>JANAVB010006599.1:17423097-17552040 GCA_029216955.1 Iris pallida | reverse complement strand
GTCGTCGGACTTGATCTTCAATTGATGATAGCCTGAACGAAGATCGATTTTTGAAAATATTGCCACGCTTGCAGTTGGTCAAACAAGTCGTCGATTCGCGGCAAAGGATACTTGTTTCGCACGGTCGCTTGTTGAGTTCCCTATAGTCGATGCATAGCCAACGACCCATCCTTCTTCTTCACGAACAGTACGGAGCTCCCCACGGAGAGACGCTAGGGCGAATAAATCCGCGTCTAGCAACTCTTGTAATTGCACCTTCAGCTCCTTCAGTTCTGCTGGAGCCATTCGGTAAGGCGCCTTTGATATCGGCCGTGTATCCGAAAAGGTGTCGATGCTGAATTCAATTTCTCGATCCGGCGGCATCCCGGGCATCTCGTCAGGAAAAATCAGGAAAATTTGCCAAAACATCAGTCTGCATTGTCTTGTATTATCTGTCCGCGTGTCTCGAACTGATGCCAAGTATCCCGGCAGCCGGAATGCAGCATACGCCTTGCCGAGATTGCCGATACCATCATCGCCGACTTCGAGGCCGTACCACGCAATATGAGAACTCTGTCTCGCCAGAAAGACGAAACACCACTCTCTTCTCCGCGCACTCGATCGTTGCACGACAAGCACCCAACCAATCCATGCCCAGGATTATGTCGTAATCTTTGATGTCTAGCACGACGGCATCCAAGATAGATATCTTCTCCGACGCAAATGTGGCCATCCCAACAAACAAAGTTCGCAGGCATATCGACTCCCGACGGAGTGCTAACGCTAATATTTATATCTAGTGATTGCATGGTTATTTTATTTTCTTTCGCAAAATCAGCAGATATAAAGCTATGCGTCGCACCCGAATCGAATAGGACTCGAGCAGGTATACTTTTGTAGAGTAATATACCTGTTACAACAGTATCGGACGCGTACGTCTCGTCCCGAGTTAAGGCATAAACTCGGCCTTGAGCTCCGTGGCGTTGGTTCTGCTGGTTGACGGGCACCGCATTGTGCCTTGCAGCATCGGCGCTTTGTGCAAATTCGGAACGTTCCTTGGTGGGTTCTGTTGATCGGAACAGTTCTCGTACATTGCGACTTTGAATGGCCCTTCTCGCCACACCCGTAACATATTCTGTGGTAACAATCACTCTGGCGATGCCCATCCCTGCGACAGATATTGTAGTGTAATCCCAAAAACGGACGCCGATTCTCAGACGTGTTGGACGCTTGTGTACTTCCGATCCTCCAGCGTCATTAGGACGCTTGTTGAAATTGTTGCGAATGACAGGCACGGCCCTTTGTGACATGCGGCCAAAGATCCGTTCACTACCAAGTGCGGCTTCATAGGATTCACGATAAGTTCAGCATCGTTGGTTCATGACGTCCCTTCGTAGTTTGTCGTTCAGGCCTTGTTGGAAGCGTTCACACCATGCTTCCTTGTTGGGCAGGAAGGCGCCGACAAACTTAGCCAGCTTTGAGAAGCTCGAGTCGTAATCTTCGACAGGCATATTTCCCTGTCGCAACATCATGAACTCGTCTTCTTTTTGACGACGGACCGCGCGAGGAACGTATTGTTCAAGGAAAGCTTCCTTGAATATCTTTCAAAAAATTGTGGCGTCTGTATCGGCTTCGTTTTCCTGCTTTTTAGCTCCCCACCAGTCATGCGCCCTCAGTTACAGCTGTAACGCCGCACAAGTTACTCTCTGGACCGTTCAATGCTAAGTAGATTAACAGGTCCTCCATCTCCGTAAGCCATCCCACGATCACATCAGGCTCTGCTCGGCCTCTTGCGAAACTCCTTTGCCTTGAACAAGGAAGAAGAACTTATCATTTGCTGTTGAGCTTCTTCTTTCTCGTTTTTTCTTGATCGCCTTACTTTTCTTCGGGCACTTCGTCCGTCGTCTTGCTATTGCCTGCCATTTTGCTCACTATCTGAGTCAGGGCGTTCATCTATTTTTGTTGCGCATCAAATTGTGCTTTGAATTGTATCAGAAGCTGCTGCTGCTGCAGTTCATCATCAACTGTAGCATCCTCTCATTGTCGTCTCGCTAGGGCCAGTGCTTTTCGTGCTCGATGTACTATCTAGTTTGCGTTGTTGGGCCGAATTGTTTCTTTTCTTAGTCATTCCTACAAAACAGAGTAAACCCGTTAGTATTTTTCAAAAATATCTACGGGCTTACCTGTATGGAACTTTTATTTCACGCAGCATGTCGACAAGCAATTCAATCGAGCCATTGCAACGGACATTCCAACAATGAAACATCTTTCGAAAATCCGAGGAAACATAACTGTGCTCTGATACCAATTTGTCACGCCCCGATCGACAAACCGTTCGTCCCCGGTGTTACTTTGCGATTCGATCGTCCTCGCTAAGGCGTGATGCCGCACGAGCCTGGAGTTGCGCTCGTACAAGCAAGATGACAAGTTCTCAAATGGTTATCTTTTGATTTTGATATTAATACGCCAAAAACTTCACAAATCACATTAGAATATAAGACAGTATAGGAAGATAGAAATGCTTTTCATTCATAGCTTGCAACGAAGTACAAGTCGTAATTTACATTGGATACCGTTGCAGCTACATTGATTGAAAATAAGGAAATACATTCGACAAGTTGCCTGAACTAATGCTTGCCGTCCCATACATTCGTCCCTTTATACATAAGCCGTCGACTTGAATTGGCTTCAAAATACTTCAGCATATGAAGAGCTTCAAAACGCCTCTCCGTACTTCAGCTCCAGTTTAGTTGGACGCGCCCGTCGCACCTGAGGAAATTGGGGGAATGAGATTAGCACACTTGCTAAGTGGACGAGACGAACCCACTCGTCTAAACCGACTCTGATTGTTAGGGTAGGCATGCTTTAGAGTTGTCTTTCTATAGAACTAAATGAATTCAGTTCATATTCGATAGCCATCTTTGCGTAATAAAGCATACAGTGAACCATAGCAGTTTATCATATTTCTTACCACGGCCGTGCTCGTCCCTACATGAAAACAGAGATAATATTTACACCTGCATAAGACAATAGGTGAGCATGCTACTATCTTATATGCGGTCATTGATGTTACACATCACGTGGGACTTTATATGACATTACGACGTGCCTGTCAGCGTGGGTTGCAAGCCCTTGCAGGTCTCGTAATGCCTCGCGTCGAAGCACGACTTTAATTTTTCCTCCTAGGTCGATTCGGTTCCGATGCCCCGGATACCGCATCGAGGAAAGATCAACTTGTGCACAAGCCGTCCATGACCATGCCAATGCGTGAACAGTTTAATATGTGCAAGCAGTTTGTATAGCACGGACAGTATTGAACGACATTATCATTTTTCCCCAACTCATGCAATAATTATTTTTCTCCGAAATTGTACTCTCGATTTAGCGTCCCGCAGGCACCAAATTGTCCTGACATCAAATCCCATAATCAACGTTTCATAATATTTGCAGCACTTGAAATAGTCTATCTTTTTTCCAAAACCTTAAACTTTCTGAGTTATGTGATAAACTTGTATTTTTCAGATTAGATTACTCTAAAATGATACGTTTTTCCCGAGTTCTTGACTTAGTGGATTGGCATGCAATTAACTTGGCATCATTCGATTTGAATGAATTCGAGGCAAGGAATAAGTTTACGGGACAGAGTAGAAAAGAAGGGGCCGAATCACCCACGATTTACTTTGCTTCGTGCCGACCGTCCAAGCGCTACGCAACGTCAATCCTTAGTTACGCGAGCTCCTGCAATGGCACCAACGCTTTGTTAGAATTTTTCTTTTTCCCTTGCATCGAAATTGTAATTGCATCCATGAAAACGACGCGAAAGCACTTCATCAAGCCCAGCGACAAAGCTCCAAGAAAACCATACAGCGGTCCGGTCCCGTCGAAAGGACTCTTATAGAGAGCTCTCTCGCCGAGACGCAGCCCGCTGCATCTAGGACTTATTCCAACAGAAGTGTTCCATTAGTTGGATCGATTCTCGTAACTTCCGTCCAAATCGATTTGAATCGATGCCGCGAGGCATTATTCGTTTACCAAGCTTAGCGATCGAGTCAGATGGCCATCTAAGTTCCTGGCCGATCTGACTCGGCGCAAGCATATTATGAAGTTCCGTCGCCTATCGAAAGCGGGGCGCTACATAATATCCACTAAGAAAAAGTTTTCCCGAAACTTAAGAACAAGGGTCTGACCTTAATTTAGAGAAACAACGAGGGTACTTCTCCTTCATCTCCGTCTCCATATCCCACGTCGACTCCTCGACTGAATGGTTCCGCCAAAGCACGCGGACCAAGGACATCGATCGATTTCGCAGCACCTTCTCCTTGCGGTCCAAAATTTGAATAGGCTTCCGAGTAAGACAAGTCAGTACGTAGCTCCAACTGATCGAAGCTAACCACATGACTTGGATCGTGCACGTATTTTCGAAGTTGTGAAACGTGGAAAACATCGTGCACATCAGCTAAGGCAGGAGGTAGTGCGATCCGATAAGCAACCGCCGTAACTCGCTCAATGATCTCGAAGGGGCCTACAAATCTCGGGCTAAACTTGCCTTTAACGCCGAACCGCATCACACCGCGCATGGGCGTTACTTTCAGAAACACATGGTCCCCGACCAAGAACTCTAGCGGTCGTCGACGAAGATCTATAGCTCTTTTGTCGACTTTGTACGATGCGGAGTCTATCTCGAATCAAGCGGACCTTTTCGACGGCCTGCTCCACCAGTTCCGGTCCAAGCACTTGTCGCTCTCCGACTTCATCCCAGCATATCGCGAACGACACTTCCTCCCGTAGAGCGCTTCGTATGGAGCCATCTGAATGCTCGACTGATAACTGTTGTTATACGCAAACTCCGCAAGCGGCAAATGCGTATCCCAACTAGTCTTTAGGTCGATCGCACACAGACGAACATATCTTCTAAGATCTGATTGACTCTCTCTGTCTGACCGTCTGTTTGGGGATGGTACCGAAAGTGCTAAGCCAACATTCTAGGGTTCTGGGGTTCCTGGTTCAGCCTCTGCGGGACCCAAGTCTGTCCGTAGAAAATGTAATAAGGTAGCTTCTTCGTCGCTGTCACCTAAAAATGTTGGGTCTCCAGTTAGGAGGGAACAAGTACGAGTATGTACCTCACATTTCAAATAATAACAGAAAAGTGCAAGCTAAACAGTTGAAATAATATTTTCCAGCAATTTAACAATTCAATACTTGAAACAATGTGATTTGAATATGTAACGTCTATGACCGGCTTGGGTTGTACAATAGCATCCTAGCGACGCGATACAGCTTATCCCCGTGTGTAAGAGGGTAAGCTCGCACAATAACAATATGCAATATGAGGGTATTGGTCATAAACGCTACACTATTTCCCAATATCCCCACAATCAATATCAATCAATATTTGAACCCTAGGAGAGGGTTCCGTGTAGCAATGTGGTTTAAACATGCAACTTGACAATTACTAATTAAAATATAAGATAGCATAACTGTAACTTGTCTCAGATAGTCTCTTGACGTGGAAAGCGACGAGTAGCAGGTAACCGTTTGGGCTTATGGTCCTGAACCTACAGATTCGTAACACCAGGTTCAGCAGCTAGAAATAATTACACTCTAATCCTTAACGGCAACGCCAACTAGTTAATTAGGGCTAAGTTTGGTCGGGTTGAAAATAATATAATTTTGTTAATAATACAGAAAAATATTTATATTTTAGATACTAAGTTACAAAATAATCGTTTTAGTAAAAATACAAGTTTTTAACGTAATAATTAAGGGTAAAAAAATTATTATTAATCGTATTATAGAAATTAGTATTTTTTATGTAATTACCAAATTACGCAAAATACGATTTACTAAAAAACCATTTTTTGACTATTATTCACAAAATAAGGAAAATAATATTTTAAATGTATTTAATAAATTAATATTTTACCAAATTTATGATTTTTCTCCAAAACTAATATTCTAATTTTAATTAGCTAGAAATCATTTTCCGGTTATTGTTACAAAAAATGTTATTCAAGACCAAAATAATTCATTAATGAACATTTTTATTATTAAGAGAAATTATTAACCGAACAATATTAATAAAACAATTTTCCTTAGAAAATATATTTTAACCATTTTTTGTAATAAAGGAAAAATAATTTTTTTTAAATACTAAAATAGCACTTTTGCATAAAATACGATTTTCTTGCCAAAATAATGATTTTTAAATAAATATTAGTTTTTATTATATTAATCTCTTTATAAACCTTTTTTATTAGAAATCATTTTAAAAGGAGAATATATAATTTATAATACAATTTTTCTAACAAAACTTTTATTTAAAATAATAACTTTTAAATGAATATTATTTACCACTATTTTGTAAATAAAATAACTAAATCATTTATTAGGTTTAGAATCTCTACAAATTAACATTACAAAATAAATGATAATCCTAACTTTTATTTAAACTAATTAAATCATTTAAATCATATTTTAAATTATTAAGGTTAATCCATAAATCAATTAATACCAAATAAGCATGTAAAGTTTCCTAATATGTATATTATTACCACATTGCTAATTGAGCACCACAGAAACCAAATAATCAAAACACAGAACTTAGTTTAATAATCTACAGAAACTAACCTAAGGCCAGAAGGTCTAAATGGTTTTGTGGACAAGAAGATGGAAAAAATGAGGAAATGGATTACCTAAGCTTGATGAAAGAGTACCGAGGGGAGGTCTCGGACTCGGAACAACGTCGAGAACGATGGAGACGACGAGCACAGATACGTGTACGCAAAGACGGACACGCGGAGACGGGACACGCGCACGGGAACACGCGCGGGAGGCGCCGGGCTGTCGGGCTGGCGCGGGGTTGCGCGGGGACGGACTCGGAAGGTGGGGAAGAGGGCTCTATAATCGGAGAGGGCGGCGAGGGGAGAGAGAGAGAGAGAGAGAGTAAAATTTGGAGGGAATGAAAAGTTTTTCCCGTCGTTTTAATTTAAGTCTGGGTCGTATATTTAGCGGCGGACTAGCGACGAATATTCGTCGCTCTTTTTGATACTTGTCGACGGACTATCCGTCGCTACGTAGTCAAAAATTTGTCCCGCCACTTCTCCCAACAATTTTTGCCAGATAGACTACACAACGACGGCCTCATATCCGTCGCTATGTCTCCGACGCCCTACCGATGGACGCACGACCTTTTCTCCCTTAAAATAAAATTAAAAATATATCGGCTTGTCGTCGGTTATGGGTCGCAAATCCGTCGCTAACGCCGACGGAAAGAATCCGTCGCTAGTGCCGTCACTAATTAACTGTATTTTGGTAGTGTGTGATCCTATAGAAAATCAGTTTATTGATTCGGGTTAGGAGTTTGAGATTCGGTTCACGACCCGAACAAAAAACCTATATACAATTACATTTTTACCCTTCCTTATATATATATAATATTGCAAAAATTTTGAAGGTGTGATCCAAAGGTTTCTCTCCCATCCCGATGTAATTCTAACTTACAATGTACTTAGAGTATGTTTTAAATTCAAATTGTACTTTTTTTTTCGTGTGGTAGGAATCACACATAAAATAAGAATAAGATTAAGCAGGAAATTTCCATCCTTAGCGGAAAATGATGTTTAAACTGGAACTTGTGCTTACGACAACACAACAAGGATTTCCGAAGTCACGTTCGAAAAATGAATGGTTTCAGGAATTTAAAATTAATCTTAAGATTTTCGGAAGTTGAAGATTTTCAAAAATTGGCTAACTCTGAAAATTATTTAAAATTTCGGCAGAGTTTTCTTTTAATTTATTAGTCCCAAAAATTTCAACAGATAATATAACACAGTAAAAACATATCCCGTGTACGCCGATCCCTTCAGTGGAGCAATCTCAACACCGGAAACCACACAATTCATATAGAAAGATGAAGGAAATGAAAACTAAAAATTGTAGCAGACAGTGAAACAAATTCTAACTAATCAAAATCAAATTTTACATTTTAAACTTACTAGAAGTGTTTGTTTACTATATCTACTCAACTCTAAAGTACAAGGAGAGAATTGATTCCAAGGCCATTCTACTCAAATTTGATAGAAAATAATTTTGTAAGATATTTAATGATTTTAAAAAAATTATAAGTGTATGATCACTAAACCATATTATTATTATTTTTAACTCTCTTAAGTTTGACAAACGATGTTACTATAACTTAAATAAACCTTTATTTTACTATGGTTACTATTTAAGCAATCTTTGAATTTTTTTCTAAATCACGTTTAGTTATTTATTTTTTACCTTAATTAGATTGAGAGTAAGTTACCCCAAATGTATGGGCACTTGAAAATACTTACTATGACTAGAATTTGAGACAAAAACGAGCTAATTTGCCTATAAAATGCATTTGGACATATTTAATACATATAAAATTTTATTTAAAATAAAATGCTCTTTTTAGTGTTTTTCAAATATTAAGGTAAGCCACACTAGGTATCTGTATAATACAAACTTTAAGTTATGATTTATGAACGTATATGTTAAATTTATACATTGAAAATTCATAGAGTACAACTATTCTAAATCAATGGACATATAAATTTCTTAGATTAACACAAACTTTCATATTCTCCAAAACCCATAAATTCATATGTCCATATATATATATATATATATATATATATATATATATATATATATATATATATATATATATATATTGTTTGTGTGGTGTGTGTGTGTGTGTGTGTGTGTGTGTGTATTCAATTTTTCCCTTAATCTCAATCTACATAGAATAATTTCATTTTCTAAAAGCATTGCAAACATATGTATACATATATCAAGGCCAAGAACAAATTTACACGCTTCTAAATCCATATTTAACAAAAACTTCATGGCTAAGAATTTATGTAGAAGAAATATCATTCTATTTGTCTCATTTGTGCTTAAGGCAAGGGGTAATCTATGAAAAATTTATTTAGCATGGATTCTTAGAAAATTAATAATATTATTATTATTATTATTTTGAAATTAATATCAAGTCCAGAATATTAAATAAAAATAAATGAAATGTTACATGAAATGTTACAAGAAGTAGAAAATCAAGAGAGTGTTAGAGAGCTTTCCTTGCTATATGATTTTCGAATCGAAATCAATTTCTTCGATTCCTTAAAATATCTCCAAAACCCAACCTAATTTCAGAAATTTAACTATATATAGGTATTTGAATCTGACCTAGAAAATTTAAAATGAATTTGGGAGAAAAGAGTGATACATAAAGTTAAAATGAGAAGGAGGAAGTGAAAAATGGAAGTTGGAAGGAGGCCGGAGGGGGCGGTCCGGCGGTAGCTCGACGGCGGCGGCAGCAGTCCGACGACAGTGGCGGGAGCTGGACGGCAGCAGCAGTAGTAGGGAAGAATAGGAGAGGAGGAGGAGAATGGAAATTGAGTGGGGAAGAAAGCTCTTCCCCTAATAATGTGTTTGTAGAAAAAAAAAAAAAAACTAAAATACCCTCTTAATGAGTAATGAACATTGAGGGACAAGTGTCCAAGCCTCTTCATGTTGTGACAAGTAGCATGGTGGGGGTAAAAATGCAAAATTGTGTTTTGCATGAGGATTAGTTTGAAAAGAATTGTATTATTTTGAAATTCAGGAAAAAATTCAAAAGAATAAAATAAAATAAAAGGCTAAATAAATTATAGAGACAGACACAATTAGAAAAGCCACAATAATAAGAGAGGAGAAAGAAAACAGCTAGGAATATTCTTGATTCATAGTTATCAAAAAAGAAAGTAGTAGTACAACTTGCATTCCAAATCAAGATGATGAACTGAACAACGATCCTAAAACAAATCAGTAGTGAGAATGAACTGAACTTGGCATTCCAAATCAAGAGTGAATCACTAAAGAAAGGAGTAGTACTAGCCAGCTAGCTAAACCTTGCCAAGATCGACCATGATCATGATCGAAGACCTTCCTCCCTAGCTCGTGCACCATTGCTTGCCAGGACGGACGCGAAAGTCTTCAATTAATGTCATCCATAGCAAACATTCGATCGTTACTGCTAGAACTGGCGTCACTTCCATTTCCAGAATCAGCATTGTGATCCTCCCGAGCATCTGCATTAACCTGATCGTCTTGCTCTTGATTCCCGCCACGATTGCCATCACCAGCATCAGCATTGACCTGATCTTGCTGTCCGCCATGGCTGTCGTCAGCATTAACCTCAATATCGTCTGCTTGTTCTTGATTCCCGCCATGATCGTCGGCTGCATCAGCATCGGCATTGACCTCAATATCGTCTGCTTGTTCTTGATTCCCGCCATGATCGCCGTCCGCATCATCAGCATCGGCATTAACCTCAATATCGTCTGCTTGTTCTTGATTCCCGCCATGATCGTCGTCCGCATCAGCATCGGCATTAACCTCAATACCGTCTGCTTGTTCTTGATTCCCGCCATGATCGTCGTCCGCATCAGCATCGGCATTGACCTGATCTTGCTGTCCGTCATGAATATTGGCATCATGAGCCTGCACACCATAAACTTGAGGTCCTCCACCAGGGAATAGGATCATCTGGCGCCGGCGCTCGTACAAGTCAGCCGCCATGGCTACGCCTTGGCCGGGAGGGTCGTCGTGGCAAGTCTGTCCTCGGAGTGCGCCGCTATGCGCGCCGTACCAGTACTGGTCCATGCCGTGTGCGTGCCGCGTTTGGCACTGGTTGCAGTGCCTGAAGAAGAACCTTTCCCTCCAGTGCTCCTCCTCCGAACGTCGATCTCGAGCCGATCCTTCCAGAGAGACCTCTCGAGTGATAATGTAGGGAGCCTGGCCGACGTCGGGATCGTAGAACTGCGGGTGGCTAAGATCCCCAACGCAGTGCTTCTCCAATACGCCGTCTGGAAAGATCTCGTGGCTGATGTAGCGGTGATGCATCATTCCGCAGCGTTCGCACTCCCATGCGACGAAGCTTGACACGAGGTCGGGCGCGCTGCTGCTTCCGGACCGGTACAGGGACATGGTCCCGTGGTAGACGTCGTTGTGGGGTGGGAGGAGGTGGTACTCTGCGTCGACGTGATGATGGTCGGGAAACAAGCTGTTGATGTCGACACCTCGCCACGCCGAGGCTCGGCGTGTAGATCCGTGGAACATATTGGCGTGTAGATTGTATACTCTTTGGTTGAAGATCACCATCTTCTTTGATGTTGCACTTGCACCTTCTTCTTCTTCCCCCTCTCTTCTTCTACTACTTCTTGAAGGTTTTGTGAGGGGGGGGGGGGGGGGGGGGGGGGGGGGGAGGGTTCTATGAGGTTAATAGAGAGAGAATTTGGTTCGAGACTTCATGCAGTCGTTTATATAGCCGGACTGACTTGTGAAATTTTAGGTATTTGAACCACTAACTTACCGGCTAATGTCATCTATTATTATTTTTCCCACTAAATGTTTCGTGTAATTATTTCCAAAAAGAGTAATGAGTGTTTAAATCCTGAATTTTATATTAGCTTAGAGTTTAAGTCCTAATTAATAGAGTAATGCTACAGTTACAATCAAATGCTTACAACCCTCTTACAACCTTCACCCACTGGTCAGCACATAGGTGAATGGTTGTAAAGACAAAAAGTCCAGTTTATTAATGTCGACACCTTCACTTAATTAGGACCCTCTTACAACCCTCTTACAATTCACCCAATGCTTACAACCCTCTTACAACCCTCTTCCATCTAGTTTATTGCTCAGCTTCTCTTCCTCCAGAAGGATTTCTATAGTAAGAGACAAAAAGTCCAGTTGTTAATGTCGACACCTTCACCTCTTAAGCGTTGAGTCCGTTTTTTCGCACGAATCCAATCTTGACGCAAACACATGAGACTTCAAAAATATCTGGCATCATCCTGCTCCTAGCTCTTCTTGCTTAGCATTCTTGAACTTGCACTGAAACAAGATTCTGATGTTACCGTAGACACTTAAGTGACTGGAAGATCACGTGCTAAAGAAGAAATTATACAATAAGTTTTTTTGTGTTGTTTCCGCCCTTCCACCATTCTTAAATATGATCCAGAATCATCAACATAAGAATTTAAATACAAGGACAATTCTTGAATTGATAGAGAATATTATTTTTGTTTCATCCTTTGTAGTATACTCTTAGTATCAGGGCCGGCCCTAGGCAAACTTTTAAAATGGGACCCCTATATAATATAAAAAAATTGAACTAAAAGTAAATTTAAAAAATGTTTCAGCCAAAAATTGAACCTATGATCTCTTGTGTACAAGTTTAACATACTAACACTACACAACAATTGTTTTGTGATGAAGGTGGGTTATGTTACATATTAGTTCTATTCGATACAAGAATATATATATATATATATATATATATATATATATATATATATATATATATATATATATATATATATATTTGGGCTCCTAAATTTTATGGGGACCTGGACGGTGCCCTGGGCCAGGGCCGGCCCTGCTTAGTATGAGATAACTTAGACATTAAACCAGAGCTACTACTATCTTGAACGGTGGTCGGTTCGATACTTCTTTTTCATATAAAGTAATTAGAGTATCTAATTTTTCTTTAAATTAATATTTAAGCTACCTACCTTAACATTCATATTGTCAAAATAATCATCTAACAAATATTATAAAATATACTAGTATTTAAATTTAGGATAAAAATTGCAGTGATACTTGTTAATATTTAATATTGCAAGAGAGAAAGAAATTTGTTGTGGTAATTATATATATATATATATATATATATATATATATATATATATATATATATATAATATAATAATATATAATTACCAGAATAATTCCCAAATTACAGTTAATTAGAACGTTGGCATGGTATTTTGATAATTTAACCCTCCAACAGCTATATTTGTCTTGGGTGTATTTTAACAAAATATTCCTAATATTATGGTTGCTTTTAACGTTTAAGGGTGGGTGGGTAGGTGTGGTGGGCCAGGCAGGGTCAACCAAAAATTTTTGTCTGAACCGGTTCGGTTTATTCACTTGCCAGGCCAGGCTATTGGGACTATTTCTCAAAGCCAGCCCGAACCTGGGTCGCTTGGGGGCCGTTTGGGACGTTGACCTGGCCCGGGCCGATCAGACCAGCTTTTAACCGCTCTGGACGAGGGCCAGGTTGCGGGCCGCCCGACCCAATTCACACATTAAAGTCATGACATGTCCAATTGAAAATTTTGGGCCATAATTTTTTATTTTTGGTTTAATTTTTTTCTATTATACCTTGAAAATGAGTACAATAACCGATTCGATTTATTCACTGGCCGGGCCAGGCTATTGCGACTATTTCTCAAAGCTAGCCCGAACCTGGGTCGCTTAGGGGCCGGGTTGGGATGTTGACCTTGTAGTGCCCCGCTTTCGATAGGCGACAGACTTCATAATATGCTTGCGCCGAGTCAGATTGGTCTGGAACTTAGATGGCCATCTGACTTGATCGCTGAGCTTGGTAAACGATAATCCCTTGCGGTATCGATCAAATCGATTTGGACGGATGTTACGAGAATCGATCCAACTAATGGAACGACTTCTGTTGGAATTATTCCTAGATGCAGCGGACTGCGTCTCGACGAGTGAGCTCTATATAAGAGTCCCTTCGACGGAGCCAAACTGCTGTATGATTTTCTTGGAGCTTTTGTCGCATGGTTTTGAGGAAGTACTTTCGCGTCATTTTCTGAATGCAATTACAAATTTTGAAGTGAAGAAATAAAGAAGGAATCCTAACAAAGTGTTGGTGCCATTGCAGGTGCTCGCGTAACTAAGGCTTGAACGTTGCGAAGCGCTTCGACGGTCGGCACGATCAAAGAACTTGGTGGGTGATTCGGCCCCTTCTTTTCTACTCTGTCCCGCAAACGAAATTTTTTTGCCTCGAATTCATTCAAATCGACGATGCCAAGTTAAATGCATGCCAATCCACTAAGGTCAAGAACTCAGGAAAAAATATATCGATTTAGAGTAATTTACTCTGAAAATACAAGTTTCTCACATAAACGAGAAAGTTTAAGGTTCTAGTAAAAAGATAGACTATTTCACGTCCTGCAAAATAATATGAAACGTCGATCGTGGGTTATGATGCCTCGGACAATTTGGTGCCTACGGGACGCTAAATCGGGAGTACGGCTTTGGAGAAAATAAATCATTGCATGAGTTGGAAGAAATGATAATGTCGTTCAATACTGTTCGTGCTATACAAATCTGTTTGCATATATTAAATTGTTCACGCATTGGCATGGTCATGGACAGCTTGTGCACAAGTTTGATTTCCTCGAATCGGTATCCGGGGTATCGGAATCAAATCACCTAGGGGGAATGAATAATCGTGCCTCGGTACTGATACATTGCGGGACCGTCAGTCAGGCTTGCAACCTAGACTGAACGGGCTAAAATGTCGTTGAGATAGTCCCACGTTGTGTGTAACACTAATGACCGCGCATATAAGATAGTAGAATGCTCACCTACTGTCTTATGTAGGTAGTAAGTATTATCTCCGTTTTTATACAGGGATGAGCACGGCCATGGTAAGAATCGGGATATATCATTATGTTTCACTGCATGCTTTACTTCTTCAAAGATGGCTATCGATATGAACTGAACTCATTTAGTTCTAAATAGAAAGACAACTCTAAAGCATGCCTACCTTAACAATCAGAGTCAGTTTAGACGAGTGGGTTCGCCTCGTCCACTTAGCAAGTGTGCTAATCTCCTCTCCCAATTTTCCAGGTACGGCGGGTGCTCTAAACTGAAGCTGAAGTGCGGAGAGGCGTTTTGAAGCTCTTCCTATCCTGAAGTATTTTGAAGCCAATTCAATCGAAGGCTTATGTATAGAGGGGCGAATGTATGGAACGACAAGTGTTAGTTCAGGCAGCTTGTCGAGTATGTTTCTTTTGTTTTCAATCAATACAGCCGCAACAGCACCCAATGTAGTTACGACTTGTACTTCGTTGCAAGCTGTGAATGAAAAAGCATATTTCTATCTTCCTATACTGCGTCTCAATTTGATGTGATTTATGAAGTTTCAACTTGGCGTTTCAATATAAAAAATCAACATAACGTCCTTGCATTGTACGAGTGCAATTTCAGACCCATACGACATCACGCCTTAGCGAGGACGATCGATTCGGCAAAATAACAACAGGGATGAACGGTGTGTCGACTCGGAACGTAAAAAATTGGTATCAGAGCACAGTTATGTTTTCTCGTATTTTTGAAAGATGTTTCATTATTGGAATGTTCGTTGCGATGGCTCAATTGAATGCTTGTCGACATGCTGCGTGAAGTAAAAGTTCCATACAGGTAAGTCCGTTGATATTTTTAAAAAATACTAACGGGTTTACTCTATTTTTTTGGAATGACTAAGAGAAATAAGAACAATCCCGGCACAACAACCCAAACCGTGGATAGTACGTCGAGCAGAAAGAGTACTTGCCCTAGCGAGACGACCATGGAGAAAATGCTACAGTTGATGGAACTGCAGCAGCAATAGCTTCAGATGCAAATCAAGGCCCAATTTTGTAATGATTCGCTCTGCCCTAGCGGAACACCGATTCAAACGGCAAGTACAATGACTCAAACGAGCCATCGACCCGAAGAGTTGGCATCGACCTAATAAAGAATCGATACAAGGCTTATATTGGTCCGTCAAGACTTTCAAAGACGCACTCGGAGTATCGTTCGGCCAATGCGAACATCGCTAAGGTGGGTGGCTCCGATGAAACCGTCTTTGTTTAGCCTAGACACATAACAATACGGACACTAATGCTAGAATCGCTAGGCGATAACACCGCGTATGCTAATAAATGACTCAAGGCACCTAGCTAAGGGAATAAATCCCATCTTGTATGCTTGCATAGAACATGGAAAAGAACATAGAAAATGTGAGAACTCTCGTGCCGTACTCCATGCTCGTGCTAAGGCACGGGCTTACATTTCGAGTTCCCTATGCGTTGAACAATAAAACAATGAATGGATTACAACAATGAAACTGGAAGACTATCAACATAGTCGTTCCTGTTTGCCATTAAAATCTTTTGATTGCAAATTTTAATACAAACATAACAGTGTTATAATGTAGGACTTAGATGTAGTTCTAGGAGTACACTTTTGTTTATCTGGGTCCCTTGTGCCGATGGAGCGAGTGGTAATGCGTTGACTCCATTGACGATCCGACGACGGTTATCGGTTCTCTGAAGGTCTGGGTTGCTCTGGGTGCTGGAGCTGGTGGAGAGGAGAAAGGCGTTGAGTGTCTGTATCTGCCTCTCTGGTTGTGCGACGTCTCTGTCTGTATATGACTATTCGTCTGTCTCTGTGTGTGTCCGTCAAGAAGAAGGAAATGATCCCTCTATTTATAGCTTTGCAAGTTGGCTGCTCATGTGCGCATATGTAGGATGCGCCTGGACGTGAGGACGCCACGTAATGATTGCTGATGGAGGCGCATGGACGATGCACCCTGATTGAGGGGTTGAATTCTTTATGCTACTGATATGGGCCGGCACGTAGCAGAGAAGAAGATCTTTCTATTGCTGAGATCTTGGGTGAATCGAGTCAAAGGACACGTGCCATCGACCTATGGCTCGGAGATCTCGGATTGGTGGGGAATGATTTGGTAGGATGCGCCTGGGATTGGGCGCATGAGGAGACTTTGGCTCGTAACCTTTGGGAGTCACGAACCATTCAAGGCGCATGGCTTTTGAGGCGCATGCGAAGCTTCAGTAGCGACTTTACTTCTGTCTTTAGGGATCAGAGAAAAGTCTGAGGCGCATGGCTTTTGAGGCGCATACAGCTTTGGACGTGACTTTACTTCTGTCTTTAGGGATCAGAGAAAAGTCTGAGGCGTATGGTTTTTGAGGCGCATTCAGAGTTTTGGGCGCATGGCTGCGGAGGCACATGCGAGTGGTTGGGCGGCCACGTGGCTGTAACCGTCGGAGAAGAGTAATAATGATGCTGACGTTAGCGATGCTTCATTTTCTGAAAAAGCTGTCAACTGTTCAGTCCTCGAGAGGCGAGCTGCCAACTCTGTCAGACTTCAGCATTTAATGTTCTTTGACATTTAATGGACTGTTGAGTGGGCGCATCGATCGGCGTTTCACCAGGCGCATGGGGCTGTATGGGGGCGCATGCTTGTGAGCGCTTGGTGTTGAGGGGCACGTCTGTGTGATACACGGTCTGACCGGCACATTCGCTCCGTATGACACATCTTTATTGGTCCGTCTGTTGAGTTCTTCGAGTCATTAATGACTCTCTGACTTAGCTGAATTCGAAGGAGAGAATTCTTCATCATGAATATAAGTTCATTGCATTAACTTCGGGAAGGTTGCCACTTGGCGCATGGGTTTGATTTGTCCTGGCCTATGAATAGCAACAGTTTGAGAGAGTTTTGTTGTCTCTCCCTTAACTTCTCGACGAAGATGGATTCGACTGATCCTCCTCCTTGGTAAGACGTTGTACCATGGATGATGGTTCTCCTTGTTCGAAAAAGCTTTGACGGTTTAACTCCTTCAGAAGATAAGAGCCCCATGCTGGTAGATGCGCTTGTGCGTTGATGAGGAAGTGATTCACTCTGACGGGACGGAGTGATGCGCTGGGAGACAGGTACAGCAGGTTGCAACTGTTGGAACACAGACTGCCTTGGTGGTGGAGCCACTGTCTTGCGGTAGCAGCAGTTGATGGCGACCGTTGCACAAATGTTCCCTGTGAGGGGCGCATTATGCTTGTTGGTCGGCTCTCTTGATCAGCGTTTGTGAATGATCATATTACGCAAATCGTTAGAGGAGAGTGCCACCTTCACACCCCCATCAGGCGCATGGCAAGGCCAAGCGCTGGGGTGGTCAAGTGAGAGTGCCACCTTTACACCCCCATTAGGCGCATGGCAAGGACAAGCGCCGGGGTGGTCAAGTGAATGCTGTGCCCCTTGATGCAACACCAAACAGGCGCTCAGATCAGTAGTAGGGGTACAACACTTAAAGTAACTTGAACGAACCTCGGACGCACAAACCAGAGGAGGCGCGGGAGTTCAAGACCATAGGGTTTGCCTTGCTCGACTTGGTTGCGAACGCAGTAGATGCGCCCAAGTGAGACAAGGACTTTGAAGGTCGGCTCGTTTCTGGCGCAGAAGCAACCGAGTCGACCTTGTACAGCTTACCATCAACAGCGCGCATGATTGTGATCGCATGCTTCTGGTTTGCCATTGGCATAGCACGTTTGAGGCGCATGGCCCGTGCCGCCTTGGACTTCTTCGTACCAGCCCGTGGGGCGCATAGTACTCAGAGTCCAAATTATCCTCGCCATGACAGCGAATGAAGAACTTGCAGCCAACCCGGAAGAAGAGAAGAACAACTGCAACTTTTTGTGGCTCGAACGGGCTCCCTGGATAACGGGCTCCCTTTTCTTTATTTATTTTTGGTGCCCTTTTCAAAGGAGGCAAGAGGGCTCTATATATAGAGTAGAATGAGACCTCTTTTCTTCTCCTTTCCAATGTGGGATTAAAAGTAATATCCTTCTTTTTTTATGTTTCTACAAGACCCCCTTCAAAGTTTTTAAAACTTTTAGACAAGTTTTGAAATACTTTGAACAAGAAGCATGGACTAATTAGTGTTTATATCCTATTTCGTGTAATTATTTCCAACAAAGACTAATTAGTGTTTATATCCAGGATTTTATATTAGCTTAGAGTTTAAGTCCTAATTAATATGCATTGAGTCGTGCCAGACGTAGATCGGATGATATACGGCCCAGACTGCAAGTCAGATTGGCTGTACCCAGTCGGACCCGCACTCGATAGGGGGTATTAGACATGACTGGCCTAGTTCCGGGCCGGTTCAGGGACATGGTCCGAGTTGTCCCAAATTTGTTTTTAAAAAAATCAGAAAACTAAAATTTGAAGGAAATAACTAAGATAAATTTAATAAATTTAATTAAAATTAAAATATGATATAACATTTTTTTTGTAAACTTAAAGAAACGAAAGCAAACATTTATTTAAATTAAATTTGAAAGAAAATTTTTAAGTCTTCCATCCAGTTTATTGCTCAGCTTCTCTTCCTCCAGAAGGTCGTCTATAGTAAGAGACAAAAAGTCTAGTTTATTAATGTCGACACTTTCATCTCTTAAGCTTTGAGTATGTTTTTTTGTACAAACCAATCTTGAGCACAAACACATGCGACTTCAAAAATATCTGGCATCATCCTGCTCCTAGCTCTTCTTGCTTAGCATTCTTGAACTTGCACTAAAACAAGATTCTGATGTTACCGTAGACACTTAAGCGATTGGAAGATCATGTGCTAAAGAAGAAATTATATGATAAGTTTTTTGTGTCGTTTCCACCCTTCCACCATTCTTAAATATGATCCAGAATCCTCAACATAAGAATCTAAAATACAAGGACAATTCTTGAGTTGGTAGAGAATATTATTTTTGTTTCATCCTTTGTAGTATACTCTTAATATCAGGGCCGGCCCTGAGTTCATGGGGGCCCTAGGCAAACTTTTAAAATGGGGTCCATATATAATTTAAAAAGTTTGAACTAAAAGTAAAATTTAAAAAAATGTTGCAGAACCTAGGACCTCTTGTGTGCAAGTTTTGTTGGTGCTTTCTTCTTGTGGAGAGAGCTTGCTCTCAACATGCCTTGTAAAATTTTAGTCCTACATCGGAAATGCACCATGAGTTATCTCAACATATATACTTGGTTGTGTTGTTGAGAGATGCACTTGGGGTGGTGACCCTAAGGAGGGAACCATGTGGGTGATTTTACTAGGAGGTAAGAATAAGGCTCCAAGGATTAAGCATTAATGCTTTTGTCATTCTCTTGGATTAATTCCATTTGGAGCTAAGCCCCAAAGGGGCTTAGCGACTCGGACTCGGACTCGGACTCGGGCTCATGGGCTCATGAGGCGTAATGTGGCATTTTGTTGGCGCACTTTGCACGTCAGCAGTCATAACAGAAGAGGCGTAATATTGCAGATCCTATCTTTGTGGGATTTGAATTAATCTCGTTGCTATCTTTTTGGTATTTGATTCAATCTTTCCATAACTGAAGAGGCGGCTAGGGTTTATGTGAGACTCGTCTCACAGTATCGGTATTTATATACGGATACGTATTTTGTAGTATATTTTGTATTTTTTTATTTTCGTAATGCTTTAAAATTTTCCTAACTTATAGATTTTCTTCTTGGCCGGCATACCGTCAGTATACCGGAGTATACCGACGGCATATAGTCCAGACAGATTTTCCACATTTTAGATATTTTCGATTTCAGATATTTTTATGAATAGTGTTTTCGATATTTTCGTGAATAGTATTTTAGATATTTGATGAATAGTGTTTAGATATTTTCATGAATAGTGTAGATACACCCTCTTACCCATTGGATATTTGGTTTTGTTTTGATGGTTAGGATTGACTTAGATCTTCACATGGATCACGATCCGACGGCTAAGATTAATTCCCCTTTCTATATATACCATTTCACTTTCTCTCTCCTCTCTCTTTTCATTCTCTTCACTCTCTCTTCATTTCTTCTTCCCTTCTCTCCCCCTTGGAGCTTGCCAAGAGCTTAGCCTTGAGGCCTTGGGTGTGGTGTCTAACCCCCTAGGAGGAGGAGTAGAAGATTAGGCTTGGAGCTTAACCTAGGCAAGTACATCTTGCCAAATCCATGAACCATATTATTTGGTTGTCATTTTTGTTTTCCTTGGTGTTAAATGCTTAGAATTTTCCCAAACTCATTTTGTTAAATATGTTTTTCTTATGATCCTCGTATATGTGCATGTTTCCAAAATTTGTTTAAACAAGGTTTTGATTTTCTGTTAAAATCCAATATGGACTTAGTAGAAAACTTGGTATCAAGAGTGATACTAGTGTTACCATCATGTATCTTGGTCACATATACATATATGAGGCCCTCACCTAGTTTGTATATCATAGATTTTGAGTTTGGTGGCAATCAGAACCCGTTTCGGTGTCCCGAGAACCTCTGTTTGGGAGTATTTTGAGGTATTGATCTATAAAATGTTTTGATTTGTGAAAACTAATACTACCATGTTGTAGGAAATTCAATTCTATTCAAATTTGGCTTTTGAAAATCCGAATTTCGATTTAAAACAAAATTTTTATGGCCGAAACAAGTTTTGAGTTCAAAAAAATCAACTTTCTGTGATGGTTCGGAAAATCCGTCGGAAATCCACAGAAATCCGTCGGAAAATCCAAACTTGCACCACAAAACTTGCTGTGACACTTTGGAAAATCTGTCAAAAATCCGCAATAATCCGTCAGATAATTCGGTTAGGCTATTTTTGTCTGTTTTTTTGCCCGTTTTTGCCCGTTTTTGTCAATTTTTGATATTTTCTTCGATTGTAATGATTTCTTAACATGATTAGATGATCTTGCATAGTTAGAAAATGATTGTACACCCTATATACACTTGACACTAGCACATGTTCAATCATTTTCTATAAAATGTACTTAGCTTAAATTAGTGTTTCCCACATGCCATGATATGTCTTTTGATAGATTCTTTCTTACAAGCTATGATAATTGTTATATGTCTTCCTTGCTTACATGATAGTGACCCATCGTGGTGCACTCTTGTACATGCCTTTCTTTGCTTACATGATAGTGGCCTGTCATGGCGCACTCTTGATTCCAGTACATGTCTTGCTCCTTGATAGTGGCTCGTCGTAGCGCACTCCTGGCTTCTTGTCTATTATAGTTTCTTGTTGTGGCTTGTTATGGTGCACATTCTCGTTATTGTCCAGTCTTGCATGTCTCATGTCTAGGATAGATTCTGCGGAATGCCACACCCGGAATCCAACAAGAAAATGTTAAGGACTAAACAACGAGCTTGATTACTTAGATCATTGAGAATTTTCCAGTTACCTGTTGCCCCTTTGGTCTTGGCATTATATATATATACATGGGATTTGGAGCTATCTGTCATGATGAGCACACTTCCAGCGCACCGTCGAGTGTTGTACTACTATAGGATACATTTGTCTCCCGGGCGATGTATCCACTATTACCGTAGGGTACATTTGTCTCCTGGGCGATGTACCACTACTAGGATACATTTGTCTCTAGGGCGATGTATCCACTATTACCATTGGCTTGGACCATTCAGGTAGTAGCAGGCAGGTGCTGGACTTGGAATTCTTAAACTCGCATTTGTTAGTAATTAGGATTGTGACAACCCTAGTTAGCTAATGTATAAAGTCGCACTCATTGCTTGGCCGTGACTATTGTATGGAGTCCAGTCTAGTCTAGTTTGTCTAGGCAGTGTCCGAATTTGTTTATTTTAGTACATCTTTGTTTATGCTTTACTTTTGCCGGTAAATGATTAGATACTAAAGTTCTGTTCAGGAGAAGGGTTACAACCCCGGTCCTTGTTTGGTTTACGGGTTGTAACTTGGGTTTCAGAATAGTTCCTAAGTCATCTTATCATTTGTCGTTCTATATAATATCTTAACATGCTCACATGCTCCAGTTATCTTACATTCTCCAGTTATCTTAACATGCTCACATGCTCCAGTTACTTAACATGCTCACATGCTCCAATTACATAACATGCTCACATGCTCCGCCTACTTAACATGCTCACATGTCTAGTTTATCTTTCATGTTCACATGCTTCCTTTTTCTTACATGTACACAGTTTACATTACGTCACATGTCCTTTACTTTATGCTACACGTTGCTTTACTTATTGTCCTTCTATTCTCGGGATAAGTGCATTGGTAGTGCACGAGCCTCGATTAGTACTTACTCATCTCTCTCTATCCATTGCTATGATTTGTATGCTGGTTTTAGTTCATAGTTTGGCTTCCTTTGTGGTACTTGCTATTGGGGGTCTGACCCCACTGATTTTGCATTGACCAGATCTGATAGAGGAGCCCAGAGGATCTTCCGTACCTTCCACTCATTGGTGATTACCCAGAGCACCAGAGTACCTTAGTGGATTTTCTATTTCATTCTCCCACTAGTTATGTACATTATTCTTTTGTGGCGTTTAGCCTCCGAGCACGTGTTTAGCTCGTGTTTTGGACTTGACATTTAGCCTACGGGCCAGAACATGATTTGCGTATTCTAGACTATAGCTAGAGCTTATCATGTATGACTATTACTCTTGCTAGTCTTCACTCTGTATTACTAGCTTCATGATCATTGATATATGATAGTTTGGGACGCTTTACTATTTTATATTCTAGTTGATCTTACTTCTTGTACATTGTTTACTACCTGTGATTGATATACCTAGGATTGCTTGACCTAGGATCGACTGCTGGCTTGTAGTAGTAACCCCCATCTATACAGCTTATACGTTATTTTGAAGTTGTCACTCTCCGTTCCCAGAATAAAGTATTTTATACGTGTACTTCTTGAATGTACTTATTCAATATTTATCATGCATTTATTCTATATTTAAATTCTTCAAATTTGTGCTTATTAATTTTTTTGTATTTTATTTTCTGCTTTTCTTGGCTCTTGGTTCATTTCGGTTCATGGGAAACCAACTTGGTTCGGTTTGGTTCAACATGGAAAGGAATGGATGGCTTGGATTTGGTGGAGAGAATGAATGGTGGAGATCCACTTGACCTTGATATAAAAGTTCTTCTTCCACTCTCTCTCTTCATTCATTCACATTTACTCCTCCACCAAACCCTAACCCATTTGGAGAGACAAGTACATCTTGCACACCATGAGGGATTTCATGCATCCCCAATTATTTTTAGTTTATGTTATTCATCTTCTCTTCCTCTACAAGTTTAGGTCTTGAAGTTTTGTTTTCCATGGATGGTTGGGTGTAGATCTAAGTTTTAAGTTTTGGTTTTCATAGTTTTGGTTTTTATATGAAATTTAGGATTTTGATCTATCAAATATTGTTGTTTTCGAAATTAAGTGGTTCCATGTTGTAGAGAATTTGATTCTACTAAAATTTGGCTTTTGAAAAATTAGATTTTGATTTATTTTGTGGAAGTTATGGCAAAAAGTATTTTGGTTCGTTCCTATATTCATCTGCAGCACGAACAGCATGTCGCAGTAGGCGCATGTTACAATGAGGCGCATGTCGCGAAGGCACACAGCATGTCGCAGTAGCCGCATATCATGTCGCGCATGAGCCGCATTAAGGCGCATGTCGCAGTAGGCGCATGTTGCATGAGGCGCATGTCGCGGTAGGCGCATATCATGTCGCAGTTGATCCACATGAGGCGCATGTCGCGGTAGGCGCATATCATGTCGCAGTTGAGCCACATGAGGCGCATATCATGTCGCAGTAGGCGCATATGGTGTCGCAGTTGCATGCATGTCGCAGAATAGGCCGCATATGCATAATTTGGTTGTTTCTGACTGTTATATGTCCTAATTAACTGAATTGTGGCTAGAATTTCTTTCAACTCCCAACATAAATTTGTTGATCTTTTCCTTGGATTCAAGAATATATTACCAACTATTTTATACTAGTTATGGACTCGACCATGCTTAATACTAATTTGACCTTTATGCCTTGTCATGAATTGACCCCGACTGTTACTTGACTAATAATTGATCATGCGTTCCTAGTTGAAACTAAAGAGACTGGCTA
This sequence comes from Iris pallida, assembly GCA_029216955.1. Lineage (NCBI taxonomy): Eukaryota > Viridiplantae > Streptophyta > Magnoliopsida > Asparagales > Iridaceae > Iris > Iris pallida. The sequence goes on along the minus strand of JANAVB010006599.1, from coordinate 17,527,483 downwards.
GTCATCTTATTGAATGAAATGAATGAGACACGTTCATGTAATGAACTATTGTACTCGATTAGCCAAATCCAAATATTGGCATACAGGCACATGCAGGTTTCAAATTATTTATTTATCTATTTTACAAAAAGACAACATGTGTACCTTATGGTTAAGGCATGATTACTCCGTGGCTAGATTTGATTGTTGCATCACGCTATATAAAACCTACAACCTAGCCGCACGGGTATCGTTGTAGAGTTGCGCATATCGTACCCTGTATGAAAGTACTCATTGAATGACTATGATCCACGGCATGGAACTTCACTCAACGTAGAGACTATTAAGTTAAATAAAATAATGATGGCATGGAGAGAATGGATTCCCGAGTTCTTACATGGCAGCCCCCTTGGGACTATTAAGTACCCGACGGGCCGGCTGGTTCCCACAGATATGGTAAATCTGTCACACGGGCAGGGAACGGTATCTGCTTATATTATTGTACATGCTATAACGGCGGGCGTCCCGCTGGCACTCGTCTAACTACATGATTGGCGTAATTGATTGATTCGATAGACTAGCCTTGCTTGCACATAGTAAAAACTGAGGAATCCCTAATTGCATAATTCCAGGATAACTTGGGACTCACAATAGCAAGCCGTAGGAATTGATTGGCCGTTCAAAGATGATTTGTTTGTGTATTGTATCTACTCTGTTGCCTAACTAAGATGATCAGAATGTCAGGGCGTGACGGGCCAACTTCTGTCCTTGTTTGGTTGGGAGGTTGGTTCGAAGTGTCGTGATGTTATGTGAATCCTAGTGGAAAGCAGAGATCTATTATTATATTCTCTTATTACTGGTTTTAATTCCTCATATCGTGCTTCCTTGTGGTACTTGCTATTGGAGGTCTAACCTCTCTGGTTTTGCATGGCCAGATTTAGAGCCGGTTCCCGAGGACTCAGCTTACTTCCACCTCCAAGATGGTCAATACTAGAGGAATGATCGCAGGAGGACTCGAGTGGGTTTCCTTACTTCATCGCTCGTTTTGTTATTTACTTAATACCCTGCCGCTTGGCCCCGACATGTTAGTCGGATTGTCTTGCACTTACTTTTGCATAATTGTAACTAAAGTCAGACTGCAGCTGATAACAATTGTGTATATGTTACTATACCATCTGGCTATGTTTTGTAAAGCCAGATCTCCAGAACATTTTGACTGAGCGTTTGGGACGCCTTACTGCTTTATCTTACATGTTCTCTATTTCTGTTTCTTGTTTTGAATGATTGAGACAATAGATGTGAAATGACCATAGTAAGACTTTCATGTAGTATGCACCCCCTCGTCTGGTTAGACAGCATTGATCGTATTATACGGTATTCATCTACCCGTAATACGTAGCTGGCTGAGTCATTCCCTCGCTCTCCAGTATTCTGGTTCTGGGGCGTGACAAGGTTTTAGTGGTCGCCCATGCAGGTCTGGTTTCAGACTTGTGGAGTGTTTTTGATTTATAGGATGTCTCAATCACACGTATTCTTTCTTGATCTCATGATTCGTTATCCTCAACCCTTGCTTGACATTCCGGTATCCTTTGACTTCATTGATCCTTCATGTCCGGTTGTTTGATTGTTCTCTTGTCCCTTTTCTTAGGGGCACTTCGTCCGCATCGGTCAGAGCTGGGCAGCAACAGCAGGAGCAACATGGACAACCTGACCAGGTTGGTCGGCAACAAGGGCCAGTCTCACCTCAAGAGGCCACCCAGGAAGAAGTGATAGTGGAACCAGCGGCTGGGTCGCAGTATCCGGATGTTCCACCACCACCGACAGTTCCATCTATCCAAGTAGACACACCAGCCCTTCTGGAGATCATGAGAGGAATGATGGCTACTCAGCAACATCAGATGTTAGCCCAGTAACGCATGCACACTCAGCTACAAGAGCAGAATGTGCTACTCAACCAAGGTTTGCAGACGGCTTTGGAAAGAGGAGCGAGGACTGATTCAGGAGCATCAGCCAGGTTTTGCAAGTACAACCCTCGCCGTTTCGAGGGCACGGAGGATGCCATATCAGCAGATGCATGGCTTAAGGATATGGAGGCTATTCTGACGGCAGCTAAGGTACCGGCAGAAGAACGTGTGGATCTGGTGAAGTTATTACTTCAGGATCTCGCACGTGATTGGTGGAAATCAGAGGAAGTGGGCATCAGACGTCCTGTAGCTTGGGACGATTTTACTACAAGATTCAAGACCAAGTACTATGGAGTTGTGGTGCAGTTTGAGCTACAACAGAAGTTTATCAGCCTCAGGCAGGCTGGCAAGACTGTAGATGCTTATGCAGCAGAGTTCTGCAGATTGAGTAGATTCGCCCCAGAGATGGTAGCAACGGAGTGCCAGAGGACCATGAGGTTTCAGCAAGGGTTTCATCTTGAACTCTTGCAATTGATAGAGGGGCACAATTACCAAACTTTTGATGAGATATTGACGGCGACTCGAAGGCATGAAATCACCATTCAGAGGCTTGCGATGAGGACTGGAGGTCAGAAGAGATCCCACAGTCAGATTGAAGGAGGAGGGGGAGCAGCGCCCCGAACAACAGCACCATCCACTGGCATTCGTATCCACGATGTGGCGATACGAGGACCAGTACCACCAAGGCAACAACAACAGCAACAGAGGAAGAACCAGCAACCCCCGATGGGCTGCACTTATTATGGGAAGATGGGACACACTAGAGATGTGTGTCAGACATTGAATGGACTATGTCTGATATTTGAAAATCCAGACCATCGGGTTACCACATGTCCCATGAATTCGAGGTCAGGAGGACCAGGGCAGCAGTTTCCTGCTCTGCCAGCACCAGGGGCAGGCTAGTATCGAGGACCAGCAATAGCCGTTAGGCCGTTGGCACAGCGTCCGCAGGCTCAGATGTTTCGGCAGCAGGGACCGCCGATGCAGCAACACCAGCATAGACTACCCCAGCATCATCAAGGAAGGGGCCAGCAGCAGCATCAGGCTAGGCCGCAGCATGGGAATCAGCAAGGAGGTCGAGGGTAGGCATTCACTCTGTCCTTGGAGGAGGTATTGGCATCGGGAGATGTTGTGGCAGGTAACATTCTCGTCGCCTCATATCCCGCAGTAGCATTGTTTGATTCGGGAGCATCCCATTCATTTATATCTGCACAATTTGCAACACGGCTAGGAATGGAGTTCGAGGCATTGCCAGGGAGGTTGAATATACTCACTGGCAATGGGCTCGTAGGAGTTAGTAGAGTTATTCTAGCGTGTAGCGTCGTAGTTTGCGGGCATTCCTTACCTGCCCGGTTGATAGAATTTCCTGTCGGAAATTTCGACGTTATCTTAGGCATGGACTGGCTGAAAGACAGTCATGCGACAATAGATTATCGTAGAGGGAGTATATCTTTTGATATTTCAGGCATGAAGAGGTTCACCTTAGTCAGGTCAGAGGCAACTCAGCAAGAGCAGGGAGTAGTAATAGCAATGGAAGAAGTTCAGATTCCGAAGGTAGTTGAAGAATTTCTAGACGTATTTCTCGAAGAACTTCCAGGTCTACCACCGGTTAGGGATATTGAGTTCAGCATAGAATTGGCACCAGGAACTAAACCAATATCAGATCGAGTTTACAGAATGGCAGATTCAGAGCAGGCCAAGGTATATCAGCACATAGAGGAATTGAAGGAGAAGAAGTTCATCCAAGCTAGCGTATCACCATGGGCAGCACCAGTAGTACTTGTGGGAAAGAAGGATGGGTCATCTAGATTGTGCATTGACTACAGGAAGCTTAACACGGCAACAGTGAAGAACAAGTACCCTCTACCCAGGATCGACGACTTGTTTGATTAGTTGAGAAAAGCTAGAGTTTTCTCCAAGATAGTTCTTCGTTCAGGGTACCATCAGGTGAGGGTTCGGAAGGAAGATATTCCCAAGATAGCATTTAGGTCGAAGTATGGGCATTATGAATTCTTAGTAATGCCGTTTGGTTTGACCAATGCTCCAGCGATATTCATGGATTTGATGAATCGCATCTTTATGCCATACTTAGATCAGTTTGTCGTTGTATTTCTTGACGACATTCTCGTATATTCTGCCAGTGAAGAGGAGCATGAAGACCACCTCAGGAAAGTGTTACAGGTTCTGAGAGAGAACTAGTTGTATGCCAAGCTCAGTAAGTGTGAGTTTTGGTCGGATCACATTTTATTTTTGGGTCACATCGTATCAGGAGCAGGAGTAGCAGTAGATCCCAAGAAGATAGAAGCAGTAGAGAGTTGGCCAGTACCCAAGACCGTAGCAGATGTGCGGAGTTTCTTGGGATTGGGAGGATATTACAGAAGGTTTGTGTCAGACTTTGCAAGGCTTTCAGCACCCATGACCCGCTTGACCCGAAAGGATGTACCATTTGTTTGGTCGGCAGAATGTCAGGCATCATTCGAGACTTTGAAGCAGAAGTTGATATCAGCGCCTATTCTTACATTACCGGTTGGACTCGGAGGTTTTACAGTATATTGTGATACGTCAGGTAAAGGACTTGGATGCGTCCTTATGCAGCATGGAAAGGTGATAGCATATGCATCTAGGCAGCTTCGGGACCACGAGAAAAATTACCCAACTCATGATTTGGAGTTAGCAGCAGTAGTGTTTGCTCTGAAGCTATGGAGGCATTACTTATATGGTGACCGAGTGGAGATGTACACAGATCATAAAAGTCTGAAGTACATCTTTACCCAGAAGGAGCTGAACATGAGACAGAGAAGATGGTTAGAGTTGATCAAGGATTATGACGTGGAGCTTCAGTATCATCCAGGCAAGGCTAATGTAGTAGCAGACGCTCTCAGTCGGAGAGGCGGCGTATTTATGTTGACAACGCAGAAGCACATTTTAGAAGACCTTCAGGAGATGGGCATCGAAGTTATACTTCCTAGTGAAGTAGGAGTTCTAACAAGTCTGCAAGTTCAATCCGACTTGGTAGGCAGGATCAAGGTAGCTCAGGCACAGGACCCACGGATTCAGAAGCTTAGAGCAGAATGTGAGTCAGGACTCAGGAAGGAGATGCAAATTCATGAAGATGGTACGCTTAGGTTTGGATCACGTCTATGTGTGCCTAGTGGAGATATCAGACAGGAGGTCATGTCAGAAGCTCACAGTTCTCAGTATTCTATTCATCCTGGAGGTACCAAGATGTACCAAGATATCAAGCAGTATTTCTGGTGGAACGGGATGAAGAGAGAGATAGCTAGATTTGCTTCCCGTTGCTTGGTATGTCAGCAAGTGAAGGCAGAACAGCAGAGGCCAGCTGGATTATTGCAACCGCTTCCTATCCCGGAATGAAAATGGAAGCATATTATAATGGACTTTGTGACCGGTTTACCGAGATCACCAAGTGGTAAGGACGCTATTTGGGTGATAGTGGACCGACTTACGAAGGTGGCACACTTTTTTCCTTTCAGATTAGGGCAATCTACAGAAAAGTTGGCAGAATTGTATATGCAACAGATAGTCAGGCAGCATGGATTCCCTGTCAGTATTGTGTCGGATCGAGATACCCGCTTTACATCACATTTCTGGAAAAGCTTACATCATAGTCTGGGTACCAAGTTAAGATTTAGCACGGCTTACCATCCGCAGACGGATGGGCAATCAGAAAGGACGATTCAGACTTTAGAAGACATGTTGCGAGCTTGCACTTTGGATTTTGGAGGGTCTTGGGAGAGCCACCTGCACTTAGTTGAGTTCTCGTACAACAACAGTTATCAAGCCAGTATCCAGATGGCGCCATTTGAAGCACTCTATGGTAAGAAGTGTAGGTCGCCACTAGCATGGAATGATATCGGGGAGAGAAAGATGCTAGGCCCAGAAATGATTGTTCAGACGGTTGAAGTGGTTAAGGGAATTAGAGAGCGGCTTCGAGTTGCGCAGGATCGGCATCGTCATTGGGCGGACCAGCATCGTAGGCCGCTAGAGTTTTCTGTTGGGGACTACGTGTTCTTGCGGATCTCACCTACCCGTGGGGTCATTAGATTTGGCGTTCGCGGGAAGTTGAGTCCGCGATACGTAGGACCCTTTGTTATTCTTGATAGGATAGGCGATGTTGCTTATCGTTTATCCCTTCCACCTTCGTTACGAGAGGTGCATGACGTATTTCATATATCTCAGTTACGTAGGTATATATCGAACCCAAGCCATGTCCTCGATCACTCTGAGCTGGTTGTTGGTACCAACCTGTCTTACGAGGAACAGCCTGTGTCCATTTTGGACCGAAGAGAGAAGATACTCAAGAACCGAACAATTAGTCTTGTCTGTGTTGCTTGGGGTCATCACTCATTGGGAGAGTCAACGTGGAAACGTGAGGATGATATCCGATCACGGTATCCGTACCTGTTTGACTCACAAGGTATATCTTTTTCTGTATACCTTGATTGTCCTGATTCTTCATGCTTATTACCTTATGGGTAGAACTACTTGATATCGTGGATTGATGAATTTACATATATAGTACTTGCTCTTTGATATGGTAAAATGGTTGCTTGCTCACTAGAATTGCTTGTATTAGTTTAGCTCCGACATTTCTGTCCTGCTTGGATCTGAAATTCCGAGGACGGAATTTTTCTAAGGAGGGTAGAGATGTCACTCCCCGTTCCCAGAATAAAGTATTTTATACGTGTACTTCTTGAATGTACTTATTCAATATTTATCATGCATTTATTCTGTATTTAAATTCTTCAAATTTGCGCTTATTAATTTTTTTATATTTTATTTTCTGCTTTTCTTGGCTCTTGGTTCATTTCGGTTCATGGGAAACCAACTTGGTTCGGTTTGGTTCAACATGGAAAGGAATGGATGGCTTGGATTTGGTGGAGAGAATGAATGGTGGAGATCCACTTGACCTTGATATAAAAGTTCTTCTTCCACTCTCTCTCTTCATTCATTCACATTTACTCCTCCACCAAACCCTAAACCATTTGGAGAGGCAAGTACATCTTGCACACCATGAGGGATTTCATACATCCCCAATTATTTTTAGTTTATGTTATTCATCTTCTCTTCCTCTACAAGTTTAGGTCTTGAAGTTTTTGTTTTCCATGGATGGTTGGGTGTAGATCTAAGTTTTAAGTTTTGGTTTTCATAGTTTTGATTTTCATATGAAATTTAGGGTTTTGATCTATCAAACATTGTTGTTTTCGAAATTAAGTGGTTCCATGTTGTAGAGAATTTGATTCTACTAAAATTTGGCTTTTGAAAAGTTAGATTTCGATTTATTTTGTGGAAGTTATGGCAAAAAGTATTTTGGTTCGTTCCTATATTCATCTGCAGCACGAACAACATGTCGCAGAAGGCGCATGTCACAGTAGGCGCATGTTGCAATGAGGCACATGTCGCGGAAGGCACACAGCATGTCGCAGTAGCCGCATATCATGTCGCGCATGAGCCGCATTAAGGCGCATGTCGCAGTAGGCACATGTTGCATGAGGCGCATGTCGCGGTAGGCGCATATCATGTCGCAGTTGATCCACATGAGGCACATGTCACGGTAGGTGCATATCATGTCGCAGTTGAGCCACATGAGGCGCATATCATGTCGCAGTAGACGCATATGGTATCGCAGTTGCATGCATGTCGCAGAATAGGCCGCATATGCATAATTTGGTTGTTTCTGACTGTTATATGTCCTAATTAACTGAATTGTGGCTAGAATTTCTTTCACCTCCCAACATGAATTTGTTGATCTTTTCCTTGGATTCAAGAATATATTATCAACTATTTTATACTAGTTATGGACTCGACCATGCTTAATACTAATTTGACCTTTATGCCTTGTCATGAATTGATCCCGACTGTTACTTGACTAATAATTGATCATGCGTTCCTAGTTGGAACTAAAGAGACTGGCTAGTCGTCTTATTGAATGAAATGAATGAGACACGTTCATGTAATGAACTATTGTACTCGATTAGCCAAATCCAAATATTGGCATACAGGCACATGCAGGTTTCAAATTATTTATTTATCTATTTTACAAAAAGACAGCATGTGTACCTTATAGTCAAGGCATGATTACTCTGTGGCTAGATTTGATTATTGCATCACGCTATATAAAACCTACAACCTAGCCGCACGGGTATCGTTGTAGAGTTGCGCATATCGTACCCTGTACGAAAGTACTCATTGAATGACCATGATCCACGGTATGGAACTTCACTCAACGTAGAGACTATTAAGTTAAATAAAATAATGATGGCATGGAGAGAATGGATTCCCGAGTTCTTACATGGCAGCCCCCTTGGGACTATTAAGTATCCGACAGGCCGGCTGGTTCCCACAGATACGGTAAATCTGTCACGCGGGCAGGGAACGGTATCTGCTTATATTATTGTACATGCTATAACGGCGGGCGTCCCGCTGGGACTCGTCTAACTACATGATTGGCACAATTGATTGATTGGATAGACTAGCCTTGCTTGCACATAGTAAGAACTGAGGAATCCCTAATTGCATAATTCCAGGATAACTTGGGACTCACAATAGCAAGCCGTAGGAATTGATTGGCCGTTCAAAGATGATTTATTTGTGTATTGTATCTACTCTGTTGCCTAACTAAGATGATCAGAATGTCAGGGCGTGACGGGCCAACTTCTGCCCTTGTTTGGTTGGGAGGTTGGTTCGAAGTGTCGTGATATTATGTGAATCCTAGTGGAAAGCAGAGATCTATTATTATATTCTCTTATTACTGGTTTTAATTCCTCATATCGTGCTTCCTTGTGGTACTTGGTATTGGAGGTCTAACCTCTCTGGTTTTGCATGGCCAGATTTAGAGCCGGTTCCCGAGGACTCAGCTTACTTCCACCTCCAAGATGGTCAATACTAGAGGAATGATCGCAGGAGGACTCGAGTGGGTTTCCGTACTTCATCGCTCGTTTTGTTATTTACTTAATACCCTGCCGTTTGGCCCCGACATGTTAGTCGGATTGTCTTGCACTTACTTTTGCATAATTGTAACTAAAGTCAGACTGCAGCTGATAACAATTGTGTATATGTTACTATACCATCTGGCTATGTTTTGTAAAGCCAGATCTCCAGAACATTTTGACTGAGCGTTTGGGACGCCTTACTGCTTTATCTTACATGTTCTCTATTTCTGTTTCTTGTTTTGAATTATTGAGACAATAGATGTGAAATGACCATAGTAAGACTTTCATGTAGTATGTACCCCCTCGTCTGGTTAGACAGCATTGATCGTATTATACGGTATTCATCTACCCGTAATACGTAGCTGGCTGAGTCATTCCCTCGCTCTCCAGTATTCTGGTTCTGGGGCGTGACAGAAGTACTGGAGTACTTTGGTATACGTAGCTGGCCTGGTCCGTCCCTACTTGCCAGCATTCTGGTTCTGGGGCATGACATAGTTTTTAGTGGTGGCCCATGCAGGTCTGATTTATCAGATATGTGGGGGTTACTGATGTTTAGATATCTCAGTCACAATTCTCCTTTATTGATATCCTTCGTGTTATTCTATATCTCTGATCCATTGACCTGATATCTGCCTTGATCGTTGATCCTTCATGTTCACTCGATCTAATCCTTGTGTCCTTTAACTTTCAAGGCACGATTCTTAATCCTTCCGATCATCTTGTTTGGGTTTTGCCGATAGCAGTTAGCAATCTTCTGTTAGGCCAGTTATGGAGGATCAGTCTCAGCATTCAGGAACAGAGTTCAGAGATGACCCGAGGGTGGAGGTGTCAGTTCAGCCTGATCAGCCAGCAGGGTCAGTCCTGCTAGAGTCCAGCTTCACCGGCTACCCCGGCAGTCCAGCAGTATATAGCTCAGGTAACATTTCAGCAGTAGCCGGTTAGAGCAGCAGTTCCGAGACGTGGACAGGCAGAGTTTGGTATGTTAGAGCAGGTTTTGGCCGAGGGCGATTATGTATAGGTATTGTCCTATTCTTCTTCCACTCTTATTTATCTCTTGGGTTACGCATATTTGGCGAGTTTCTTATCCCACTCTTCTGTCTTCGTAGTCGAGGCATGTGATAACTTCATTAGGTATCGACTACGAAGATACGTCCTGGGTAGAGTCATGTCTTGGATTAAGTCATTGGTACCGACTTGTTTTGAGAATTGACTTTTATCTAAGTTGTGAAGTCAGCGTAGGCCTGCTCCTACTCAACTGACTCAGGAGACATATTTATTCATATGCCTCCATCCCTTCTTGATTATGGTTGTGTTACTGCTTACGCATTTACTTATATTACTGTTGTCTTTATCTTACCAACATGCCATGCTTTGTTTTGATTGATATAATTTTTCAGCTCTTTGGCTTGGTTTTCATGCTTGACTAGATTTAGGAAATTCCGAGGACGGAATTTATTTTCAAGTTGTGGAGAGTTGTGAGACTCATCTCACAGTATCGGTATTTATATACGGATACGTATTTTGTAGTGTATTTTGTATTTTCTTGATTTTTGTAATGCTTTAAAATTTTTCTAACTTATAGATTTTCTTCTTGGCCGACATACCGCCAGTATACCGGAGTATACCGACGGCATATAGTCCAGACAGATTTTCCACATTTTAGATATTTTCGATTTCAGATATTTTCATGAATAGTGTTTCCGATATTTTTGTGAATAGTATTTTAGATATTTTGATGAATAGTGTTTAGATATTTTCATGAATAGTGTAGATACACCCTATTACCCATTGGATATTTGGTTTTGTTTTGATGGTTAGGATTGACTTAGATCTTCACATGGATCACGATCCGACGACTAAGATTAATTCCCCCTTCTATATATACCATTTCACTTTCTCTCTCCTCTCTCTTTTCATTCTCTTCATTCTCTCTTTATTTCTTCTTCCCTTCTCTCCCCCTTGGAGCTTGCCAAGAGCTTAGCCTTGAGGCCTTGGGTGTGGTGTCTAACCCCCCTAGGAGGAGGAGGAGAAGATAAGGCTTGGAGCTTAACCTAGGCAAGTACATCTTGCCAGATCCATGAACCATATTATTTGGTTGTCATTTTTGTTTTCCTTGGTGTTAAATGCTTAGAATTTTCTCAAACTCATTTTGTTAAATATGTTTTTCTTATGATTCTCGTATATGTGCATGTTTCTAAAATTTGTTTAAACAGGGTTTTGATTTTCTGTTAAAACCCAATATGGACTTAGTAGAAAACTTGGTATCAAGAGTGATACTAGTGTTACCATCATGTATCTTGGTCACATATACATATATGAGGCCCTCACCTAGTTTGTATATCATGGATTTTGAGTTTGGTGGCAATCAGAACCCGTTTCGGTGTCCCGAGAACCTCTGTTTGGGAGTATTTTGAGGTATTGATCTATAAAATGTTTTGATTTGGGAAAACTAATACTTCCATGTTGTAGGAAATTCAATTCTATTCAATTTTGGCTTTTGAAAGTCCGAATTTCGATTTAAAACGAAGTTTTTATGGCCGAAACAAGTTTTGAGTTCAAAAAAATCAACTTTCTGTGACGGTTCGGAAAATCCGTCGGAAATCCGCGGAAATCCGTCGAAAAATCCGAACTTGCACCACCAAACTTGCTGTGATACTTCGGAAAATATGTCGAAAATCTGCAATAATCCGCCGGATAATCCGGTTAAGCTATTTTTGTCTGTTTTTGCCCGTTTCTGCTCGTTTTGTCCGTTTTTGATATTTTCTTCGATTGTAATGATTTCTTAACATGATTAGATGATCTTGCATAGTTAGAAAATGATTGTACACCCTATATACACTTGACACTAGCACATGTTCAATCATTTTCTATAAAATGCACTTAGCTTAAATTAGTGTTTCCCACATGCCATGATATGTCTTTTGATAGATTCTTTCTTACAAGCTATGATAATTGTTACATGTCTTCCTTGCTTACATGATTGTGACCCGTCGTGGTGCACTCTTGTACATGTCTTTCTTTGCTTACATGATAGTGGCCTGTCATGGCGCACTCTTGATTCCAGTACATGTCTTGCTCCTTGATAGTGGCTCGTCGTAGCGCACTCCTGGCTTCTTGTCTATTATAGTTTCTTGTTGTGGCTTGTTATGGTGCACATTCTCGTTATTGTCCAGTCTTGCATGTCTCCTATCTAGGTTGGATTCTGCGGAATGTCACACCCAAAATCCAACAAGAAAATGTTAAGGACTGAACTACTAGCTTGATTACTTAGATCATTGAGAATTTCCCAGTTACCTGTTGCCCCTTTGGTCTTGGCATTATATATATATACATAGGATTTGGAGCTATCTGTCATGATGAGCATACTTCCAGCGCACCGTCGAGTGTTGCACTACTATAGGATACATTTTTCTCCCGGGCGATGTATCCACTATTACCATAGGGTACATTTGTCTCCTGGGCGATATACCACTACTAGGATACATTTATCTCCTGGACGATGTATCCACTATTACCATTGGCTTGGACCATTCAGGTAGTAGCAGGCAGGTACTGGACTTGGAATTCTTAAACTCGCATTTGTTAGTAATTAGGATTGTGACAACCCTAGTTAGCTAATATATAAAGCCGCACTCATTGCTTGGCCGTGACTATTGTATGGAGTCCAGTCTAGTCTAGTTTGTCTAGGCAGTGTCCAAATTTGTTTATTTTAGTACATCTTTGTTTATGCTTTACTTTTGCCGGTAAATGATTAGATACTAAAGTTTTGTTCAGGTGAAGGGTTACAACCCCGGTCCTTGTTTGGTTTACGGGTTGTAACTTGGGTTTCAGAATAGTTCTTATCATTTGTTGTTCTATATAGTATCTTAACATGCTCACATGCTCCAGTTATCTCACATGCTCCAGTTATCTTAACATGCTCACATGCTCCAGTTACTTAACATGCTCACATGCTCCAGTTACATAACATGCTCACATGCTCCGTCTACTTAACATGCTCACATGTCTAGTTTATCTTTCATGTTCACATGCTTCCTTTTTCTTACATGTACACAGTTTATATTACGTCACATGTCCTTTACTTTATGCTACACGTTGCTTTACTTATTGTCCTTCTATTCTCGGGATAAGTATATTGGTAGTGCACGAGCCTCGATTAGTACTTACTTATCTCCCTCTCTATCCATTGCTATGATTTGTATGCTGGTTTTAGTTCATAGTTTGGCTTCCTTTGTGGTACTTACTATTGGGGGTTTGACCCCACTGGTTTTGTATTGACCAGATCTGATAGAGGAGCCCGGAGGATCTTTCATACCTTCCACTCATTGGTGATTACCCTGAGCACCAGAGTGCCTTAGTGGATTTTCTATTTCATTCTCCCACTAGTTATGTACATTATTCTTTTGTGGCGTTTAGCCTCCGAGCACGTGTTTAGCTCGTGTTTTGGACTTGACATTTAGCCTACGGGCCAGAACATTATTTGCGTATTCTAGACTATAGCTACAGCTTATCATGTATGACTATTACTCTTGCTAGTCTTCACTCTGTATTACTAGCTTCATGATCATTGATATATGATAGTTTGGACGCTTTACTATTTTATATTCCAGTTGATCTTACTTCTTGTACATTGTTTACTACTTGTGATTGAGATACTTAGGATTGCTTAACCTGGGATCGACTGTTGGCTTGTAGTAGTAACCCCCATCTATACAACTTATACATTATTTTGGAGTACTGGAGTACTTTGGTATACTTAGCTGGCCTGGTCCGTCCCTACTTGCTAGTATTCTGGTTCTGGGGCGTGACAGTTTCCACCCTCTCTCTATATATACTCTCTTCTGGCCTCCTTTGTGGCTACTACGAAAATATAAGTCAAAAAAGAAGAAAGAGAGAGAGAGAGAGAGAGTTGTTGCCGCCATTGCAAGTCCATCCGAGGAGTCGTAACAGAGGTGAGTTCGAGCGTTCCACAAGTTCTTCAACTTGCTGGTTCATGGAAGTAGTTCGTGTGGGACGAATCTTGCTTTGAGCAACGATGTTTTGACACCCCAACATTGTTCTTCTTCTCATTTCTCTCTATATTATTGTAACTCGTTCTGTCCTAATTGCAACACGTTTGCAAGGAAGAACGAGAGATCTTCTCTTCTCTATTTCCCTCCTCCATATTGTAATCGGGTTATTTGGTATTTGTATAATCGTAGATCTTTGTTGCATCTGTTTTACCATCTCACTACCTGAATAAGTCGTTTTAGCGACGCATAAAGACGTCGCTAAAACGACAAATTTTGTCGCTAAAGATATTTAGCGACGGAATTACCGACGTTTCGTAATAGTCGCTGAAATATAAGTCGCTAATCTTATAAACGTCGCCAAACGTCGCAATTATCGACGTTTGCCGACGTCTACCATCGTAACGTCGGTGAATTAGCGACGTATTACTGCGTATCGCTACGCGTCGGTAATTTACCGACGTATTACCGACGAATCGTCGGTGCTTAGTGACATGTTCAACGTCGCTAAACGTCGGTACATCCTGGGAATTCCTGGGAATATTACCGACGTGCACCGACGTTTACCGACGTTTTCCGACATATTATAACGTCGCTAAAATAGCTCGTAGTTATGAGTGCGACCAAATCCCAGAATATACTCCTCTTCGTCCAGTTATGAGTGCGACCAACTCCGTCACACTTATTACCGTCACACTTGTAGCCCGTAATATAAGAGTGCGACCAAATCCGTCAAGTTATGAGTGCGACCAATATGGAAGATCCCAGAATATACTCCTCTTCGTCCAGTTATGAGTGCGACCAAATCCTTCACACTTGTAGCCCGTAGCAGGCTGCTCAATAGCTCTTGGTAAATCTTTTACCTCTTTCCATATCGTGTATCCGGTCCACCTTGGCGGGGGATTAGCCTTCTCCACAATGCCAGCACGAAAAGCATTCATGTTCCTCCGGTACGGAGGATCCTTCGGCAGGAATTGTCGATGACAATCGAAGAAGCACGGTTTGCCTCCGTGTTTCAAACGGAAAGCCTTAGTGTTGTCCATGCAATACGGACATGAAAGACGACCATGCGTGCTTCATCCAGATAACATTCCATAGGCCGAAAAGTCGTTGATGGTCCACATAAGTGCTGCCCGCACCCGGAAATTTTGTTTTCTAGATACATCGTACGTGTTGGAACCTACTTCCCACAGCTAATTCAACTCATCAATCAACGGCTGTAAATACACATCGATGTTCCTTTTCGGATTGTTCGGACCTAGGATAATAATGGTGAGAAACATATACGGAGTCTTCATGCACATCCAAGGCGGTAGATTGTACGGGATGACGATCACAGGCCAACACGAATACTGGGATCCCGAAAGTCCGAATGGGGTAAAACCGTCGGAGCAGAGACCCAATCTGACGTTACGCGGATCAGAAGCAAAATTTGGATACTCTCGATCAAAGTGCTTCCATGCTTCTCCATCAGATGGGTGATCCAACACTCCTTCGGTATGTTCCCGTTTATGCCAACTCATGTTTTCTGCAGTTTTCTTCACCATAAACAACCGCTGCAACCGCGACGTCAACGGCAAGTAGTGCATCGAAGAGGTAGGCTTCCTGGCACCGACAAACTTTTCTCTACCACATGCCTTGTAGCGATCGACACCACAAAATCTGCAGGCGTCTTCATCCTTGTCGTCTTTGTAGTACAGCATGCACCCTTTGCGACAGGCATCGATTTTTTCGTATCCCATCCAGAGCGATCTAACCATCCTCTTAGACCGGTTGAAGTCTTTAGGCAACTTCGCACCCTCAGGCAATATTTCTATAAGCAACTCCATAAGACGGTTGTAGCAATCTTGCGACATGTTAAAATCGGACTTGATGCTCAACAATCTTGTAACCACCTCCAATGGTGAATGATCCTTACAACCAGGATATAATGGAGTCCTTGCATTCTCCAGCAACTCCATGAACTGTGCAGCATCGGGGTTCGGTGCCACCTCAGGTGCATCATGATCATCCGGATCGAAACTAGGCCCGACCGCGTCGAAAACCATGTTCACCAACCCATCGTCGTAAGGAGCGTTGTTGTGGACATCCACATAAGGCTCGTACTCCGATGCTAAAGACACAAGTTCTCCGTGCTCGCTCCACTAATAGTAATTCGGCGTGAAACCCTTCGACTATAAATGATATGTGACATCCACTTCTGGATGATATTTCAAGTTGCGACATCTCACACACGGACACTTAATTTTGGTACCATCCATGTACTGAGGGAACGCCTTGGCAAACTGCAGGAACTGGTGTACACCCTCTATGAATTCATCCCGCACACTGCACATGTCATCAGGATGACGGTTGTACATCCAAGTACGATTCTGCAGATAGTAATTCAGCTCCATAATTCTGTAAGATAGATACATCAAGGTAGTGAATGATATGCAATTGTCAGTTCATGCGGTCTATACTTTCCGCAGTATATGTACACATGACATTTTACATTAAATGGTCAGAGATTATCTGTCATCTTCTTTTCGCATTGCTAACTTTTCTTTCGCGTGTTTGTGCGTACGGTGGTCAGAGATTATCGCGGCGGTATATCACCCGTGTCTACAATATTTCATATAGGCTGAGTTGTAGAAGTAAAGTTTTAGGATATTAGTCTATATATTATGTATAGTCCAACCGAGCCAACTCTAAGCTAAACTAGTCAAACTTGGTCAAACTAGCCATTTCTAAGTTGTATAAGTCAAGTTTTAGGATATTAGTCTATATATACTAGTATAAACTCTCCCTCCTCTCCAAATACCTGGTACTAGTTAACCCTCCCCCTTTCTTCCACTAGACACACACATACATATACATGATTGTTTTCTATAAATAAATTCACTTTATTTATTTTGATTCTGGGAAAATACAACTTTAGGAATCCGATCTAGAAGACGATCACTTTATCCCTTGGACGATGCGAAGAAGAAAAGCTCTCAAGAATTCGACAGCAATTTAGATATTATGTATATCCGTACAATGAATGAGAAGAGAACTCTATTTATAGAGTCAAAAATAACTAAAAAGATAACTGTTTTCATAACCTATGCATAGTTGATAATCACGCAGGACTCAATCATACGCAAGGTTGATGAGCAGTTACTGGACGTGGCCCATAACTGTTGGACACATGGCAATCATGCATGAGTCGTGTACAAGTTACTGGGGCACGCATACGAGAGATCCGTGGCATGGCTGCCATGTACTCCAATCTGATAATTTGAGATGAAATCCACGCCAACTGGTTGAGGATGAAATCCACGCAGACTTGGGGCAGAAGGCTTCAGAATACACGCCAACTTGAGGCAGAAAGCTTCAGAATACATGCCAACTTGAGACAGAAAGCTCAAAATTCACGCAAACTTGAGGAAGAAAGCTTCATAATATACGCCAACTTGAGACAGAAAGCTCAAAATTCACGCAAACTTGAGGAAGGAACATAGAAGTTCAAAATACACGCAGACTTGAGTCAGAACGGCCAGCTGTCTTGATTCGACGTTCCTCGACTGGCACAAAATCTCTGACATTGATTGCCTTATCAGTCACATTAAATGACAATAAGGTCTTTTTGGTACGCCAACTTGATGAAGACTGAATCTTGTTGAGAAAGATTTCGAAAGTCACGTAATAGTCGGCTGAGATCTCTCGAGTCCCGTGAATATGTGGCATACGAGGAGACATTCTTTGACTGTCGTGCTGTCAGTCATAATGACACTCTGACAAATGATGAGCTGTCTCTGTGTACCATTTAAACTCTGTGTATATTTGAGGAAATGGTCTGATAGAACTCAGCGTATATTTTAGACATTGTTCTGATAGGCTGTATTAACTCAGCGTGACTTCATTTTTGAGGCCTACAATGATGTATACAAACACACCATAGTTCCCAGGTTCTTTTAATCTAACTTGCCAGTTGGTACTAACCTCAATAGAACAAACACTCTCACAGCTCAAAATACTAACACATGCTCACGCCTTACTCTTGTGACACTCCCTTTCAAACACAAACACACACCTATATGTTCCCTTACACATGTTGCCATGTTACCTATAAAAATAGGAAACCCTTGTTGTCTAAAATAAGACACAATTGTACAAAGGGAACCATACTGTAGAACTCACACTTTAAGACAATAGATGAAGGAAGACTTGTATGGAGGATCGATAGGGTTGAGCAATGTCATTTTATTCTACAAAGAGAACCATACTGTAGAACTCATACTGTAGAACTCACACTTTAACACAATTCTACAAAGAGTTGTCATAGGGTGTTGAGCGATGTCATTTTATTCTTTTCTTCTTCTTCTTTTTAGAATTTTCGAGTATTGGATCTTGAGACATATATAGCTAGAACTTACGAAAAATGGAGTACCATACTTCAACAAATAGATGTTGACTAATTGGTTTATATACTTGTTGTCTAAAATAAGTATAGAAATGTTGCAAGGTGAAACAATGTATCAAACACTATATCGAAACCCAAACCCAATATGCAAATCCAAATTAATACGAAAATACACAAGTGTATGTAGGGGATTAAGTGTACAGAGGTAAAATACATATATATGCATGCTTGGGGGTGTCCACGTGTCCAACAAATAGACACAAAGTGTCCAAAACCTCACGAACACACTGTATCAGTGAACACATGGTCGTAACGTGTCTCCGTGTCCATTTTGGACACGAAAAACACCTCAATTAGGGTTAGGGTTTACCTTCAGTCTCCTCACCGTGGTGGAAGAGGAGGAGGAGGACAAGTTCGGTGGTGGAGGAGGATGGGATTAAGTGTACAGAGGTGAAATACATATATATGCATGCTTGCGGGTGTCCACGTGTCCAACAAATGGACACAAAGTGTCCAAAACCTCACGAACACACTGTATCAGTGAACACATGGTCGTAATGTATCTTCGTGTCCATTTTGGAAACGAAAAACACCTAAATTAGGGTTAGGGTTTACCTTCAGTCTCCTCGCGGTGGTGGAGGAGGAGGATCTCGCGGTGGAGGAAGAGAAGGGGCTCGCGGTGGAGGAGGAGGAGGAGGAGGAGAAGGGGCTCGCCAGAGGGAGGAGAAGGAGCTCGCGGTGGAGGAGGAGGATGAGTGGCGCCGGAGGGAAGGGGGTCGGGCTGTCGTCGAGGTCGGGGGAAGAGGGGCGGGAACAAAAATTTGGGGAGAGGGAGAAATGAAAAGTAGAACCGAGAAAACCATATTTAGCAGAAATTAGCGACGTCCGAAATACGTCGTAAAGCGTCGGTATTGGTTTAATATTCGGCGACGTTATAACCTTTGTGACGCTAAACGTCGCTGAAATGATAAAACTAGCGACGTCTTCCGACAAATCAACGACGTTGGTTTTTATTAGACTATAGGTAGTCGTAATATGTCGCTGTATGTCGCTATCAGCGACGTATTGTGACGCTTAAATTTGGCATTGCTAAAACCAAAAATATTGGCGACGTTTTAAGTTGGCGTCGCTAATTACGTCGCTGATATGACTTATTTTGGTAGTGTCTTTGATCAAGCCCCGAGAATAACAATCTCAAAGCAAGATCCTTATAGATGAAAAACATTAATGCTTCGCTCGTCCAATCGGACTACTGCAAGTTGGAAAATTTCGATGGAGAGCATTATCAAGTCTGGAAGAGAAAGGTTTATCTAACTCTTCAACTAAAAGACGTTGATCATGTTCTGTTGGAGGAAGAACCCTCTGTTCCAGACACTGGATCTACTGCCGCAATTAATACGGCTACCAAACTCCAGGCCAAATAGAGAAGGGAGAATAGCATCTGCAGGCTTCTCATCCTGAATGCTATGGAGGACTCCCTGGCAGAATCCAACTCAAAGATGGAACTTGCCAGAGACATATGGAAGTCTGTGGAAAAATTGTATGAAGAAGACAGGAACAGGAGCAAAATGTTTGTGGTTTAAAAATATCACAAATTGCTTTTTGAGGACGAAAAGTCCATATTGCCACAGGTGAAGGAATTTCTGAAGCTACGTCAGAAACTGTAAGACGAAGAGATGCCCCTTCCCGACAAGTTTGTCGTTGGAGGGATCGTCTCAAAACTTCCTGCTGGATGGAGTACCTTCTGTGCAAGCATGCACAGAAAGAAGCTAGACATTAGCCTTGGAGATCTACTTCAAGAGATCCATGTTGAGGACGAGATGCATTCCCAACAGAAGGTGGACACTCTGTCCAAACAGTTGGCTAAAACCAATCTAGTACAGACGAGAGATCCCAAGGAGAAGCAGGCGGCTTCTCATCCCAAGAAGAAGGACTTCACTAATCTAAAAGTGAAGGGTCCTTCATTCAAGCAACAAAAGACTAAGTCCCACGTGACTTGTTACAATTGTGGCAAGAAAGGCCACTACAAGAGTGAATGCAGATCTAAGCCTAAACAATCAGAGAAAGGTGAGCCTAATAAGGTTTCATTGGTTTCTAACTTTGTTGCTATGATCGTACAGGTCACAACTGTGGGGGTTGACTCTGACTGGTGGATAGACACTAGTGCGACTTGCCATGTCTGTTCTAGCAATGAATGGTTCGTCACGTACCAGCCGATATCTGAGAAGGTTGTCATGGCGAACCAGGCCCAAGCTGAAGTTCTGGGGATCGGGACCGTGGAACTGAAACTCACTTCTGGGAACACTCTGATGCTTCAAGGTGTAATGCCCCACTCCGTACGGAGCATTATGCTGAGTCGTTGACTCGAAGAGTCGTGTTGACCCAAGGAAATATATCGATGCAAAGCGATACGAGAGTTAAGTTGTCCCGAACAACGCATCGAACTAAGTTGATGCGAAGACTTGCCTTGTCCCAAAAGAATGCATCGAGTTGAATCGATGCGAAGTGCCGCGTTGCCCCGAAGGATGAGTGCGTTGAATCGGCTCGAAGATTCTAAGAAATCGAATCGACCAAGGCGCAAGTCCGAATCGATGTAAGTATTGATTTTAGTTGGTTTCGTGTGCAGGTTATACTTTGACGAAAAAATATTAGAGGTCGATCTTTTGCAATATTTAGTAAGGGGTCCGCGAAATCAAATCGTCGCCTTGCGACGGGCCGAGACTTGGGCACGCTAAGGCAAATCGGACGTATAACTCAATGAAGCACGAAGTGCTCGAATGGCTAAGTCAGGAGAGTGGCCGTGCAACAAAGTTATGAAATTGAGCCACATCGGCTCGGCAAAACGACGAAGGCGTATCGACTCAAGGTGGGAGGATTGACTTCTTTTTACTCCTTCATTCGATAAGTCAAATATATCATTGTATGCTAAGTTAACCTATCGATGCCACGGGCGTGGTCCGATCGGAGATAAATCATAGTGTGAGTCAAACACTAAGTTAGAACAATTGAAATGAAACGTGCATCAATATGCACGAGTCGCTATGGGACATTGGATATCGCTAAGGCGAGCGCCTCGGTGCGCAAGCCGCAAGAACATGGGATAACTGTAATCGACGAGTGCCTTAGTGCACGAACCATACCGTGCCTTTGCTACACGAGTTAGATAGCTAGAACATTGGAAGACAATAGGCGAACGCCCTAGCACGCAAGCCCCGAACATTGAATGCTAAGTTATAGAATATGGGAATACAATCAAAACGTGCCTACGTGCACAGGATAATAAAAGATGGCTTCGTTGCGAAAGAATACAGTTGTGGCATGAATGTGGCGGAACTGTCGGATATGACATAATGCCTCGAAAGGTGTTCGAGACCTTCGGGTCGTTCGGTTGACGAGCATTGAGTTGAGGCACGATGACATTGAATCTTTGAAACGAAGTATGAAACGTGAGAACATAGAAAGTTAACGGAAGAAATACGAAATGATAAAGTCTGAGACTTGGACTCAAGGCTATACTTGGTTGTTTGAATGATAGTGCGTTGTATGGTCGAATGGAATGGACTTGAGATAATTGCGATGATATCTTCCGTGCACGGAACGTTCCCTCCGAACGGGCGCACCGGGGCACCGGGACCGTTCGGCCTAGGAGGGATAATAATCTTTGATAGGCGCACATCTGCGAAGTCCGATTAGCACTCGGTCGTAGATGTGAGTGTAACGCCCCAGTCCCAAAATACGTAGGACTAGGAACATAGACATGCCAGCTGTATTCATACGAAGTAACTCCAATATATGGAAGCCTCGTATAAATACATAAGCTGTAAAATGCAGTAGAACCATAACTAATCTCATCCACAAGAATAAAAGAATAAAAGATCATATAATGAAAATAAATTTATCTTGATACAATATGTTGGGCGGAGACAAATCCACTACCAATAAAATAAAGGAAAGTACATAGAAAATAAAATGAGTGGCGAGCGAAGCGAAGACGATCCAAATGCAATCATCCTCGAAGATATAGCAAAGATCACGGCTAGAGCTAAAGCACCTGTGAAAGACAATAGCACACACCTGGCAAGACAACCAGGTCCTCAGAGGGACGTAACAAGACACATAATAGCATGCCATATAAACTGAATAAATATTGCTCAATAAATAAGTAAATCAAATTTATAACATGGTCCAATACGCACCTACTGAACGAGCGTACCATCCCCCCAACCAAACAAGGACAGGAGATGGTAAACTAATTCACGGTGACGTATCTTTCCATGCTAAGAATCCGATATGGTATCCGGACCCCAACAAGGTTCAATACCTTCTCATCAAAGTAGTAAGTCACACCTACAACCAAACAAGGACAAGATGTGACGAACTAATCCGCGACAAGTTATTGTTCCAAGCTACGGTCAGATACAAGCACCCAAACCAAAAGTACTCGTACCTAACGGATAGGGTAGCCTACCATTCTAAGTGAAATATTGTTAAGAACAATCCTTCCTACGCATGGGCCCTGGCTAAATAGGATCGGCATAGTCCCCTCTTGGGCACCAGAGGCCCCAGCAGGAAGAGCATGACGTTCCGCAGAATCGTCAGTGGCCGTCAGTAATCTTGGGTCATCAACCCCGTATCTCCAGCGGAGAGTCCGGGTCACAAGGGAAGTGCATCGAAGCCCATACGCTAAGGAATTGTCCTCCCCGCCCAATGCCTACTGTGTTGTATCCACAACACAAACCACTATAACCGCTAAGTCAAACTAGCATGCAACCTCTATTAGCGGTTATTCCTATCGCACGGCTTGTACGTACTGGTGGCCAGCCAATCATGCACTTTCGTGTTCTACATGCGACACACAACTTCGTGTTTACAACGTGTCAAGGCCAATAAATGCGACACACAAGGTGGTCCCTTAATTCTAGGTTTAATTTGTAAGAAAAATAATACACAGCAGGAAATATAAAAGAACAGTTATGCCATGTATCACAGTTTATAAAGAAAATAATAGACATGCATAAAATATGAGCTAAAAATAATTAAACAGCTAATGGCAAGGTGTCTTGCCTGGTAGGACGCCTGGTGTGCTGCGATGATCAAGGTGGCACGATCTGCAACTTTGGTGCAACAACTGTACAAGAAGACCTCGGGTAGTGACACGGACAGTTCCATCGGGTCCAGGACGGTCAAATTGGTTAGGGTGGACATAAAGTAGTCTCGAAATTGGCGAAGGAATAGGAGGATTGGGATTGGTCAAGGACAAAAATAAATAATCGAGAAGTTATATATATATAAATAAATATTTTGGAAAATATTTATTGTTTGAAAGGTATATATATTTATTAGTAAAATACTTTTAGATAAATACTTGAAGTCATACAAACTATCTTTATATCAAAACCTTAATTTGCTTGCAGAAAATATTACATCTATATTTAATACCATAAAATAAGCTTCGAAATATTGTTTGAAGTACCTATAGGGCCAAGCCTTAATATATATTTGAATACGCCAGTTTTTTTTTTAAAATAATATCAACAACTACTAATTTTTCTAATAATAATAAAATATTAAAACATAAAGCAAGAGAATTATATATGTAGTACTGCTTATAACTTAAACACAAAAATCAAAACGAAAATAACAAAAAAAACAAAGAAAGAAAACTGTTAATAAATAATAACAATAATAGTAATAATAATAATAATAGTACTAAGGATAATAATAATAATTTAGCAAAACCTATGTTTCATACACAAGAAAACAATAAAAACAAAACCAATAGAAATAATAATAATAATAATAATAAAAATAATAATAATAATAATAATAATAATAATAATAATTTTTGAACTAATAATAATAATATTAACAGTAAAAATATATTAATAATAATAATAATAAAAATGATGATGATACTAATAATATAATAATAATGATAATTATGATGGTAATAATAATGATGATGGTAATATAATAGTAGGTACACAACAAAACACTAAAATTGAACAGCAATCAGAAACAAAACGAATAATAAAATAAATAATAAAATTACTAATAATCCATACAACTACTGCACTGCTGCTCTTCCAAAAGAAAAAAAATGAGAAAGAGACAAGAAAAGGAAAGAGAGAGAGGAGCGGAGTGAGGATGAGTCGAGAGAGAGAGAGGGAGAAGGGGATCGGTGGGGGAAGGGTTCGTGAGCGGGAGAGCGGCGGCTGCCCGGCTGACGCGGAGAGGAGGCGGTGAAGGCGATGATCGGCGCGTGGTGGGTGAGCGCAGCGGCGGTGTACAGAGGACGGAGGCGCCGGGGACGAAGGGGTGTAGGCGGCGGTTGTCGCCGGAGATGGAGCTGGGTCGTGGGGACGAGCGGGGGAGTGGCGGACGGCGGGTGTATGGGTGAGATCTGGGCGGCGGAGTTTGCAGACGGGAGCGGCGCTCGGCGGTGGGGGTTCCGTCGGCACGGCGGCTAAGGCGCTCCGCGGAGGCGGCAAAGCTGCGGAGAGGGAGCGCGGAAAGAGTCGGGGTCGAAGCTTCGACAGGGTGACGCTGCGTGGAGGGAGGTCACCGGTGACGGCACGGCGACACGGCGGTCAGGTAAGACACTGTGGTGGCGGAGGTGTTTGTCTTATTTTTTCTTTTTCTTTTCTTGGTGGTAATGGTGGGTGGTCGTGGTCCGGGTGGTGGTCTGGTGCGTGAGGGACAACAGTCGACCAGGGAAGGAGGGTCGGACAGGAGTCTCGGCTGGTCGGGGAGTCGGGATGTGTCGACCACCGGTGTTCGTGGATGCAGCGATGGCCGGTTGGTGGTGGCAGGTTTGGTGGTTGGGTATAGCGATGGTCTCGGGTGAGGTGGAGTCACCGGCGGATGGCCGGATACTGTGGTGGAATTGGCAGTGGGTTTCCGGCTTGTGGTCGTGGCGGTGATGGTGTTGGTCGGTCAGCGACGGGTTTGGTTGTTGGCCGATGGTGGTGGATGTGGTCAGTCTGATACGGGAAGCCGAGGGAAGATCGACGAAAGATGGATGGCTGGGGTCGGGTTTAGGCTTAGGTTTAGGAATTTGAGTCGGTGTCGGGATTGTCGACACGAAAGAGATGATGTATATGTATAACTAATGGAATAAGATATTGGATGGGAGAGGACACGGACACGAACACGGACACGAGGCACGATAATTATGGGTTGTGGAATTTGTGGAAAAAATGAATTTGTGGATGAAAATATTGGAGGAGTACCTGTCTATATTTATAGGATGTGGGAATTCCCAATTTGGATAGGATTAGGATAATTTAAAACCCAAGTAGATAAATTATTTATTTAATTAAAATCAATCAAATCATATCAATCCAATCCAAATAAGAATCCAATTTAAATCTAATTAGATCCCCTTAGTTTAAAATCAAATCAATAAATTAAATTTCAATTATTTAACTATTTAAATAAATACATAGATTCAAATCAAGATTTAAATTGTCACAATATCTTCCAAAATATTTTTCAAAAGTACCTATAATAATTTCGAAAATAATAAATATTTTTAAATATCTTTGAATAATAAATTACTAATATTAATAAATCTCGAAAATTCTTTTTAAAATAAACTAGCAACATATTTATAAAATATGTGCATGCACTAAGAGTATTAATTATTCTTAAATAAAAGGCTTTACATAATAAATCATAAATTTAGGACATATTACATATATTATTTTGAAACTATAAAATAAGAAAAATTATTTTTCTAAAAATATGTACGCTCGCACATATTCGCACTCGTCGAGCAAAAATAAAATTTCGTGCGCGACGTAAAATACGACTACGCGACGTACAATAAATTTTTTTTTTAAATCCGTACAAATATTAATAAAAATAATGAGTAGAAATTTAGGGGTTTTACAGTGAGAAGCCGCAAATGATGGTAGGCACGCGGTAAGTTTCCGTTGTTGGGATAGCAATCCAACTCGTGAAACGCCGGGCTACCCAAACAAGAGAGAGAAAAGAAGGAGAGAAAAGAAAGTAAGGAAAGATAAAAGAGAAACTCCTTTAGTCCATTCCGACGCGTATACGCCCACGACCTTCATATAGTTAAGGAACGATGGGTTGAAAGTGTAGGTGCGTATGCGTCCGCATAGAGATCCTGCTTAGAGATGCACATATAACATAACAGGGAAGGATTACGGCGTATTCACCTTGCGTCGGTGCAAGGGCGAGTGCGTCGACTTGGTAAGTCATGCCACGAATCAAACACAAGATTGTTTGTTTGCTTGCCTATTCAATTCGATAACATGCTGCTATGATAACATGCTTTACGCTTTCGAAGATGCCATGAAATTGACCCTAAGGAGAACATAGCAAGATCATAAGCTAAGTTGCATGATTCAACATAAATATTAAATGCCGATTTGAAAAGATGATCTTTGCTTCAGTACATGCGAGGACGAACGTATTGATCCCCCACCAGCTTCATGCAGGGTGCAGGTAATGGATTGCTCGCGGCGAAGCGTTGCTTGAACGTGTTAAGGCTTGGAATGCCGAAGTGCATTGAAGCGTGCTATCGCATTGACGCTCGGACTACGCAGCTGGATTGATGCGGCCGAGATATAGAAGGCATGATATATGGAACGGTGAAATCCTTTGTGGCCAAGAGAGAACCTGAGTGTTGCAGCCAATCTGGCATGTATTGTTAGGCTATCGAAAGCCTTTGTAATCTCTGTTTCGGATATCAATAAAAAGAATTTGTTTCGTATACTCTGTTTCCTTTCGTTGTTAAATATCGAATCAAAAGATAACTATTTGAGAACTTGTCATCTTGCCTTGCACGAGAGCAACTCCAGGCTCGTGCGGCATTACGCCCCCCTGCGAGGACGATGATTCGGGTGATTCCGGGTCGGGGCGTGACACAAGGTGTGAAGCATGTTCCGACGATTGCCAAGAACCTGATCTCTGGGAGCCTGCTCTGCAATACAGGCTTGAGGATGGACATCAATGCTGGTCAGATGGTAATGTCCAAGAAAGGAACATACTTCGGAAAGGCTTATCAAACCTAAGGAATGTTTAAAATTCAGCTTGTCAACCAGTTTGATGACATTAATGCAGTTGCATTTTTTGATTATTCTCTTGAGTTGTGGCATAATAGACTGGGACATGTTCATTGTAAAAGAATTAACAAAATGTCTAGTCTAGGACTTATCTCCAAATGTGGGGGTAAGATGGAGAAGTGTGAAGTGTGTGCTCAGACGAAGATCACAAGGAAACCCTTTTATCAGGTCAATGGAAGCACAGATCTTCTGGAGTTGGTGCACTCCGATATCTGTGACTTTAAACATTTCTCCATGAAGGCCGGGATGAAGTATTTCATAACCTTCATCGACGACTTCTCAAAATATGCGTTCGTCTACTTGCTCAAGTCTAAAGACGAAGCCTTCGAGAAGTTCAGAGAGTTCAGGGCCGAAGCTGAACGGCAGACTGGACAACAACTCAAAGGTTAAGAAGTGATCAAGGTGGGGAGTACAGGTCTCATGAATTCGTATCGTTCTGTAAAGAACATAGAATCATATGCGAGACTACTGCTCCATATTCTCCTCAATCCAATGGAGTAGCGGAGAGGAAGAACAGAACGTTGACATAAATGATGAACTCAATGCTGCTAACCGCGGGTCTTCCTAAATGCTACTGGGGTGAAGCTGCATTGACGGCCACTTTTATTCTAAATAGAGTGCCGTGTGCAACTTCGGACGTAACTCCTCATGAACTCTGGTTCAAAGTCAGACCAATTTTGAATGTCATTCGAGTGTGGGGGTGTCTGGCGTATGTGAAGCTCCCAGATCTGAAGATTCAGAAGCTAGGGACAAGGACTACGAAGGCGATCTTCTTGGGGTATGTCGAGAAGAGTGATGCTAAGAGATTTCTTGATATCGAGTCAAATCATATCATCGAATCTCGCGATGTTGAATACTTTGAAGACAAGTTTGCAAAAGACAAAAATATTGTTCTTTCGGACAATCCGGAAAATGATGTAGGTGCAAATGAGACAGAAATCTCATATGAGCCAGTAGTCCAAGAAGAAGCTGTTGTTGATGAAACAACTCTTGTACCAGAACTCGCAGAGCCGTCAGCTAAGCGAGCGAGGAGACCGAAAGATTTCGGAGATGACTTTGTCACCTATCATGTGGAAGCAGATCCGCTTACCTATGATGAGGCGATGAAGACCAGAGATGCTATCTTCTGGAAGGAGGTAGTAATTGACGAGTTCGACTCTATCACCTCCAATAACACATGGGTGTTAGTAGATCTACCTGAAGAAGAAAAGTCCATCGGATGTAAATGGATCTTCAAGAAGAAGATGAAGGCAGATGGAACTATTGACAAGTTCAAGGCCAGGCTGGTAGCCAAGGAATTTTCTCAGAAACAGGGGATAGACTACTTTGACACGTACGCTCCATTAGCTCGGATGACCACCATCATAATGTTAATCGCTCTAGCAGCTATACATAAGTTGGTGATACATCAGATGGATGTAAAGACAGCATTTCTGAATAGGAAGCTGACCGAAGAGATTTACATGTAATAGCCAGATGGATTTGTCGTCAAAGGTCTTGAAGACAAAGTCTGCAAGTTGGTGAAATCATTGTATAGTTTGAAGCAAGCTCCCAAGATGTGGTATGAGAAGTTTGACAAAGTTATTAGGTCAAACGGCTACAGAGTCAGCGAGACGGACAAATGTGTTTACACAAATTTTGCTGATGGAAGAGGAGTCATCGTTTGTCTGTACGTGGATGACATGTTAATCCTAGGTACGGATATAGGCTGTGTCACAGAGACAAAGAAGTTTCTCTCAACCAAGTTCAGTATGAAAGACTTGGGGGATGCAGATGTCATCTTGGGCATAAAGATCATCCGGACAGACACTAGAGTAGCGCTGTCACAATCTCACTACATTGAGAAGATGCTCACATGCTATGGGTATAAGGATCTTTCAGGGATCAATATGCCATACAGGGGTGATCAAAAGCTGAAGCCAAACTCGAGGAAAAGCGTCTGGCAGCCGGAGTATTCCAGCGTTATCGAAAGTTTGATGTACGCTACCACTGCCACAAGGCCTGACATAGCTTTCGCCGTGGAAATGCTGAGTCGGTTCACAAGCAACCCAGGGGTTGAGCACTAGAAAGCTGTGAAGCGGGTGATGAGATATCTCAAGAAGACTCAGACATATGCACTGCACTACAACGGGTATCCGACAGTAGTGGAAGGCTTCAGTGATGCTAGCTGGTGTTCAGAGGTGGAAAGCGAGAGGTCCACAGATGGATATGTCTTTTCCTTGGGTGGAGCTGCTATATCATGGAAGTCGAAGAAGCAGACTATACTCTCTCGTTCCTCCATGGAATCTGAATTCTATGCACTTGAAACTGCAGTAGATAAAGCAGAATGGCTTCGGGAGCTCATGTATGATCTTCTAGTGGTTGGAGATCAGATACCGGCGATACCGATATACTGTGATAACCAGACGACTGCGGCGGTGGCATCAAATGACTCTTCAACAGAAAGAAGAAGACTGTGCGGTTGAAGCACAGGGCAGTACATGATCATATCAAAAGAGGTGTAATTACAGTGGTTGTTGTTCGGAGTCAGGAGAACCTGGCAAATCCGTTCACAAAGGGCCTCAAGCGCCAGTTGGTCGATAACACAGCTTGTAAAATGGGCTTGAAAGCATTCTGATAGTGTGTCTTTGTAATCCTACCATAAAGTTTTATGCTATTAGTTCAAAAAGAAATCTACTAGGCATCTAACTTTTGGTTCAAAGGAGGATCACTAACTAGGAAACTATCAGGTAACAGTTGGTACTTGTTCTCTGGAACATGCAAGGGATACGGACCCATAACCACTGTTGTCTACTATGTATTTTTCTGCAGAAAAAAAACAGATCCTGTGGAAGGTTGGCTTAAACGCCTTAATGAGTTCTCAGGCAGAGTAAATGCCTGGTGTGCTTTACAGGAAGCACGGTTAGAGCAGCACTACAAGGAGGGAAACTCCATGCTATAGTGGGATGACTCCACCATGAGGTTCCCAGGTAGGGGTAATGCCTCGGCTTTGCAAGCCAAGTCATAGCGGCGAAGCACCGCAAATAGGCAGGTAGCCTAATGCTGTATGACGTAATTAAAGAGTTGTAGATAGCACTACAAAGAGGAGGATGGCCCCATGTTACAGTGGCACGATACCACGATGAGGTACCCAGGTAGGGGTAAAGCCTCGGTATTGCAAGCCATGTCGTTGCGGAGTAACACCGCAAGGAAGCCTTAGGCTTCATGCTGAGTAGATTGGCACTACAAAGAGGCTGAGACCTCATGCTACAGTAGTATGACACTACGATGAGGTTCCCAGGTAGGGGTAATGCCTCGGCTTCAGGCCATGTCATAGCGGCATAGCACCGCAAGGAAGCGCAAGGCTTCATGCCATATCCCTTTAATAAAGAACTCACCTATAGTGTATAGAAAGAGATATCAGGCCGTCTCTTGAGGATAAACTTATAGACACCCAAAATTATACACTGAAACCAGGCTGGCACAGGGCCTTTAACGTGCAGCCAGAAGCACAGGTAACTACACTTTGTGAGTGGAAAGAATTACAATTGTGGTATAGAATTCAAGGCGTAGTCCATTCTTGTATCACATTGTTATTTAACCCATGCGGAAAGATTTAAGTCGTCAGCGACATCTATCCTAATGCAAAATGGACAGTTACTGTGGGGAACGCTCAACCCTGGACACATATATATGTTGTGATATGTGGAAGATTGTTGGTGTTTCTTCTTGTGGAGAGAGCTTGCTCTCAACATGCCTTGTAAAATTTTAGTCCCACATCGGAAATGCACCATGAGTTATCTCAACATATATACTTGGTTGTGTTGTTGAGAGATGCACATGGGGTAGTGACCCTAAGGAGGGAACCATATGGGTAATTTTACTAGGAGGTAAGAATAAGACTCCAAGGATTAAGCATTAATGCTTTTGCCATTCTCTTGGATTAATTTCATTTGGAGCTAAGCCCCAAAGGGGCTTAACGACTCGGACTCGGACTCGGACTCGGGCTCATGGGCTCATGAGGCGTAATGTGGCATTTTGTTGGCGTACTTTGCACTTAGCACGTCAGCAGTCATGCGGGCTCATATACGGCCATGCGGTCTTATGCGGCTCATATGCGGTCATGTGGTCTTATGCGGCATGCGGCTCATATGCGGCCTCATGCGACCATACGACCATGAGTCTCATGCGGCCATGCGGCTATGCGGCTCATGCAGTCCATACAGCTCATGTGGTCCATGCGGCCCATGCGGCTCATGCGGTCCATGTGGCTCATGTGGTCATGCGGCCCATGCGATCTATGCGGTCATACTGCTCATACGGTCCATGCGGCTCATGTGGTCCATGCGGCTCATGCGGCTCATGTGGTCCATGCGGCTCATGTGGTCATGCGGTCCATACAATCCATGCGGCCATGCGGCTCATGCGGCTTATGCGGTCCATACGGTCCTTGCGGCCATGAGGCTCATGCGGCCAAGCTGCTGCTCTTGCTGCCGCATGGAGGGCTCCGCTGACTGTGCAGATTACAAGTCAGTTATGGAAAAGGCTGAATCAATACGATTAATTCAGATCCTATCTTTGTGGGATTTGAATTAATCTCGTTGCTATCTTTTTGGGATTTGATTCAATCTTTCCATAACTGAAGAGGCGGCTAGGGTTTCCACCCTCTCTCTATATATACTCTCTTTTGGCCTCCTTTGTGGCTACTACGAAAATATAAGTCAGAAAAGGAGAAAGAGAGAGAGAGGGCTGCTACCGCCATTGCAAGTCCATCCGAGGAGTCATAACAGAGGTGACTTCGAGCGTTCCACAAGTTCTTCAACTTGCTGGTTCCTGGAAGCAGTTCGTGTGGGGCGAATCTTACTTTGAGCAACGGTGTTTTGACACCCCAACATTGTTCTTCTTCTCATCTCTCTCTAGATTATTGTAACTCGTTCTGTCCCAACTGTAACACGTTTGCAAGGAAGAATGGAGATCTTCTCTTCTCTATTCCTCCTCCGTATTGTAATCGGGTTTTTTGGTATTTGTATCATCGTAGATCTTTGTTGCATCTGTTTTGCCATCTTTGATCAATCCCCGGGAATAACAGTTTAACATACTAACACTACACCACAATTATTTTGTGATAAAGGTGGGTTATGTTACATATTAGTTCTATGTTCGATACAAGATTATATATATATTATATATAAATTTTTGGGCTCCCAAATTTTATGGGGCCCTGGGCGGTCGCCCTGGCCGGGCCAGGGTCGGCCGTGCTTAGTATGAGATAACTTAGACATTAAACCAGAGCTACTACTATCTTGAACGGTTGTACTGGTCGGTTCGATACTTCTTTTTCATATAAAGTAATTAGAGTATCTAATTTTTCTTTAAATTGTATATTTAAGCTACCTACCTCACATTCATATTGTCAAAATAATCGTCTAACAAATATTATATATAATATACTATTATTTAATTTAGGATAAAAATTGCATTGATACTTGTTAATATTACAAGAGAGAAAGAAAATTTGTTGTGGATATATATTAATATATATATATATGGGGATAAATTACCAGAATAATTCCTAAATTACAGTTAATTAGAACGTTGGCAGGGTATTTTGGTAATTTACCCCTCCAACGACCATATTTCTTGGGTATATTTAACAAAATATTCCTAATATTATGTTGTTTTTAACGTTTAAGGGTGGGTGGGTGTGGGTGGGCCAGGTAGGGTCAACCAAAATTTTTGTCTGAACCGGTTCAGTTTATTCACTGGCCGGGCCAGGCTATTGGGACTATTTCTCAAAGCCAGCCCGAACCTGGGTCGCTTGGGGGACGGTTGGGACGTTGACCTGGCCCGGGCCAATCAGACCAGCTTGACTGCTCCGGACGAGGGCCGGGTTGCGGCTACCCGACCCAATTCACACATTGAAGTCATGATTGTCCAATTGAAAATTTTGGCCATAATTTTTTATTTTTGGTTTAATTTTTTCTATTATACCTTGAAAATGAGTACAATAACCAGTTTGATTTATTCACTGGCCGGGCCAGGCTATTTGGACTATTTCTCAAAGCTAGCCCAAACCTGGGTCGCTTGGGGGCCGGGTTGGGATGTTGACCTGGCCCGAGTCGATCAGACCAGATTTTCACCGCTCCGGACGAGGGTCGGATTGTGGGCCACCCGACTCAATTCATACCTTGAAGTCCTGACATGTCCAATTGAAAATTTTGGACCATATTTTTTTTTGGTTTAATTTTTTCTATTATGCCCTCAAAATGAGTACAATGACAACAACCAACACATGCTGAAAATTATAGTATAATAAAAAATTATACTAAATTTTTTTTTAGGTCCAAGCTTTCCACTTTGTAATGTGATGCCTTTAAACTCTAAGCTAGTATAAAATTTAGAGTCTAAACGCTAGTTAATCCTTACTAAGAATGAGTGTGGGAACCCATGTGGGAATTAGGGGTGAGTAAATAGCGACTTTTTAACTGAAAATCGATCGGCCAAACCATAAATAGTGGTTCGGGTCATTTTTTTTTAAAGAAAAGGGGTCGGAGTTCGGTTGTCACTACCAAAATATTGGCTTTAGCGACGGCCAGACCATCGTCCATCCGTCGCTAATCCGTATTAGAAACGGATCACTGCCGGATATTGGTCAAAAAAATCCGTCGGCAATCAGCTCGTCGCTAGTACAGATTCGTCGCTAAGTAGTCGTCAAGCGACGGAATAGCAACGGCTTTCGTCGTCACTATTCGTTGCATTAGCGACGACTTGCCACGGTCTATCGTCAAATCCAAGTATTAAGTATTGAATTGTATAGACGCTTAGCGACGGATAATTCGTCGGTAAACCGTCGTAACAGTGTATCAGAGGGTATCATTCCGTCACTAATCCGTCGAACGCCGTCGCTAACAGAGGACGGATTAGCGACGGATCCTTGACGGATAATCCGTCGTCCTTGTTCTGGAACTGCTTGACATTTCTAGAATCCTGGCGACGGATTTGTCGTAGCGACTCCGTCGCGCATCCGTCGACATAGCGACGGATTAGTGGCGGATAATCCGTCGCCATGGTTCTGGAAATGTCAAGCATTTCCAGAACCATGGCAACGGATATTTCGACGCGAATCCGTCGAACATGGTATTTCCAGAACCACGGCGACAGATATTCCGACGCGAATCCGTCGACCATGGCGACGGATCCCTGACGGAATATCCGTTGCTAACATTCTGTACATCTTCATACCACCAGAACCTTGCCGACGGATATTCCGTCAGCAAGTCGTCGCCATGCAAGATTTTCGTTAGCTGGCCGTCGATGATCCGTCGATAACTGAAAATATTTCCAATTCTACAGTTAAACAGTCAAAGAAAAGTTACATCAGTTAATACCAAGGTACCAAGGACGTATACATATTGATTATTTACTGGTTAAGACTTGAAAGTTAGATATGACTGTAAGGTTCAACCAAGGACATTTAGACCAATTTGACCTGGACGCAACTTGCTTAAATTGAGTTTGAGTTAAGCCAAGCCATTTTGACCAATTTTGACACTCTATAAACATGTACCGACACTCCAAAATAGACTATGATACACAAACAAATGTGTCGTGCTTGTATCCATGTCCGTGCAATATAGGTCTAGTTAGCCACTTGGATCGAATGTGACACATTTAATATAAATAAAAATATATCTTATTGTTTCAATAATGATCAAAGTCATACATAAGCCAAAAAAAGTATGGAGTTCGAACAAAGTCTTCAAAAAAAAGAGGGGATTAATGTGCCATCGCCCCCCTCCAGCCGACCCTCCGCCCCACGCCCCCCCTCTCCCCGCCCCCGCAGCCAGCCCCCCACCAGCCCCCGCCTCCCCCGCCGCCCTCGCAACCAACCCCCCCAGCCCCCGCCTCCGCAGCCAACCCCCCCGCCCCACCAGCCCCCACCACCACCTCCATGCCAGCCCCTCCCACGCCCCCGCCTCCCCCACCAGCCCCCCCTGTCAGCCCCTGTTTTTCAATTTGGTTTAGTTAGTGTTAATTAGATATTAATGGCCTATTTAGCTTAAAAATGATTTATTATAATTATTAGGAATTTTTCTAGATTTTTAAATGATTTTTAAATTGGTTTTAATTACTTAAAATAGGAGTTTGCACTATATTAAATGTTTTAATATAGTTTTGTAATTAATTTAAATGTTTTAATTAGTTTTTGCAAATACTTGAATTATTTTAATGTCAGTTTGCAAATGTTATTTGCAAACTTAACCTAGGGAGGGACCTAAACCTAAATTCTAAACTTCTAGGGACCTAAGTGCTAAATTCCCTCTCTCCCCAACCCGATCACCGCCTTCCCCTAATTCTCCGACGACCTAATCGAAACCCTAACCCTAATCCGCCCCCACCGCCTTAGCTCCCCTATAAAACTGTCACGCCCCCTCCGGGAAATCGCTCGTCCTCGCTAGATTTTACCTAAATCATCGTCCTCGCTGGGGCGTGATGCCGCACGAGCCTGGAGTTGCGCTCGTGCAAGACAAGATAACAGTTCACATAGCATTTATCCCAAATTGATAACATAAGCAGCGGAAAGAAAACAGAGTATAACATAAGAATCTTTTTTATTCATATTGAACTGGTTACAAAGGCTCTAAATAGCCCAACATAAAATGGCAATTGGCTACAACGCTCATGATCTCTCTAGCTCACAAAGGATTACATTGTTCCATACATTATGCCTCTATATAGCCACCAAGTAGTCTTCGGCCGAACATCTCCATGTCGCAAGTCCGAACGCCTATGCGGTAGCTCCTCTTGAACGCAAAGGACTCCATGCCTCGGCACATCCAAGCCAAGCTCCGCCCCCAGCCGATCATAACCTGAGCCTGCATATAAACTAGTGGGGGATTAGTGCTTTCGTCCTCACTTCGCACTGATCAAGACCCCTCGCACCCAAACCAAACACTAAATATCTTTTAGTGAAACATGCAACTTAATTGGTGATCTTTCTATTTAGCCTTAGGATCAGTTTTATAGCAATACTTAAACATAGCACATTATCATAAATGTGTCCCATGCCATGTTCCTGCAGCAGATACAGTTAGCCATAATATGAACGTAAACATAGTGTTCGTGCTCATCTTCGTCCCATATTGCCTAGCCTGTACTGGTTAGAACTTAACATAGAATAACATAGAATCATATCATTCACGCAACAACCAACCATAAACGTAGACCATGCATAAGGGTCGTAGGCCCTGCGCCTGCACCCAGCTCTCATCTCAGTCCACCGGCCCTAACTATATGAAGGTCACGGTGTTTCGTACCGTAATGGACTTGGCATCTCATATGTGTAAGCCTAAGATCGCTCCGATACGGGTTGCTAGCCCAATATCCGAAGGATCGCAAACTTACGGATATCATAGCTTATCACAGCACTGGATGCGCAATCCGTCCGAATATTGTACACCATAAATACCACACATAATTCCCTCCTAGGCCGAACGGTCCCGGCGCCCCGGCGTAACCGTTCGAGGAAAACCGTACCCGTGCACGGGCCGTCCGAGTCCATTGACCATGCAATACGCGCCATAGCATACAAGTCACACATTCCAATCCATCTCGTGTTCCATAAACATAGTCTCGTTCCATAAACGGTTTCCCATGCCATAAATATATTCGCATCTCATAAACATAATCCACCATTCATATGGGGAGCTCCGTCGGCGTTATGCCCTAATACATCCATATTGATGCACGACGCCAACGGCTTAGTCATCTCGTACTCTTATTCAACGCGTACCATTCTTAAGTTATTCTCATAGCATAATTTTGTAGTTACTTAGTCTCTTCGTAGCATAAGTGCCCGAGAGCACGATCAGCACCGTAATCCATGTTCTACGCCTAGTGTTCAATGTTCTCGGAGCCGTGCACATGATGCACATCTCAATATCGTCTTTCAATGTTCTACCATCATTGCCCTACCGCAACTCGTACACTTGATGTACGTCGCTTCAATTGTTCGATTGTTCAATGTTCTATCTTAATGTTCGACACATACTTGGACCTTTCGTCGCCGAGCCACGCTCGCTAACTCAATAACATCTTACGCATACCATTACATATTTTATTAGACGTGAAGAAATAGGGAGAGAGAGTCAAGAACCCGCCCACCTTAAATCAATATGCCTTGCCGTTTCGCTGAGTTGAAGCGTCTCGCTTCCATAACTCGGTCGTATAGCTAACTCCCGGACTTAGCCATTCCTTTGAACTACTCGGTTGATTTGGCCTATCACGCCTATACCATGATCCATAATCCAGCATAAAGGCATAGCCTGTACACCAGATCAACTAACATTAGCACTTGCTCAAACGGAACTTATTCTTTGCATCAATTCGATTCATAGATTCCAACCGACTCAAAGCTTACCTTTGGCCAACGTAACACTTATATCGATTTGCACCGATACCTCATCGGGTCAACGCAACTCTTCGAGTCAACGACTCATCATAATGCATCGTGCGGAGCGGGGTATTACATAATATACCACTCAAAATCAGGTTCGTCCTCGAACCGAAACCAACACTTAATCCAAGTGCCTCGTATAGATCGCTTCACGATCTCGTGCTACTATTGTTGAATCATACGACTTAGTATGGATCATACGCATATTTTAGGCGTCCCACCAATATATGTATTTCAGCCAAGCTTAGTTGTAAGATATCGGGACAACTAACAAGCCCAACTTAAATCCTCAAGCACCAATCAGTCCGTACTCAACTTAGTCAAATCTTAGCGCCTATTCTCCATCTCGTATGCATTATCCCATAACATGTGATCCTCTTCCAACATCTCTGCACATAACTTGATTCAAACTCGTAATTTTGATCTCATAAGTCTCTCGTCGGCCATCTAACGCATGCATTATATCAAGTTATTGCGTATCCGATCGCAACAATTCTCCGCAATGCCTATTCGCCCAACCGTTTCCTATCTCTCGCATAACTCAAGTCTTTCATCCAATCATTCATAATATTTGGCCTTAACGACATGGACTAAGTCAACATGTCATAATTTCCCTTTGCCTATAATCCGTTCTCGATCTCGCACACAACTACCCCATACGACCCGCATTCTCGAACTGCCTACGCATCGCATCTGGGGCTATCACCGCTAGGTAACTTATCCAGATATCCTGCTCACGCTCTTTCGACACAAGAGGTCAACTTGAGTCTATGATGCTCAAAAGCAACAATCTTTTTGACCCAAGGTCTCTTACGACACGCCTATCTCTGATTCTCGATCGAGCACGAATCCTTTACTCAATCTTCGATTCAATCCCGACTAGTTCATCTCGTAACATAGATCGCGCTCAACACACATAGCCTAACCATTACTCAACCGATCTACGGCACAACTCTTAGGGTCGTTCTACTATCCGTTGCTCTCGCGTATTACAGAATTCTGCAATCGCCGTACCGCATCGCTATGCTACGCACGTTCCTCAACATATACTCGATCATTCCTTATCCTCGATAAAATTTCTTACGCGACTTCTTTAGGGTCATCCTATGGGACTTCAACATTTACTTGATTTGGCGGTCAAGTCTTCTAGGGTCATCTTCCCCGAAACTATGCCCGATAATTGAAGATCATCAACGAATCATCAACGAGGGACAGTTACAATGAACCATGCTATATCCTATCGCGAGCCAAATCAATTTTCGACACTTTCTATGGGACTTTACCCAATCCGACATACTTTACCAATCCGTAATTTACCTATCCTCCGCGCAACTGATGCGCCGCTGCTACTCGAATCACTCGTATACTACCGTCGACTATCCTTGCCAGTCGTATGACATCTACTCGTCTCAAGTTCGAGTTTACCTATCCGTGATCATAGTTCGACACATTCCGTACTCATCAAAACCATCCTCGAACAACTCTCGCATCAAACCACAAGTCAAATTCGATTTTGCCACGCCTTGTAAGTTCGATCATCCCCGCTGGATGA
This sequence comes from Iris pallida, assembly GCA_029216955.1. Taxonomy (NCBI): domain Eukaryota; kingdom Viridiplantae; phylum Streptophyta; class Magnoliopsida; order Asparagales; family Iridaceae; genus Iris; species Iris pallida. The sequence continues at coordinate 17,488,109 of JANAVB010006599.1, read as the reverse complement.
ATCACCATACCAGCGCTCATACAGAATGATCGTCCTAATTCGACGCGACGCATGTGCGAGGCTGGTGTTGTGCTCGCTCAAGACAAGAATGTCAACATAGTGGTGATCCACGAAGTAATCCAGACACTTTCGATTTCATCCGAGCAACATCCATTCACTCTCAAATTCTTCGAAGCGTTCCTACCGTTATCTTCCAAACCGCCATCAACTTAACTTGCATCTTATTCATCCAACAACAATGCTCAATATAATTTTTGTTCATTCGATCAGAATATCCCCGTTATTGTATATCGTCTTTGATATGCCTCAATACCATCGTCGATATGAATAACTTGAACATCTTCCTTTCTCATAAGCTCAAACTCGTTGCAATCATTGCCATTATCTGAACTCGAATACGAATCAAGTCTCGCACTTATCAAAATTTATTCCGTTATAACTCACTACCAAAATCGCAACACAATTTCCAATTCACATTTCCGTTCTCATATCCCTAACTCGTACTTCAAATCGTGCTACCGACTCATCGCACTAATCCAAATTCATTCGCACAATTTCTCCGTGCCTACTCAATTCGTTCCGAAGAAGTCTCCGTACTAACTCAACATAAATTTGACCGCGTCAATTATTTCCTCGACGTAATATTTCTTTCGCTATGCTCCGACTATCGTTCGAATTATACTTTACAAATCCAAATCTAACGTATCATCCATAGGTATGACTTCGCACATAATCGTTTAACTCAATTCATCAAGGCATACTCGCATCGACTTCTCTCGAGTCATTCCCACTCAAGTCTCGGTACTACTTCGTCCGTTGAGGACAAACATATCGTAATGACATAATCGTCTCGACGTAACCTATCGCAAATCACCAACCGGCTTAACATAGCTATCGCTAAGTGGTATTCCATATACCACTCAGGATCGAGCCTATCGTTATCGATACAACACTTCGCTATACTTGCTCGCACAAGTGGTATTGCATATACCACTCTAAATCGACTCATTACTCGATATCGCACTTCGCATAGGTCCGACTTCTATCTCAACTTAACCGTCCCGTATGGCGATCCTTCCGATCCCAGCTCTAACGTTATCTCAAGTTTGACATACATTCGATCTAACCATGTTATGGCGATCATGTCGATCACACCTACAACATTCGCTTATTCAAAGCTCAACGCGACATACGGCCAACATAAACGTTCGCCTACTCAACTCGACTCCGTGACCAACTCGACTCGTTACTATCGCATCCGTGATCTTCGAATCCCGCTCGTTGCAACTCGTGCAACAACTCATTCTCGATACTTAAGGTCATTACTCAATCTCGCTTAACATATATCGCTATCCATCCGCATAGCCATACAACACGTATCATACCATATCGACTCGTTGTATCGATACAACGAACGATTCATGGCTTGCTGCACTCCGTGCAACCAACGATACATAACCATTCCCATAGTCACATAACACGCATCGTCTCACATATCGATCCATTGCACTTCGTGAAATCTACAACACATATCTCCTCGCACTTCGTGCGACCAATAACACATAGCTCCTCGCACTTGGTGCGACCGACCACACATATCATTGCGCTTCATGCAACCAACATAACCATATTCGTTGCACTTCGTACGACCAACATCCCATAACTTCTTGTACTTCGTACAACCAACACTCTCCGATGGCACCCAGAGATAGCGTGATAGTTACGACATACTTATGGCAGACGTACACACTTAATATAGACTTATTGTATGGAACATCCAATGTAGCATCGAGCAGATCCATGAGCCATGCGGTTGTGGAAATAACGTAGATTCAACTGAATTCGATATCGAAGCAACTGAGGGTCAAAGAGATTCGTTCACGGTCCAAAGGATGGAACCGCTCTGATACCAACTTGTCACGCCCCGATCCGGGAAATTGCTCGTCCTCGCTAGATTTTACCCAAATCATCGTCCTCGCTGGGGCGTGATGCCGCACGAGCCTGGAGTTGCGCTCGTACAAGGCAAGATAACAGTTCACATAGCGTTTATCCCAAATTGATAACATAAGCAGCGGAAGGAAAACATAGTATAACATAAGAACCTCTTTTATTCATATTGAACTGAAGGTTACAAAGGCTCTGAATAGCCCAACATAAAATGCCAATTGGCTATAACGCTCATGATCTCTCTAGCTCACAAAGGATTACATTGTTCCATACACTTGTCATGCCCCGATCCGGGAAATCGCTCGTCCTTGCTAGATTTTACCCAAATCATCGTCCTCGCTAGGGCGTGATGCCGCACAAGCCTGGAGTTGCGCTCGTGCAAGGCAAGATAACAGTTCACATAGCATTTATCCTAAATTGATAACATAAGCAGCGGAAGAAAAAAAACAGAGTATAACATAAGAATCTCTTTTATTCATATTGAACTGAAGGTTACAAAGGCTCTGAATAGCCCAACATAAAATGCGAATTGGCTACAACGCTCATGATCTCTCTAGCTCACAAAGGATTACATTGTTCCATATATTATGCCTCTATATAGCCACCAAGTAGTCTTCGGCCGAACATCTCCATGTCGCAAGTCCGAACGCCTATGCGGTAGCTCCTCTTGAACGCCAAGGACTCCATGCCTCGGCACGTCCAAGCCAAGCTCCGCCCCGAGCCGATCATAACCTGAGCCTGCACATAAACTAGTGAAGGATTAGTGCTTTCGTCCTCGCTTCGCACTGATCAAGACCCGCTCGCACCCAAACCAAACACTAAATATCTTTTAGTGAAACAAGCAACTTAATTGGTGATCTTTCTATTTAGCCTTAGGATCAGTTTCATAGCAATACTTAAACATAGCACATTATCATAAATATGTCCCATGCCGTGTTCCTGCAGCAGATACAGTTAGCCATAATATGAACGTAAACATAGTGTTCGTGCTCATCTCCGTCCCATATTGCTTAGCCTGTACGAGTTAGAACTTAACATAGAATCATATCATTCACGCAACAACCAACCATAAACTTAGACCATGCATAAGGGTCGCATGCCCTGCGCCTGCACCCAGCTCTCATCTCAGCCCATCGGCCCTAACTATATGAAGGTCACGGTATTTCGTACCGTAATGGACTTGGTATCTCATATGTGTAAGCCTAAGATCGCTCCGATACGGGTTGCTAGCCCAATATCCGAAGGATCGCAAACTTATGGATATCATAGCTTATCACAGCATTGGACGGTCGTAATCCGTCTGAATGTTGTACACCATAATTACCACACATAATTTCCTCCTAGGCCGAACGGTCCCGGCACCCCGACGTAACCGTTCGAGGGAAGCCGTACCCGTGCACGGGCCATCCGAGTCCATTGACCATGCAATACGTGCCATAGCATACAAGTCACACATTCCAATCCATTTCGTGTTCCATAAACATAGTCTCGCCCCATAAACGGTTTCCCGTGCCATAAACATACAGTTCTAGGTTCTCATGTGTAGGTGTGTGTGTGCAATTGATAGTTGACAGTGCTAATTCTCAGATTCTCAGGAAAATCTCAGGTTCTCAGTTTTACTGTCAATGTGAAACTCAGGACACATATGTACTCTTAGGTTTTACCAAAACCATTTTACCTATTAGCACCCAAAAACTCAGTTTTTATCATTGAATGAACTCTCATAATTTCATACTTGAACCTATTCAAATCACCCCTCTGTGAATTATATTCGAACGATAGCCATCCCTCATCTGATCAGTGAGTGGTGTGTCGTATTACCTACAGCCGTTTACATGTCGAACTCGGTATTTTAAAACATACTTGGAGAATTTATTCGAATCATTGTTTGACTACTATTCGAATCACTATTCGTATCACCTTATTCGAATCACTATTCGCATCATCTTATTCGAATCACCTTATTAGAACAATGATTAGAATCACATTCGACTCATCTTGTATTAAACTCACTTTGGGATTACACTCGACTTATATTGTACCATCTGAACTCATTATGTTACTCTTGTTCAGCTAGATCTTGTTTTACAGTCTTCATTGCTATGATTCTTCTCTTGTTTAGTTATTTACTTTCCTTACACTTTATCTGTCTTTCTTACCATCACCTGAACATAAACTGCCATATTTATCAATACAACTGTCTATAACTGCTTTATAGTTCTCTGTCATTTACTTGGAATTTCTTGATGAAATGTACTCGTTCCTGTCCTGACTGGACCTGTTGAAAATATTACAGATGATTGCCCTGAGGACATTTGCCCCACTTGCCTTGGAGAAGGAGACGGCTTAGCTACCTTTGGCCCCGACACTCTGGAGTGATCGGGAGACTAGCTAGTAGACTTGGTTTAGTTTTCATGTTTTAGAACTTGAATTGTAATAACTTGAGATACGAGTTTGTATTTGACTTTGTTTGAGATATTATTATTTAGTAGTTTATAAATGTTGTTATTTAGTTTTTAGTTAAACTTCTGTGTTATCTTATCGTGCTTAGACTGTGATTGAGATTTCACTATATCCATACTTGTCCTCCGTTCGAAGTTGAGATATTGACAAGTACATTATATAATTGCGTGAGTTGTTGATTAGATAGTAACCTAGGACAGCGTTCTACCGCCGACACTGCAATATAGGCTGGACGTACCCACTTCTTGTGCCCTTACTCTAGGGTGCGGGTCGTGACAGCGTCTCATAAACATAATCTACCATTCATATGGGGAGCTCCATCGGCGTTATGCCCCAACACATCCATATTGATCCACGACGCCCAACGGCTTAGTCATCTCACATATTCAACGCGTACCATTCGTAAGTTATTCTCATAGCATGATTTCGTAGTTACTTAGTCTCTTCGTAGCATAAGTGCCCGAGGGCACGATCAGCACCGTAATCCATGTTCTACGCCTAGTGTTCAATGTTCTCGGAGCCGTGCACATGATGCACATCTCAGTATCGTCTTTCAATGTTCTACCATCATTGCCCTACCGCGACTCGTACACTTGATGCACGCCGTTTCAATTGTTCGATTGTTCAATGTTCTATCTTAGTGTTCGACACATACTTGGACCTTTCGTCGCCGAGCCACGCTCGCTAACTCGATAACATCTTACGCATACCATAACATATTTTATTAGATGTGAAGGAATAGGGAGAGAGAGTCAAGAATCCGCCCACCTTAAATCAATACGCCTTGCCGTTTCGCTGAGTTGAAGCGTCTCGCTTCCATAACTCGGTCGCATAGCTAACTCCCGGACTTAGCCATTCCTTTGAACTACTCGGTTGATTTTGCCTATCGCGCCTATACCACGATCCATAATCCAGCATAAAGGCATAGCCTGCACACCAGATCAACTAACATTAGCACTTGCTCAAACGAAACTTATCCTTTGCATCGATTCGATTCATAGATTCCAACCGACTCAAAGCTTACCTTTGGCCAACGTAACACTTGTATCGATTCGCACCGATACCTCATCGGGTCAACGCAACTCTTCGAGTCAACGACTCATCATAATGCACCGTACGGAGCGGGGGATTACAAAAACAACCCCCTCACTTCCCTCGACCCACCACTACCACCATGACCCATCTCAGCCCAGTTCCGCCCACTTTCTCCCCCATTTAGCTTTGCCGTAACCCTAGCTCCGACCATCCCCCGTCCACCTCTACAACAGTCGCCACCGCCATCAACCACCACCCAACGGTTCGCCACGATGAGCTGAGTCCAGCGCCACCGCCATGACGCCTCTAGCCGCCGTCAGCACACTCGACGACCCCTCCCCCCCCGACGCCTGTCACCCTCACTTTTCCAAGTTAGGGGTAAAATGGTAATTTTCTATTTTATAATATTTTTGAGAATTTTATTTCATGAATATTAATATTTAATTATTATAGGAGTCAGGTTCAAATTTTATCGCATTCCGAGTTAATTCGGGACCCCGGTGAATTTTGACTTGAGTCGTAATTAGCATGTTATTTAACCATGGCCCACCACACTAAACTTTTAGGTTTAGGAGTTTGGAATAGTCCCCCATGAGTAATTAAGTTTAATTATATATTTTATTTAATTTTAGCTAACCCACAAAACCAAATTTGGACTTAACTTAGCATAAAAGTTAAGGGAGGGGCAACCTTGTAATTTCAAGTGCCCCAACCCTTCCCTTTATGACCAGCCATCCCCTCCCCATTTATTCTTCTTCTCCACTTCAAAATATCACCATTTTCTTTTTCTTCTTCTTCTCCAAGCTTTTCTCAAAAGTTAGAATAGGTTTTCCCTAGAAATCATCTCAAAATAATTCCTTTTTCTCCAATATTCTTTCATCCAACTCTTCTTCTTTCCCAAGTGAAGCTTCTCCAAGCTTTTGGGAGCAAGAAGTACAAGGGTGTGTCCTAAACAATTCGTTGTATCGGAGCCGTGTCGGAGGACTTTCGAATCGGGAATCCATCTCCCGATAGGTATAACCTATTCTCTAACTTATTCCCTTTATCATGATAAATAGTTTGAACCATGTAGGATTTGATTTCCATAGTTGTGTCCTTAGTTGTGTCGAGTTTGAGTCCGTTTGGAGTGTCCTAGGAGAAGTTAGAGTTTGTGACCGTGTCCTTGAGTTTCCCCCAAATTTGGACACTTTAGAATAAATTAGATTGGCCTCTAAGTGGTTAGGCACTTTTAACTTCATTTATTTAGTGTTTGTGTGTGTGTGTCCATATACATATATATGTGTGTGTGTCCATATATATATATATATATATATATATATATATATATATATATGTGTGTGTGTGTGTGTGTGTGTGTGTGTGTGAGTGTTTATATATTTATGTATGTGTATGGGAGTGTGTGTGTTCATATATATATATAGATATCCATATGAGTGTGTGTCTATATATATATGTGTATGTGTGTATGTAGATATGTATGTGTGAGTGTCTGTATTTATATATAGAGAGGAGAATGGGATGAGAGAGTTTGAGTTTGAGAGAGTAGAGTTAGAGAATGATTGAGAGTATTAGAGAGATATAGAGAGAGTTAGAAAGTGTTGAGAGAAGAGAGTGTAGAGTGATAGAGATAGAGGAGTGTTTAAGTGATAGGAAGAGGGGGGGAGATAGCTACAAAACAGTCCATACATGACAGCCTATTGCTGTCCTAAAACAGCCCAAACCTGCCCTTAAAACCCCACTTGGCAGCCCCCTATAACAGCCAACAAATCAGCCATATATGGCAGCCCATATGCCCCCCAAATCAGCCTACAACAGCCTACTTTTCAGCCATAATAGCCCACAAAATCAGCATGTTTCAACCCACCGTTTAGCCTATTAGGACAGCAGTTTTTTCCCCTTTTGGGCCTCCATTTGACCCCTGTAACCCCCGTATATGCCCCTACATGTATACCTATATATATACATATATATACCCCTATATATACTCTATATATACACCTATTCACCCACTAATTTAGCTCCCAAAACTAGTCCTAAGAGAGTGTGAAAAGTGAGAGATTGAGTGAATGAGTGAATGGGTTAGTTAGGATTTGGTGAAGGGGTGATTTTGAGTTCCGTGATTCGGAACGCGTTGAAACTTGGAGGGGACTTAGCAAATGCGAAATAGAGTTTGCGGGTAGGCTCCTAGGTGGAAATCGGGATTGCGTGTGGGATTAGGAAGATGGTATCGCACCGTACCATCGAGTATCTTGAAATATTCAAGATAACGGGTAAACGGACGATACGGACCGTAAGATGGACTGGATGTCCACTCACCCTAGGAAACTTGGTAGGTAATGGTTGTATAGGCTAGTACCCTACTACCCTAGGAAGCTCGGAGTGAAATTCCTAAGGAAAGGCCACTTGGCGTCAAGTTAGAATAGTCAAGGGTAAATGTATTAAGGGGTAATCGGATAAATTCAAGATACGGGGTTCGGATATTCGGATTGACTTGAAACTTTGGTGACTTGTTGGGTACACCCTACAAATGTCATATTTGAACCGATTTTGGCTCGGTTGACCCAGAGTTGACTTTTTACCCAAAAGTCAACCATGAGTCAACACTTTGTCTAGATTTGACTAAATCTAAACCAGAGTTGACCAGTTGACCAAAAGTCAACTGTTGGTCAACATTTGACCAGTTTGACCTAGGGTTGACCTAGAGTTGACCAGAGTTGACCAGGGTTGACTAGTTGACCAAAAGTCAACTGTAGGCCAACTCTTGATCCCTTTTGACTTTCTTCGACTTGTTTGACCTGTGATGACTGGTATGACCTAGGATTGACTTGGTCTGACTTAGATTGACTTGATATTACTTGATTTGACCTAGATTTGACTTGACAGGACTTAGTGTGACTCAGTGAGACCTAGTTTGACCTAGATTTTATATCATTCATTGTGAATCATTCTTAAACTTGTTTAAACCTAAATTAACATACAATATCTCATCTTTAGGTTTCTGATTACCACTCTGAGCATTGATATACCCTACAGCTCAGGACAGCAGGCGAGTAGATTCACTGATAGTTTTTATTGTCTTGATATCTGCTATATCCGATTCAGTCGTAGTGTCTTACTTGATTCTCAGTCACGATAGTTCACGGACTAGTACACGTTGGATCATGACATGAGATATTGTTCCTAGATTTCTAGGTATATTGGTACACTTCCTGTCTTGTTCTATATACTTGTATCGATACCGATTTTTAAGGGGATTTGCTACCCTCTTACGGAATCACGTGCCATGACGTGTCATGTGCAGATCCATTGTACTATTCGAGAATGGGGAATTATTAGGGGCTATGTGATCCAAGCCACCCTGTCAATATTCATGTGCTCGCGCCACTCTTCCCTCATGAAGGGTGTAGCGAGATCCTTTTGCCTTGTGCTCGTTATCCAGGTTGGCCGGCACGACTTTCTGTTGAGGTCACCGCGGATTGTCGGGCCAAGTGGATAGCATGTCCTGTCACTTATCCTAAGTCGATCACATATCGCTCTAATAATTCAAGGCACATTTTATATTTACTTTATCTTATCATATATCATGCTCTGTTCTACATTCAGTATTTTCTCACCATACTATGATATTCAGTTACTCACATGTTTTACATGCCTCTATAATGTACCTTGATTTGGAGACTAAGTTCTGCTCGGGAGAAGGGTTACAACCCCGGTCCTTGTTTGGTTTAAGGGTTGTAACTCAGCTTTCGAACGGTTCCCAAGTCTTCATATATCTTTGTCTTGTATTTCATTATGCTGTCTCTTATAGAATTTGTCAATTCACATGGAACTGCTGTTAGTACTTGTACTTGCTCATTTTCCTGACAGGATACCGTTATGATATATTACAGATGACTCTGAGGCAGACTGCTCGACCTATTATGGGCTTGAGTCAGATGGAGTAGTCCAGGACCGTGGTTGTATAGTAGAGCCACTAGATTTTGTACTTCCAGAGTAGTATAGATTAGCTAGGTTTGACTGGACTGGGATCCAGCTAGCTTTATCAGACTGTAGCTCCTATATTATATTTTGAGATCCTGTGATGTTGTATATATCTGGGCTTGTATTGGACACTGGACTTATTCCTTTTTATCTATTATATATTATCCTTCTGCGCTATCTACCTTAGTTTTATTCTGTGATTGAGACTGTATTGCTATGTCACCTCCACTCGGAGTGTATATACTGTACAGGTACCTTTATACTGTTAGTCGTAGTATTTACAGACCTTATATACAGCGTTCAACCGCCGATACTGCGGCGTAGGCTGGACGTACCCACTTCTCGTGCCCCTAATCCGGGGTGCGGGTCATGACAACGTCGGACACGTGAGTAACACTTTAAAATCATGTCATGCGTGTCTCAAATCAACACATGTAGTTCGCCCGGATTCGACGACCCCAACCCTGTGCTCGGACACGCGTATTAGGACTCGTGCGTGTCGTGCTTGACACTGATACAAGACTCGTGTCCCTAACTGTCAGGACACGAGGATACGAGAATAAAATTCGAACGGATTATCGGGTTCGGATTTGATTTATCGGGTTTAAACCCATAACCTAAGACACGACTTAAAACTAAAACTAACCCATTACTCACAGATGAGCCCAAAGGCTCTTGTAGCTAGCGCGTGTGGACTTAAACCACCCATGTTCCCCTTGGTCGAGGCTCAGTTTTTATTTTATTTTCTTTTTCTTTTCTTTTTTTCTTTTTCTTTTGTATTTTACCTATATATATGTATAAATGTATTTATGTATATATGTTACATATATATGTATATATGCTATATATGCATATATTTCCTATATATGTATATTTTCTTATATAAATCTATTATGTTATATATATACATTTTATTTTTATTTTTATACATATGTATATATATATATATATATATATATATATATATGTTATACATATATTTGTATATATATACATATGTATATGTATATATATATACATGTTATACATATATTTGTATATATATATATATTTATATATATATATATATATATATATATATATATATATATATATAATATATATATATATATATATATATATATATATATATAATATATATATATATATAAGAATAAATATATATATATATATATATATATATATATATATATATATATATATATTATATATATATATATAATATATATATATATATTATTTATATATGTATACACAAATTATATATACTCATATGTATAAAATAGTATTCGCACATATAATATAATATACTTATATATAAATTATATATATATATATATATGAGTATATATAATTTGTGTATACATATATAATAATATATATATATATATATATATCTATATATATATATATATATATATATATATATATATATATATATATATATATATATATATATTATATGTGTATTTTCTTGATATATGTATATATTTACCCTTATATGTATATATGTATGGCATAAATGTAATTATATCTATACATAACAAATTTAGCCCCTACAAAACTATGTAAAAGTTGTACTTATACTTTATGTAAATAGACTTATGGCTAGCATGTACATATACCTTATTAAAATATTATTGTACTTTTTGCACTTACATATTTTTCCTACAAATTATATTTTATATAATTACTGCAACCATTTGGTGTCCAAGCCTAACATGGGTTTTTGGGCTCAAATGTGTTTTCACACATTCAAGACCTGTACAAGTCATATTGGATTTGATTCATGGCCTTATGTCCTGTATTTGAACTCTGGTTCAAATTATGTACATGGACAAAATACGAAGGTAATTAATTATTTAATTTTAGATTGTGTACCATGTTGTTTTTGAATTTATAAAAATACTTTACTTACTGTTAAAATTCTGGAAAAATAGTATTTAGATTCTATGTTAATTTAGCTAATTTAGCATAATTTTTACAGTATTTAGTTTACAGTTTTGCCACTGTTTTGACATATGAAACCAGAACTCATTTTCTGTGTACTTATGAAAACTGATTTTTATAAAATATATGTATTGGTTGATAAATTCCAGAAAAATTATAATAAATTTCTATAATTAACAAGGATCATTTTGGTACTTTATTTTATGTAAAATTGAGCTTTTTGTCTATCTCAAAAATTGTTGGAACATAGTGTACAGTTTGATTTAATTATGGCGTAGTTACGATTTGCAACTTTTTGTGTTATTTTGAGTTTTAGTCGTATTGAACCTCACCCGCACTAGTGTAAAGGTCCTAGAAAGTTAGTTATAATATTGTGTCATCCGGTATTGGTCTCCTATGCTAAATTCACTATTTGGCTAGGTGTCCAATCAGAAAGTCGTGTTGCACCACTAGTGTTTTAGTGTTTAACTTAGTATAAAAAAACTAAGTTTATGTATTTATTTCTACAGTGACGAGTTACCAGGCATCTATAGCATTTTTATCACTGCTTTGCTTTACTAAAGGAAAGTACCTCTACAAACTTTACATACTGCTATAAACAATAAACTGTGATTTACCAACCATGTTAAATGCTGATCCTTGGGGTAGCAAGTTAAAATTTTGCATGTTGTATTAATTTCAGTCTCTGCCATGTTTAGGACAACTTTCATATCTCTCACATGTTTAAATAAACGGGTTACGGGAAAACTGTTAGTAGTGTACGTGAACATGACCCCCTTCTTCGTATGTATTTACCGCACACGGTAACATTCTATATGTAACTTTGTCGTATGTTCTGATCTCACGTTTGTGTATGGATATACACCGATGCCATTCGTGCATGTATGTGTATGCCAGAAAAACTTGATATGTGCCGATGTACATCCTCTTCACCTATTGACCGATTCACGTACATACAACGGTTTTAAACTTTTAAACTATATGTTGTCATTTCTAAAAGAACCAATTAAACCATATATGCCATAATTCTAGTTTATTACATTTCTGTTCATGCTTCATATATTTAGTTTGCTAGAATCAGTACTTGCTCCCGTCCTGACAGTATAACGTTGTAGGTATCCTTACTGAGGAGGAGTTACTCTGTGACCCATATTATGGAGATACTGCCGAGGACCAGGCTTTGTCTTACGAGGATGTACCTACGGGGAAACTCGTCTAGTTTGTGTAGTTGCTCGAGATATTTAGTGTAGTCATGTACTAGACTACGTATTTTATAACTGGACCTGTATCCAGTTTTACATTTCGGACTTGTATTTGGACTTACTATTCTATGAGATGACTCACTATTCTATGATTGTGAGCGCATGCTTCTGGCTTGCTGCTGGCATAGCACGTTTGGGGAGCATGGCCCGTGCTGTCTTGGACTTCTTCATACCAGTCCGCTGGGGCACGTAGTACTCAGAATCCAAATTCTTCTCGCCATTACAGCGAGTGAGTCTGTCAAAGACAGAGACTTTCTATGGCGCATCAGAGATGCGCGGGGCATTGGCTGCACCCCTTTTCCGTCGACGCATGTTCCTCGCCTGAGAGGGAGATGGCTGGAGAATGTGGTTAGCCGCACGTTTCCCCAAAAGATGCGCTGCACCAGTGGGCGCATCTTGGTTGCTGAGGACGTCAGTAGGAAGGAAAGGCTGGATCGACGGATCCCCTTCGGTGGTGGTGCCCGAGGCGTTGACCTTGCGCACCCAGACTCGACGGGTCTTCTTCGGCTTTGGCAGCCGCTTCGAAGGACTCGCAGTGCCTTTAGAGATGAACTCCTCATACGCCTGTTGATTGAGGCGTACAACCAGCGTCTTGTGGGAGGAGCCCATCTTTACATCGTCGGATTGCGACACAGCTTTCTCGGTGAAAGAGAAAGAGGTCCCCAGCAGAGTCGCCAGCTTGTTTGCCATTAAAATTCTTTTATTGCAATTTCAATACAAACAGAACAGTATTACAATGTAGGACTTGGATGTAGTCCTAGGAGTACACTTTTGTTTATCTGGGTTCCTTGTGCCGATGGAGTGAGTGGTAATGCGTTGACTCCGTTGACGAACTGACGACGGTTGTCGGTTCTCTGAAGGTCTGGATTGCTCTAGGTGCTGGAGCTTGCTGAGAGGAGGAAGACGTTGAGTGTCTGTATCTGCCTTTCTGGTGCTGCGAAGTCTCTGTGTGTTCGTTGTGTGTATGAGAAGGAAATGATCCCTCTATTTATAGTTTTGCAGGCTGGCTGCTCATGCGCGCATGTAGGATGCGCCTGTACGCGGGGGCGCGTACGCCACATGGTGATTGCTGATGGAGGCTCGTGGACGATGCACCCAGATCGAGGGGTTGACTTCTTCATGTTGCTGTTGTGAGCCGGCACGTAGCAGAGAAGTAGATCTTTCTGTTGCTGAGATCTTGGATGAGTTGAGTCAAATGACACGTGTTGTCAACTCATGGCTCGAAGATCTCGGATTTGATGGAGGAATGATCTAGCAGAATGCGCCTAGGATTGGACGCATGAGGAGACTTTGGCTCGTAACCTTTAGGAGTCACGAACCATTCTGGATGCATGGCTTTTGAGGCGCATGTAGAGCTTCAGTAGTGACTTTACTCCTGTCTTTTGGGATCAGGAAGAAGTCTGGGGCGCATGGATTTTGAGGCATATGCAGAGCTTTAATGATGACTTTCCTTCTGTCTTTTGGGATCAGAGAGGAGTCTGAAGCGCATGGCTTGTGAGGCGCATGCGGATTTGGGCACATAGCTGCGAAGGCGCATGCGAGATGGTTGGATGATCACGTGGCAGTAGCCGTCCGAGGGAAGTAATGATGACGCTGACGTTGGCGATGCTTCGTCTTCTGAAAAAGCTGTCAACTATTTAGACTTCGGGAGGCGTGCTGCCAACTCTGTCAGTTCAGCATTTAATGTTTTTGACATTCGAAGGACAGCTGAGTGGGCGCATCGATCGGCGTTCCACTATACATATGGGGGACGTATGGGGGCGCATCCCCTGTGATGCGCTTGGTGCTGAAGGGCGCGTCTGTGTGATGCGCTTGATGTTGAAGGGCGCGTCTGTGTGATGCACGGTCTGGCCGGCGCATCCGCTTTGTGACACGTCTTTAATGGTCCGTCTGTTGAGTACTTCGAGTCATTAATGACTCTCTGACTTAGCTGAATTTGAAGGGGAGAATTCATCATCATGAATACAAGTTCATTGCACTAACTTCGGGAAGGTTGCCACTTGGCGCATGGGTTTGATTTGCCCTGGCCTATGAATAGCAACAGTTTGAGAGAGTTTTATTGTCTCTCCCTTGACTTCTTGACGAAGATGGATTCGACTGATCCTCCTCCTTGGCAAGACATTGTACTGTGGATGATGGTTCTCCTTGTTCAAAGAAGCCTTGACGGTGAACTCCTTCAGAAGATAAGAGCCCCAGGCTGGTAGATGCACATGTACGTTGACGAGGAAGTGATTCACTCTGACGGGGCGGAGTAATGTGCTGGGAGACATGTACAGCATGTTACAACTGTTGGAACACAGACTGCCTTGGTGGTGGAGCCACTGTCTTGTAGTAGCAGCAGTTGATGGCGACCGTAGCACAAGTATGCCCTGTGAGGGGCGCATTATGCTTGTTGGTCGGCTCTCCTGATCAACGCTTGTGAGTGATCACGTTGCACAGATCGTTGGAGGAGAGTTCCACCTTCGCACCCCTTCAGGCGCATGGCAAGGCCAAGCACCGGGGTGGTCAAGTGGGAGTGCCACCTTCGTACCCCCTTCAGGCGCATGGCAAAGCCAAGCGACGGGGTGGTCAAGTGAGTGCTGCGCCCCCTGATCTAACACCAAACAGGCATCCCGATCAGTAGTGGGGGAACCACAACATTTGAAGTGACTTGAACGGACCTCAGACGCACAACCAGAGGAGGCGCGGGAGTTCAAGACCACTGGATTTGCCTTACTCGACTTGGTTGTGCACGCAATAGATACGCCTAAGTGAGACAAGGACTTTGAAGGTCGGCTCGTTTCTGGCACAGAAACACCTGAGTCGACCTTATACAGCTTACCATCAGCAGCGCGCATGATTGTGAGCGCATGCTTCTGGCTTGCTGCTGGCATAGCACGTTTGAGGCGCATGGCCCATGCCGCCTTGGACTTCTTCGTACCAGCCCGTGGGGCGTATAGTACTCAGAGTCTAAATTATCTTCGCCATGACAGCGAGTGAAGAACTCGCAGCCAACCCAGAAGAAGAGAAGAACAACCACAACTTTTTGTGGCTCGAACGGGCTCCCTGGATAACGGGCTCCCTTTTCTTTATTTATTTTTTTGGTGCCCTTTTCAAAGGAGGCAAGAGGTCTCTATATATAGAGTGGAATGAGGCCTCCCTTCTTTTCATTTTCGATGTGGGATTAAAAGAAAGATCCCTTCTTTTTCATGCTTCTACAGTCTTATCTTGTTATCTCTAGAACAACTTACTGCGTTTTATCTCAAGCGCAGGCTGGACATGACTCTGCCCGGCCCAACAATTTGGGTAGCGGGTCGTAACACCGCCTCCCCCGCCTCCGCAGCTAACGCCTCCCCCGCCGCCCCCATTGCCCCTCCGACCACCGCTTGTGTCACGCCCCGAGTCGACAAACCGTTCGTCCCCGGTGTTACTTTGCCGATTCGATCGTCCTCGCTAAGGCGTGATGCCGCACGAGCCTGGAGTTGCGCTCATGCAAGACAAGATGACAAGTTCTCAAATGGTTATCTTTTGATTTTGATATTAATACGCCAAGTCGAAACTTCACAAATCATATCAGAATATAAGATGCAGTATAGGAAGATAGAAATACTTTTCATTCATAGCTTGCAATGATGTCACGAAACGCACCCGGTTTTCAGACGCGAGCTCGTGAGCAAGCCAGCTACGTATCGAACGGACTCCAGCCCGACTCGAGTACGTATAAGCTGTCAAGGTCATGGGTATCATGTCTAATCTAAACTATATCTCAATCCACATGAATCATATAAACAAGAATGAACAAGTATGGGTCATGGTCTGCAGTCCATTAGCATATTGTTCGATTAGACTCCAAGAATAATAAGAGTCTATAAAGTAAAGCTGATAAGCAGAATATATCATAAAAGCACGAGAAAGATAGTAAATCAATATCACTAACAAAATACCTGAATCATGCAGATGAAGTCAACTACCACATGCTCAGCTAACTAACTCAGTGCAATCAGTTACATGAAGAGATCATCAGGTCCTCAGAGGACTAGCAAGATACATAAAACATGCCTACTAATATGACAGTAAATAACAGGTGTGGAGGATAAGAACACTGCAAGAAGAACATCTAAGGACGACGAGTCGTGAGAAAATGTAATACTAGACTTGGCTACCAATCAATCGATTAACCTCTATAGCTTGTAGTACAATGCAAGATACTCCCAATCTATAGTAGATTTTGACTGTAATACAATGCAAGATAATCCCAGTCAAGATTAGCCAATTCTAGTATCGATCTCCTCTCCTAAAGGATACAAAGTCAAGTAGACTCCTATAAATCGTAGTACAATGCAAGATACTCCCAATTTATAGTACCGCAAGTCATGTCAATCAATCAATCAATATATGCTATAGGTCGTAGTACAATATAAGATACTCCCAATCTATGGCATATCTCAAGTCAAGTCAATCAAGTGATATAAAGGTAGAAGAATCGGCTATAGGTCGTAGTACAATGTAAGATACTCCCAAGCTATAGTACGTCTCAACTGTAGTACAATACAAGATATTCCCAGTCGAGAATGGTCAAGGACAGATATACAAACTGGCAACTCAATCACGAGAAAAGAGTAACACAAAGAGACCAATATTCTAGCAATGTCAACATCCTATACGTGCACGTAATCTAGAGCAAATAAAACAATCCAGGATGAATCAATCACAATACAGAATCATGTGACAATATAAAAAGGACTACAACAAGGAAAGAGAAACCATGTAAATACTGTATATGTTCGGCAAGGTATACTTGCCTGGAGGTTGCACGGAGAACCAACAATGTATCGTCAATCAACAAGTCAGAAAGTCCAAGTCATCACAACTATCTTCGAAAGCTGAAATAAATGTTACCAACATTCTCAGAATAGTCAAATTATCTAGGATTGCCTGTCCTTAAGTCCAATTCTGGACACAGGGGCAAAACGGTAATTTCGGGCAAAAACGATATCCGCCGTTGGACCCGCTTTGCACCGAAAAGCGTACCAGAGTTAATGGTCTCTAAAGTCATCAAACTATATGTCTACAGATTCAGTTTTTCGATACGAACCCAACCGTATGTCCAGAGTTGGATTCCGGCGGGCCGTGCACAAAATCGCCCGTTGAGTAGGACTGTGGGGCCCGTAAAACGAAGTCGGATTCAACTGGCTCAGAATTGGACCAAACTTGGCATGCAGGATCAGAGAAATGATACGGTCCTGTTGGCGTAAGTTTTGTCTCGATCTGACGAATGTACACAAAATAATTGAGAAATTTGCAACGTGCACGATACGGTAAATTTTGACGGATACGCATCAAATTTGTCGCGCACACGTGACCAATTCGAATTTCGTCAAAGCCCACACGACCACGAAGCTGTTACGCAGCTTTCGATGCATTCGGTTCACGACCACGTCATCCGGAAAGGCGTGACGCACGTCGTGTGGAACAATTTCAGTGTTTTCAAAACAGGTTTTTGGGAAACTTTGGGATTCGATTTCTCGACGCTCAGTCGATGAATTCAAATTTCGCAAGAAGGGATTCGAAGCCCTACATATTGTCTAAAAGTCTCTTCAAATAGATTTCCTATATTGGTACTGGATCGATCAGAATCGACCTCCGAACAGGGGTTCTTGGACTGTTCCAATGTTCTGTTTTCGAGGAGTTTTTAGAAAACTTTGGGTTCGATCTACGACGCGTACGAAGCGAAATAAAATAAACTATCTGAAGGGAAAAGAAGTCGTTTATGTTGTCGACATACCGGAGAAAGTCGTTCGTGAAACGATGAACCGGGGTGGCAGAAAAATCGATGTGAAGTCGGCCCCATGAGTTGTTGTTGCTGTTGCCTCCTGATTCAGTTTCACGCGCGCCTGCTGGTTTCGCGCGCCTGGCCGTGCGCGACGGAGCTCTGGCCGGTCGCCGGCATTGCGTAGGTGTACGCGACGCCTGGGCGGCGCTGTCAGGTGGGTGGCGCTCTGGGTTGCGTTAGGGTTTCGACTAATTTTGTACGTAGACATGTGCTCATATACAACCTGAACGAAACAGAGTTTGGTTTTTTTCCAGGCTTTGGGAGGGGCTGTGTAACCGGTTGATTGGGCTGAGGCTTACGAGCCTGGGCTCGGGCTCATGGGTGAGGCTGTTTGGAATTTCTTCTCTCGATTCTCCTCCTCTATGTTATGTACATATGTAGATGCTTGATGTCGAACAGGGCTTTAGCTAGGCTCTGTTTAGAACAGGCTCTGCTCAACCTTGAGGGGGCTCGGGTTCTTGGTTTGGAATAGATTGTCCCATGGTGGGCTGGGCTTGGTCTGGCCCAATGGTGAGACTGGGGTCTGGGCTTCCTGGTGGGCTTGCTATTCTCTTATTCCATTTCTATTCCTTTCATATATTCATATATGAATATATGAATATATATATATGCAATATATAAATATCTATGTACGGTTATACGTATATATATACGCACACATATACATATATATATATATATATATATATATATATATATATATATATATATATATATATATATATATATATATATATATATACGTATACATATAATTATCTATATATATATTATTTCTATATATATATATTTACACACATATAACAAATTAATATTTATATACACACATATACACTTATACATTTATATATATAAATACACGTAAACACGTATATGTAATATATATATATATACACAAACATATTTATTATATTAATATTTGTATTTACCAACACATACACGTATATGGTATATATATTTATATATACATGCACATACACATATTTTTACATATATAGTATTTATATATATACCATCTCTTATATAACATTTATTTATACATACATTCACATATAAATTATATATTTACATAACATATATATATATATATATAAATTATAATTATAGTTACAAATCAATATATGTATTTCCACATTCACACGTATATAATTACTTAACTCTACCTATATATTATTACGTTTATCTGACCAAAATAATGTAACCAATGAAATAATAGTAAAATAATAATATTGAATAACTATCCCAATAAAATAATACTAATAATAATGACCAAATTTAATAAACCAATAACGGGTGTACATACAACTTTATATATACAGCCAAATAATCCAAAACGTAGAAGGACACAATATATACAATTACCATTGAATATCAACTAATAACGGTATTTATAATATTTAATTTAAAATACTTAGAAAATATTTATAGGATAATTAAAACGAAATTCGACACCATCATACCAAGATACATCAACACGAATGTCATAGGACGTCCCGCATGACTACATGGGCTTGGGCTCAGTTCGGGTTCAGTTTGACTAGTTTGGTACAACCGGGTCTCCTAAACGTCAAACCACAATAATAATTAATAATTAAATTATTCATAATGGTCATGCCACAACTTGGCCTGGTTTTCTTAGTTAGGACATCACTATGACTCGGCCTTCCCCTACCATGATTAAACACTAGTCAAAGCACGCCACTGAGCTATCCGTGCCATGCTTCCTAGTCACCTTGTACTCTAAATCTCAACTATGGCTAAAATTATCTACCGTAATAATTAACTATTTAATTATTCATAAAATTCTAAAATTACTATTTAAACCAAATAAATAATAAAAATATTTTAAAAAAAATTCTCCGGGAAGGGAATCTACAAATCTACCCACCTTAAAAATAATTTCGTCCTCGAAATTCCAATTCATGATTATTCCTTAAAATTCAAAGTCCTTAACCTCCTCAAATTTAATCTCTCAAAATTATTTTACGACATTCTTATTCATTTTACAACTCCGAACAATTGAGGACTTCTACCCACCTTTGGTCATACTACTCCTCAAAACATGGTCACTAAATCTTATGGTCTTCTATCTAGTTGCTAATAATTCTACCGGCAGATATCTAGGCATATGGCAACTATAATCCTTCATATCTATAAACAACCAAAACTCAATAGTCAAGCAATATGTACTATAATTTAAGGATTTCTAATGAGTTCTAGAAAGCACGATTGTTCGTCACTCCGAATTAGAAAGGGACGAGAATCAACGGTACAAAAAGCAAGGAAGTATAATCGAGAGCAAACATAGAGTTTTCAAGAACGTGGAGAATTTCTAGGGGAATTTTCAAGGCAGAGTGGATTGAGATTTCTAAGGTTTAGTCAAGGTCGCAGGCTCGTATCAGTACAGTTACGTAACTGATACGATATGCTCTGGCCTGCATGGGCCACCAAAAAATCTTGTCACGACCCGCACCCGGTTTTCGGACACGAGCTCGTGAGCAAGCCAGCTACGTATCGAACGGACTCCAGCCCGACTCGAGTACGTATAAGCTGTCAAGGTCATGGGTATCATGTCTAATCTAAACTATATCTCAATCCACATGAATCATATAAACAAGAATGAACAAGTATGGGTCATGGTCTGCAGCCCATTAGCATATTGTTCGATTAGACTCCAAGAATAATAAGAGTCTATAAAGTAAAGCTGATAAGCAGAATATATCATAAAAGCACGAGAAAGATAGTAAATCAATATCACTAACAAAATACCTGAATCATGCAGATGAAGTCAACTACCATATGCTCAGCTAACTAACTCCGTGCAATCAGCTACCTGAAGAGATCATCAGGTCCTCAGAGGACTAGCAAGATACATAAAACATGCCTACTAATATGACAGTAAATAATAGGTGTGGAGGATAAGAACACTGCAAGAAGAACATCTAAGGACGACGAGTCGTGAGGAAATGTAATACCAGACTTGGCTACCAATCAATCGATTAACCTCTATAGCTTGTAGTACAATGCAAGATACTCCCAATCTATAGTAGATTTTGACTGTAATACAATGCAAGATAATCCCAGTCAAGATTAGCCAATTCTAGTATCGATCTCCTCTCCTAAAGGATACAAAGTCAAGTAGACTCCTATAAATCGTAGTACAATGCAAGATACTCCCAATTTATAGTGCCGCAAGTCATGTCAATCAATCAATCAATATATGCTATAGGTCATAGTATAATGTAAGATACTCCCAATCTATGGCATGTCTCAAGTCAAGTCAATCAAGTGATATCAAGGTAGAAGAATCGGCTATAGGTCGTAGTACAATGTAAGATACTCCCAAGCTATAGTACGTCTCAACTGTAGTACAATGCAAGATACTCCCAGTCGAGAATGGTCAAGGACAGATATAAAAACTGACAACTCAATCACGAAAAAAGAGTAACACAAAGAGACCAATATTCTAGCAATGTCAACATCCTATACGTGCACGTAATCTAGAACAAATAAAACAATCCAGGATGAATCAATCACAATACAGAATCATATGACAATATGAAAAGGACTACAACAAGGAAAGAGAAACCATGTAAATACTGTATATGTTCGGCAAGGTATACTTGCCTGGAGGTTGCACGGAGAACCAACAATGTATCGCCAATCAACAAGTCAGAAAGTCCAAGTCATCACAACTGTCTCTGAAAGCTGAAATAAACGTTACCAACATTCTCAGAATAGTCAAATTAGCTAGGATTGCCTGTCCTTAAGTCCAATTCTGGACACAGGGGCAAAACGGTAATTTCGGGCAAAAAACGATATCCGTCGTTGGACCCGCTTTGCACCGAAAAGAGTGTAAGAGTCAATGGTCTCTAAAGTCATCAAACTATATGTCTACGGATTCAGTTTTCCGATACGAATCCAACCGTATGTCCAGAGTTGGATTCCGGCGGGCCGTGCACAAAATTGCCCGTTGAGTCGGACTGTGGGGCCCGCAAAATGGCGTCGGATTCAACTGGCTCAGAATTGGACCAAACTTGGCATGCAGGACCATAAAAACGATACGTCCTGTTGGCACAAGTTTCGTCTCGATCTGACGAACGTGCACAAAGTAATTGAGAAATTTGCAACGTGCACGATACGGTGAATTTCGACGGATACGCATCAAATTCGTCGCGCACCCGCGACCAATTCAAATTCCGTCAAGGCCCACACGACCATGAAGCTGTTACACAGCTTTCGATGCATTCGGTTCACAACCACGTCGTCCGGATAGGCGTGACGCACGTCGTGTGGAACAATTTCAGTGTTTTCAAAACAGGTTTTTGGGAAACTTTGGGATTCGATTTCTCGACGCTCAGTCGATGAATTCAAATTTCGCAAGAAGGGATTCGAAGCCCTACATGTTGTCTAAAAGTATCTTCAAATAGATTTCCTATATTGGTACTGGATCGATCGGAATCGACCTCCGAACAGGGGTTCTTGGACTGTTCCAATGTTCTGTTTTCGAGGAGTTTTTAGAAAACTTTGGGTTCGATCTACGACGCGTACGAAGCGAAATAAAATAAACTATCTGAAGGGAAAAGAAGTTGGTTATGTTGTCGACATACCGGAGAAAGTCGTTCGTGAAACGATGAACCGGGATGGCGGAAAAATCGATGTGAAGTCGGCCCCATGAGTTGTTGTTGCTGTTGCCTCCCGATTCAGTTTCACGCGCGCCTGCTGGTTTCGCGCGCCTGGCCGTGCGCGACGGAGCTCTGGCCGGTCGCCGGCGTCGCGTAGGTGTACGCGACGCCTGGGCGGCGCTGTCAGGTGGGTGGCGCTCTGGGTTGCGTTAGGGTTTCGACTAATTGTGTACGTAGACATGTGCTCATATACAACCTGAACGAAACAGAGTTCGGTTTTTTTCCAGGCTTTGGGAGGGGCTGTGTAACCGGTTGATTGGGCTGAGGCT
Organism: Iris pallida; assembly: GCA_029216955.1. Lineage (NCBI taxonomy): Eukaryota > Viridiplantae > Streptophyta > Magnoliopsida > Asparagales > Iridaceae > Iris > Iris pallida. The sequence goes on along the minus strand of JANAVB010006599.1, from coordinate 17,464,705 downwards.
TGCGAGCCTGGGCTCGGGCTCATGGGTGAGGCTGTTTGGAATTTCTTCTCTCGATTCTCCCCCTCTCTGTTATGTACATATGTAGATGCATGCTGTCGAACATGGCTTTAGCTGGGCTCTGTTTAGAACAGGCTCTGCTCAACCTTGAGGGGGCTCGGGTTCTTGGTTTGGAATAGATTGTCCCATGGTGGGCTGGGCTTGGTCTGGCCCAATGGTGAGACTGGGGTCTGGGCTTCCTGATGGGCTTGCCATTCTCTTATTCCATTTCTATTCCTTTCATATATTCATATATTCATATATTTCATATATTAATATATATATATATGCAATATATAAATATCTATGTACGGTTATACGTATATATATACGCACACATATACATATATATATATATATACGTATACATATAATTATATATATATACATATTTTTATATATATTATTTCTATATATATAAAATATATATATATATATATATATATATATATATATATATATATATATATATATATATATATATATATATATATTATTTCTATATATATATTTACACACATATAACAAATTAATATTTATATACACACATATACACTTATACATTTATATATATAAATACACGTAAACACGTATATGTAATATACATATATATATATATATATATATATATATATATATATATATATATATATATATATATATATATATATATATATATATATATATATATAAACACAAACATATTTATTATATTAATATTTGTATTTACCAACACATACACGTATTTGGTATATATATTATATATACATGCACATACACAAATTTTTCATATATAGTATTTATATATATACAATCTCTTATATAACATTTATTTATACATACATTCACATATAAATTATATATTTACATAACATATATATATAAATAAATTATAATTATAGTTACAAATCAATATATGTATTTCCACATTCACACGTATACAATTACTTAACTCTACCTATATATTATTACGTTTATCTGACCAAAATAATGTAACCAATGAAATAATAGTAAAATAATAATATTGAATAACAATCCCAATAAAATAATACTAATAATAATAACCAAATTTAATAAACCAATAACGGGTGTAAATACAACTTTATATATACAGCCTAATAATCCAAAACGTAGAAGGACACAATATATACAATTACCATTGAATATCAACTAATAACGGTATTTATAATATTTAATTAAAAATACTTAGAAAATATTTATAGGATAATTAAAACGAAATTTGACCCCATTATACCAAGATACATCAACACGAATGTCATAGGACGTCCCGCATGACTACATGGGCTTGGGCTCAGTTCGGGTTCAGTTTGACTAGTTTGGTACAACCGGGTCTCCTAAACGTCAAACCACAATAATAATTAAATTATTCATAATGGTCATGCCACAACTTGACCTGGTTTTCTTAGTTAGGACATCACTATGACTCGGCCTTCCCCTACCATGATTAAACACTAGTCAAAGTACGCCACTGAGCTATCTGTACCATGCTTCCTAGTCACCTTGTACTCTAAATCTCAACTATGGCTAAAATCATCTACCGTAATAATTAACTATTTAATTATTCATAAAATTCTAAAATTACTATTTAAACCAAATAAATAATAAAAAATATTTTAAAAAAAATTCTCCTAAACTAATAATTATCGTCCCATACATTCGCCCCTTTATACATAAGTCGTCAACTTGAGTTGGCTTCAAAATACTTCAGCATAGGAAGAGCTTCAAAACGTCTCTCCGTACTTCAGCTCCAGTTTAGTTGGGCGCGCCCGTCGCACCTGGAGAAATTGGGGGAATGGGATTAGCACACTTGCTAAGTGGACGAGACGAACCCACTCGGCTAAACCGACTCTAATTGTTAGGATAGGCATGCTTTAGAGTTGTCTTTCTATTAGAACTAAATGAATTCAATTCATATTCGATAGCCATCTTTGCGTAATAAAGCATACAGTGAAATATAGCAGTTTATCATATTTTTTACCACGGCCGTGCTCGTCCCTGCATGAAAACATAGATAATATTTACACCAGTATAAGACAATAGGAGAGCATGCTACTATCTTATATGCGGTCATTGATGTTACACATCACGTGGGACTTTATATGACATTACGACGTGCCTGTCAGCGTGGGTTGCAAGCCCTGCTGCAGGTCTCGTAATGCCTCGCGCCGAAGCACGACTTTAATTTTTCCTCCTAGGTTGATTCGGTTCCGATGCCCCAGATACCGCATCGAGGAAAGATCAACTTGTGCATAAGCCGTCCATGACCATGCCAATGCATGAACAGTTTAATATGTGCAAGCAGTATGTATAGCACGGACAGTATTAAACGACATTATCATTTTCCCCCAACTGATGCAACAATTCATTTTTCCCCGAAACCGTACTCTCGATTTAGCGTCCCGCAGGCACCAAATTGTCCGAGGCATCAAATCCCATAATCAACGTTTCATAATATTTTGCAGCACTTGAAATAGTCTATCTTTTTCCGAAAACCTTAAACTTTCTGAGTTATGTGATAAACTTGTATTTTTCAGAGTAGATTACTCTAAAATGATACATTTTTCCCGAGTTCTTGACTTAGTGGATTGGCATGCAATTAACTTGGCATCGTTCGATTTGAATGAATTCGAGGCAAGGAATAAGTTTGTGGGACAGAGTAGAAAAGAAGGGGCCGAATCACCCACCGATTTACTTTGCTTCGGGCCGACCGTCCAAGTGCTACTCAACGTCAATCCGTAGTTACGCGAGCTCCTGCAATGGCACCAACGCTTTGTTAGAATTCCTTCTTTTCCCCTTGTATTGAAATTATAATTGTATCCATGAAAACGACGCGAAAGCACTTCATCAAGCCCAGCGGCAAAGCTCCAAGAAAACTATACAGCGGTCCGGTCCCGTCGAAGGGACTCTTATAGAGAGCTCACTCGTCGAGACGCAGCCCGCTGCATCTAGGACTTATTCTAACAGAAGTCGTTCCATTAGTTGGATCGATTCTCGTAACTTTCGTCCAAATCGATTTAAATCGATGCCGCAAGGCATTATTCGTTTACCAAGCTTAGCGATCGAGTCAGATGGCCATCTAAGTTCCCGGCCGAACTGACTCGGCGCAAGCATATTATGAAGTTCCATCGCCTATCGAAAGCGGAGCGCTACATAATGTACCACTAAGAAAAAGTTTTGTCCCAAAAATTAAGAACAAGGGTCTGACCTTAATTTAGAGAAACAACGCAGGGTACTTCTCCTTCATCTCCGCCTCCATCTCCCACGTTGACTCCTCGACTGAATGGTTCCGCCAAAGCACGCGGACCAAGGATATCGATCGATTTCGTAGCACCTTCTCCTTGCGGTCCAAAATTTGAATAGGCTCCTTCGAGTAAGACAAGTCAGTACGTAGCTCCAACTGATCGAAGCTAACCACATGACTTGGATTGTACACGTATTTTCGAAGTTGTGAAACGTAGAAAACATTATGCACATCAGCTAAGGCAGAAGGTAGTGCGATCCGATAAGCAACCGTCGTAACTCGTTCAATGATCTCGAAGGGGCCTACAAATCTTGGGCTCAACTTGCCTTTAACGCCGAACCGCATCACACCGCGCATGGGCGTTACTTTCAGAAACACATGGTCCCCGACCAAGAACTCTAGCGGTCATCGACGAAGATCTACATAGCTCTTTTGTCGACTTTGTGCGATGCGAAGTCTATCTCGAATCAAGCGGACCTTTTCGACGGCCTGCTCTACCAGTTCCGGTCCAAGCACTTGTCGCTCTCCGACTTCATCCCAGCATATCGGCGAACGACACTTCCTCCCGTAGAGCGCTTCGTATGGAGCCATCTGAATGCTCGACTGATAACTGTTGTTATACGCAAACTCCGCAAGCGGCAAATGCGTATCCCAACTAGTCTTTAGGTCGATCGCACATAGACGCAACATATCTTCTAAGATCTGATTGACTCTCTCTGTCTGACCGTCTGTTTGGGGATGGTATGCCGAACTCAAGTTCAGTTTGGGCCCCATCGCCGCTTGGAGGCTCGTCCAGAAATGCGATAGGAATTTCCCATCCTTGTCGGAAATTATTGAGGCCGGTACCCCGTGCACTCGTACAATCTCATCGACGTAGATTTGTGCTAACCGATCGACACTCCATCCTACTTTAATTGCGATGAAGTGAGCCGACTTGGTCAATCTATCAACAATGACCCAAATTGCATCATTCCCTCGCGACGTCTTCGAAAATCCTACAATAAAATCCATCGAGATATTGTCCCACTTCCACTCAGGAATGGCGATGTTCTGCAGCTCTCCGCCTGCCTCTGGTGTTCCGTCTTCACCTGCTGACACGCCATGCATTGCGATACGAACGTAGCCACGTCTTTCTTCATGCCGTGCCACCAAAAGTTTATGCGCAAGTCCTTGTACATCTTGGTGCTTCCAGGATGTAACGAGTACTTCGTATAGTGCGCCTCCGTCAGAATTTCTTTTCTGAGTTCGGCAGTTTCAGGAATGCAGAGCCTTCCCTTTAGTCGTATCGTCCCGTCTTCGTCTTCCGCAAAGTCAGTCGCCCTTTTCGTTGAAATCAGCTCGCGCATTTTCTTCAGGAATGAGTCGTCCTTCTGTGCGGTCTTTATCTTGCTAAGCAGGCTCGATCCTAACTTCAGTTGAGCTAGGTGCAGGTGTCGATACTCAATTCCGAGTTCGATACCCATCTCTTCAAGGTCTCGCTGTATCTCCTTGTTTATGGCCAGTGTTCCCATAAACATTCTGCTGAGTGCGTCGGCCACCACGTTTTCCTTGCCCAGTGTATACTCGATCATTAGCTCATAATCTTTTATGAGTTCGAGCCAACGTCGCTGTCGTAGGTTGAGTTCCCGTTGCGTAAATAAGTACTTCAGGCTTTTGTGATCTGTGTAGATTCTTCATGCCACACCATAGAGGTAGTGCCGCCATAACTTCAACGCAAAGACGATCGCCGCCAATTCTAGGTCGTACGTCGGGTAGTTTTTCTCGTGCTGCTTCAACTGCCATGAAACGTAGGAGATAACTTTGTCTCTCTGCATGAGTACGCACCCGAGGCCAGTTCCCGACGCGTCGCTGAATATCTGAAAGCCTTCTGGACCGTCTGGAAGTGCAAGGATTGGAGCTGAGACGAGCCGTTGCTTCAACTCTTGGAAGCTGGATTCATAGTCATCGCTCCATTCAAATTCTACTCCCTTCTGGATGAGGCGAGTCCGAGGCGACGCTAGTTTTGAGAAGCTTCGCACGAATCTACGATAATAGCCCGCGCTAAGCCCAGGAAATTCCGAATGTCGCTAGCCGAGGCAGGTCGTTTCCAATCCACCACCGCATCAATCTTCTTTGGGTCCACCGCGACACCTTCGGCAGAGATTACGTGCCCGAAGAATGTCACGCTACTCATCCAGAACTCGCACTTACTCTGCTTGGCGTACAATTTGTTTTCACGCAGAATCTGGAGTAGCGCCTTCAAATGTTCCGCATGTTCTTCACGATTCTTTGAGTAGACAAGGATATCGTCGATGAATACGACTACAAATTTATCTATTTGAGGTCGGAAGACTCGGTTCATCAGATCCATGAACGCGGCTGGGGCATTCGTCAAACCGAACGGCATGACGAAGCATTCGTAATGACCATATCGAGTGCGGAAGGAAGACTTTGATATGTCGTCGAACTTGATCTTCAATTGATGATAGCCTGAACGAAGATCGATTTTTGAAAATATTGCCACGTCTTGCAGTTGGTCAAACAAGTCGTCGATTCGCGGCAAAGGATACTTGTTTCGTACGGTCGCCTTGTTGAGTTCCCTATAGTCGATGCATAGCCACAACGACCCATCCTTCTTCTTCATGAACAGTACGGGAGCTCCCCACGGAGAGACGCTAGGGTGAATAAATCTGCGGTCTAGCAACTCTTGTAATTGCACCTTCAGCTCCTTCAGTTCTGCTGGAGCCATTCGGTAAGGTGCCTTTGATATCGGCCGTGTATCCGAAAAGGTGTCGATGCTGAATTCAATTTCTCGATCCAGCGGCATCTCGGGCATCTCGTCAGGAAAAACGTCAGGAAAATCTGCCACAACATCAGTCTGTATTGTGCTTGTATTATCCGTCTGCGTGTCTCGAACTGATGCCAAGTATCCCGCGCAGCCGGAACGCAGCATACGCCTTGCCAAGATTGCCGATACCATCATCGCCGACTTCGAGGCCGTACCACACGAATATGAGAACTCTGTCTCGCCAGAAAGACGAAACACCACTCTCTTCTTCGTGCACTCGATCGTTGCACGACAAGCACCCAACCAATCCATGCCCAGGATTATGTCGTAATCTTTGATGTCTAGCACGACGGCATCCAAGGATAGATATCTTCCTCCGACGCAAATGTGGCCATCCCTACAAACAAAGTTCGCAGGCATATCGACTTCCGACGGAGTGCTAACACTAATATTTATATCTAGTGATTGCATGGTTATTTTATTTTCTTCCGCAAAATCAGCAGATATAAAGCTATGCATCGCACCCGAATCGAATAGGACTCGAGCAGGTATACTTTTGTAGAGTAATATACCTGTTACAACAGTATTGGACGCATAAGTCTCATCCCGAGTTAAGGCATAAACTCGGCCTTGAGCTCCGTGGCGTTGGTTCTACTGGTTGACGGGCACCGTATATGCGCCTTGCAGCATCGGCGCTTTGTGCGGATTCGGAACGTTCCTTGGTGGGTTCTGTTGGATCGGAACAGTTCTCGTACATTGCGACTTTGAATGGCCCTTCTCGCCACACCCGTAACATATTTTGTGGTAACAATCACTCTGGCGATACCCATCCCTGCGACAGATATTGTAGTGTAATCCCAAAAATGGATGCCGATTCTCAGACGTGTTTGGACGCTTGTGTACTCCCGATCCTCCAGCGTCATTAGGACGCTTGTTGAAATTGTTGCGAACGACAGGCACGGCCCTTTGTGACATGCGGCCAAAGATCCGTTCACTATCAAATGCGGCTTCATAGGATTCACGATAAGTTCGGCATCGTTGGTTCATGACGTCCCTTCGCAGTTCGTCGTTCAGGCCTTGTTGGAAGCGTTTACACCATGCTTCCTTGTTGGGCAGGAAGGCGCCGACAAACTTAGCCAGCTTCGAGAAGCTCGAGTCGTAATCTTCGACAGGCATATTTCCCTGTCGCAACATCATGAACTCGTCTTCTTTTTGACGACGGACCGCGCGAGGAACGTATTGTTCAAGGAAAGCTTCTTTGAATATCTTTCAAAAAATTGTGGCATCTGTATCGGCTTCATAGATTTCCTGCTTTTTAGCTCTCCACCAGTCGTGCGCCCTCAGTTGCAGCTGTAACGCCGCACAAGTTACTCTCTGGGACCCTTCAATGCTAAGTAGATTAAACAGGTCCTCCATCTCCGTAAGCCATCCCACGATCACATCAGGCTCTGCTCGGCCGTTGAACTTTGGGGGATTCATCTTGCAAAACTCCTTTGCCTTGAACAAGGAAGAAGAACTTATCATTTGCTGTTGAGCTTCTTCTTTCTCGTTTTCTTCTTGATCGCCTTGCTTTTCTTCGGGCACTTCGTCCGTCGTCTTGCTATTGCCCACCATTTTGCTCACTATCTGAGTCAGGGCGTTCATCTGTTTTTGTTGCGCATCAAATTGTGCTTTGAATTTATCTGAAGCTGCTACTGCTGCAGTTCCATCAACTGTAGCATCCTCTTCATAGTCGTCACGCTAGGGCCAGTGCTTTTCGTGCTCGACGTACTATCTACAGTTTGCGTTGTTGGGCCAGAATTATTTTTTTTCTTAGTCATTCCTACAAAACAGAGTAAACCCGTTAGTATTTTTCAAAAATATCTACGGGCTTACCTGTATGGAACTTTTATTTCACGCAGCATGTCGACAAGCAATTCAATCGAGCCATAACAACGGACATTGCAACAATGAAACATCTTTCGAAAATCCGAGGAAACATAACTGTGCTCTGATACCAATTTGTCACGCCCCGAGTCGACAAACTGTTCGTCCCCGGTGTTACTTTGCCGATTCGATCGTCCTCGCTAAGGTGTGATGCCGCACGAGCCTGGAGTTGCGCTCGTGCAAGGCAAGATGACAAGTTCTCAAATGGTTATCTTTTGATTTTGATATTATACGCCAAGTCGAAACTTCACAAATCACATTAGAATATAAGACGCAGTATAGGAAGATAGAAATGCTTTTCATTCATAGCTTGCAACGAAGTGCAAGTCGTAATTTATATTGGATACCGTTGCAGCTACATTGATTGAAAATATAAGGAAATACATTCGACAAGTTGCCAGAACTAATGCTTGCCGTCCCATACATTCGTCCCTTTATACATAAGCCGTCGACTTGAATTGGCTTCAAAATACTTCAGCATAGGAAGAGTTTCAAAACGCCTCTCCGTACTTCAGCTCCAGTTTAGTTGGACACGTCCGTCGCACCTGGGGAAATTGGGGGAATGAGATTAGCACACTTGCTAAGTGGACGAGACGAACCCACTCGTCTAAACCGACTCTGATTGTTAGGGTAGGCATGCTTTAGAGTTGTCTTTCTATTAGAACTAAATAAATTCAGTTCATATTTGATAGCCATCTTTGCGTAATAAAGCATACAGTGAACCATAGCAGTTTATCATATTTCTTACCACGGCCGTGCTCGTCCCTGCATGAAAATAGAGATAATATTTATACCTGCATAAGACAATAGGTGAGCATGCTACTATCTTATATGCGGTCATTGATGTTACACATCACGTGGGACTTTATATAGCATTACGACATGCCTGTCAGCGTGGGTTGCAAGCCCTGCTGCAGGTCTCGTAATGCCTCGCGCCGAAGCACGACTTTAATTTTTTCTCCTAGGTCGATTCGGTTCCGATGCCCCGGATACCGTATCGAGGAAAGATCAACTTGTGCACAAGCCGTCCATGACCATGCCAATGCGTGAACAGTTTAATATATGCAAGTAGTTTGTATAGCGCGGACAATATTGAACGACATTATCATTTTCCCCCAACTCATGCAATAATTTATTTTTTCTCGAAACCGTACTCTCGATTTAGCGTCCCGCAGGCACCAAATTGTCCGAGGCATCAAATCCCATAATCAACGTTTCATAATATTTTGCAGCACTTGAAATAGTCTATCTTTTTTCCAAAAACCTTAAACTTTCTGAGTTATGTGATAAACTTGTATTTTTCAGATTAGATTACTCTAAAATGATACGTTTTTCCCGAGTTCTTGACTTAGTGGATTGGCATGCAATTAACTTGGCATCGTTCGATTTGAATGAATTCGAGGCAAGGAATAAGTTTACGGGACAGAGTAGAAAAGAAGGGGCCGAATCACCCACCGATTTACTTTGCTTCGTGCCGACCGTCCAAGCGCTACACAACGTCAATCCTTAGTTACGCGAGCTCCTGCAATGGCACCAACGCTTTGTTAGAATTCCTTCTTTTCCCCTTGCATCGAAATTGTAATTGCATCCATAAAAACGACGCGAAAGCACTTCATCAAGCCCAGCGACAAAGCTCCAAGAAAACCATACAGCGGTCCGGTCCCGTCGAAGGGACTCTTATAGAGAGCTCACTCGCCGAGACGTAGCCCGCTGCATCTAGGACTTATTCCAACAGAAGTTGTTCCATTAGTTGGATCGATTCTCGTAACTTCCGTCCAAATCGATTTGAATCGATGCCGCAAGGCATTATTCGTTTACCAAGCTTAGCGATCGAGTCAGATGGCCATCTAAGTTCCCGGCCGATCTGACTCGGCGCAAGCATATTATGAAGTTCCGTCGCCTATCGAAAGCGGGGAGCTACATAATATACCACTAAGAAAAAGTTTCGTCCTGAAACTTAAGAACAAGGGTCTGACCTTAATTTAGAGAAACAACGGAGGGTACTTCTCCTTCATCTCCGTCTCCATCTTCCACGTCGACTCCTCGACTGAATGGTTCCGCCAAAGCACGCGGACCAAGGACATCGATCGATTTCGCAGCACCTTCTCCTTGCGGTCCAAAATTTGAATAGGCTCCTCCGAGTAAGACAAGTCAGTACGTAGCTCCAACTGATCGAAGCTAACCACATGACTTGGATCGTGCACGTATTTTTGAAGTTGTGAAACGTGGAAAACATCGTACACATCAGCTAAGGCAGGAGGTAGTGCGATCCGATAAGCAACCGCCGTAACTCGCTCAATGATCTCGAAGGGGCCTACAAATCTCGGGCTAAACTTGCCTTTAACGCCGAACCGCATCACACCGCGCATGGGCGTTACTTTCAGAAACACATGGTCCCCGACCATGAACTCTAGCGGTCGTCGACGAAGATCTACATAGCTCTTTTGTCGACTTTACACGATACGGAGTCTATCTCGAATCAAGCGGACCTTTTCGACTGCCTACTCCACCAATTCCGGTCCAAGCACTTGTCGCTCTCCGACTTCATCCCAGCATATCGGCGAACGACACTTCCTCCCGTAGAGCGCTTCGTATGGAGCCATCTGAATGCTCGACTGATAACTGTTGTTATACGCAAACTCCGCAAGCGGCAAATGCGTATCCCAACTAGTCTTTAGGTCGATCGCACACAGACGCAACATATCTTCTAAGATCTGATTGACTCTCTCTATCTGACCGTCTGTTTGGGGATGGCCGAAAGTGCTAAGCCAACATTCTAGGGTTCTGGGGTTCCTGGTTCAGCCTCTGCGGGACCCAAGACTGTCCCGTAGAAAATGTAATAAGGTAGCTCCTCTTCGTCGCTGTCACCTAAAAATGTTGGGTCTCCAGTTAGGAGGGAACAAGTACGAGTATGTACCTCACATTTCAAATAATAACAGAAAAGTGCAAGCTAAATAGTTAAAATAATATTTTCCAGCAATTTAACAATTCAATACTTGAAACAATGTGATTTGAATATGTAACGTCTATGACCGGCTTGGGTTGTACAATAGCATTCTAGCGACGCGATACAGCTTATCCCCGTGTGTAAGAGGGGTAAGCTCGCACAATAACAATATGCAATATGAGGGGTATTGGTCATAAACGCTACACTATTTCCCAATATTCCCACAATCAATATCAATCAATATTTGAACCCTAGGAGAGGGTTCCGTGTAGCAATGTGGTTTAAACATGCAACTTGACAATTACTAATTAAAATATAAGATAGCATAACTGTAACGTGTCTCAGATAGTCTCTTGACGTGGAAAGCGACGAGTAGCAGGTAACCGTTTGGGCTTATGGTCCTGAACCTACAGATTCGTAACACCAGGTTCAGCAGCTAGAAATAATTACACTCTAATCCTTAACGGCAACGCCAACTAGTTAATTAGGGCTAAGTTTGGTCGGGTTGAAAATAATATAATTTTGTTAATAATACAGAAAAATATTTATATTTTAGATACTAAGTTACAAAATAATCGTTTTAGTAAAAATACAAGTTTTTAACGTAATAATTAAGGGTAAAAAAATTATTATTTAATCGTATTGTAGAAATTAGTATTTTTATGTAATTACCAAATTACGCAAAAATACGATTTACTAAAAAACCATTTTTTGACTATTATTCACAAAATAAGGAAAATAATATTTTAAATGTATTTAATAAATTAATATTTTTCCAAATTTATGATTTTTCTCCAAAACTAATATTCTAATATTTTAATTAGCTAGAAATCATTTTCCGGTTATTGTTACAAAAAAATGTTATTCAAGACCAAAATAATTCATTAATGAACATTTTTATTATTAAGAGAAATTATTAACCGAACAATATTAATAAAACAATTTTCCTTAGAAAATATATTTTTAACCATTTTTTGTAATAAAGGAAAAATAATTTTTTTTAAATACTAAAATAGCACTTTTGCATAAAATACGATTTTCTTGCCAAAATAATGATTTTAAATAAATATTAGTTTTTATTATATTAATCTCTTTATAAACCTTTTTTATTAGAAATCATTTTAAAAGGAGAATATATATAATTTATAATACAATTTTTCTAACAAAACTTTTATTTAAAATAATAACTTTTAAATGAATATTATTTACCACTATTTTGTAAATAAAATAACTAAATCATTTATTAGGTTTAGAATCTCTACAAATTAACATTACAAAATAAATGATAATCCTAACTTTATTTAAACTAATTAAATCATTTAAATCATATTTTAAATTATTAAGGTTAATCCATAAATCAATTAATACCAAATAAGCATGTATATAGTTTCCTAATATGTATATTATTACCACATTGCTAATTGAGCACCACAGAAACCAAATAATCAAAACACAGAACTTAGTTTAATAATCTACAGAAACTAACCTAAGGCCAGAAGGTCTAAATGGTTTTGTGGACAAGAAGATGGAAAAAATGAGGAAATGGATTACCTAAGCTTGATGAAAGAGTACCGAGGGGAGGTCTCGGACTCGGAACAACGTCGAGAACGATGGAGACGACGAGCACAGATACGTGTACGCACAAAGACGGACACGCGGAGACGGGACACGCGCACGGGAACACGCGCGGGAGGCGCCGGGCTGTCGGGCTGGCGCGGGGTTGCGCGGGGACGGACTCGGAAGGTGGGGAAGAGGGCTCTATAATCGGAGAGGGCGGCGAGGGGAGAGAGAGAGAGAGAGAGAGTAAAATTTGGAGGGAATGAAAAGTTTTTCCCGTCGTTTTAATTTAAGTCTGGGTCGTATATTTAGCGGCGGACTAGCGACGAATATTCGTCGCTCTTTTTGATACTTGTCGACGGACTATCCGTCGCTACGTAGTCAAAAATTTGTCCCGCCACTTCTCCCAACAATTTTTGCCAGATAGTCGACTACACAACGACGGCCTCATATCCGTCGCTATGTCTCCGACGCCCTACCGATGGACGCACGACCTTTTCTCCCCTTAAAATAAAATTAAAAATATATCGGCTTGTCGTCGGTTATGGGTCGCAAATCCGTCGCTAACGCCGACGGAAAGAATCCGTCGCTAGTGCCGTCACTAATTAACTGTATTTTGGTAGTGTGTGATCCTATAGAAAATCAGTTTATTGATTCGGGTTAGGAGTTTGAGATTCGGTTCACGACCCGAACAAAAAACCTATATATACAATTACATTTTTACCCTTCCTTATATATATATAATATTGCAAAATTTTGAAGGTGTGATCCAAAGGTTTCTCTCCCATCCCGATGTAATTCTAACTTACAATGTACTTAGAGTATGTTTTAAATTCAAATTGTACTTTTTTTTTTCGTGTGGTAGGAATCACACATAAAATAAGAATAAGATTAAGCAGGAAATTTCCATCCTTAGCGGAAAATGATGTTTAAACTGGAACTTGTGCTTACGACAACACAACAAGGATTTCCGAAGTCACGTTCGAAAAATGAATGGTTTCAGGAATTTAAATTAATCTTAAGATTTTCGGAAGTTGAAGATTTTCAAAAATTGGCTAACTCTGAAAATTATTTAAAATTTCGGCAGAGTTTTCTTTTAATTTATTAGTCCCAAAAATTTCAACAGATAATATAACACAGTAAAAACATATCCCGTGTACGCCGATCCCTTCAGTGGAGCAATCTCAACACCGGAAACCACACAATTCATATAGAAAGATGAAGGAAATGAAAACTAAAAATTGTAGCAGACAGTGAAACAAATTCTAACTAATCAAAATCAAATTTTACATTTTAAACTTACTAGAAGTGTTTGTTTACTATATATCTACTCAACTCTAAAGTACAAGGAGAGAATTGATTTCCAAGGCCATTCTACTCAAATTTGATAGAAAATAATTTTGTAAGATATTTAATGATTTTAAAAAATTATAAGTGTATGATCACTAAACCATATTATTATTATTTTTAACTCTCTTAAGTTTGACAAACGATGTTACTATAACTTAAATAAACCTTTATTTTACTATGGTTACTATTTAAGCAATCTTTGAATTTTTTTCTAAATCACGTTTAGTTATTTATTTTTTACCTTAATTAGATTGAGAGTAAGTTACCCCAAATGTATGGGCACTTGAAATACTTACTATGACTAGAATTTGAGACAAAAACGAGCTAATTTGCCTATAAAATGCATTTGGACATATTTAATACATATAAAATTTTATTTAAAATAAAATGCTCTTTTTAGTGTTTTTCAAATATTAAGGTAAGCCACACTAGGTATCTGTATAATACAAACTTTAAGTTATGATTTATGAACGTATATGTTAAATTTATACATTGAAAATTCATAGAGTACAACTATTCTAAATCAATGGACATATAAAATTTCTTAGATTAACACAAACTTTCATATTCTCCAAAACCCTTATAAATCTCATTTCTTACGTGTCCATATATATATATATATATATATATATATATATATATATATATATATATATATATGTGTGTGTGTGTGTGTGTGTGTGTGTGTGTGTGTGTGTGTGTGTGTGTTCAATTTTTCCCTTAATCTCAATCTACATAGAATAATTTCATTTTCTAAAAGCATTGCAAACATATGTATACATATATCAAGGCCAAGAACAAATTTACACGCTTCTAAATCCATATTTAACAAAAACTTCATGGCTAAGAATTTATGTAGAAGAAATATCATTCTATTTGTCTCATTTGTGCTTAAGGCAAGGGGTAATCTATGAAAAATTTATTTAGCATGGATTCTTAGAAAATTAATAATATATTATTATTATTATTATTTTGAAATTAATATCAAGTCCAGAATATTAAATAAAAATAAATGAAATGTTACATGAAATGTTACAAGAAGTAGAAAATCAAGAGAGTGTTAGAGAGCTTTCCTTGCTATATGATTTTCGAATCGAAATCAATTTCTTCGATTCCTTAAAATATCTCCAAAACCCAACCTAATTTCAGAAATTTAACTATATATATAGGTATTTGAATCTGACCTAGAAAATTTAAAATGAATTTGGGAGAAAAGAGTGATACATAAAGTTAAAATGAGAAGGAGGAAGTGAAAAATGGAAGTTGGAAGGAGGCCGGAGGGGGCGGTCCGGCGGTTAGCTCGACGGCGGCGGCAGCAGTCCGACGACAGTGGCGGGAGCTGGACGGCAGCAGCAGTAGTAGGGAAGAATAGAAGAGGAGGAGGAGAATGGAAATTGAGTGGGGAAGAAAGCTCTTCCCCTAATAATGTGTTTGTAGAAAAAAAAAAAAAAACTAAAATACCTCTCTTAATGAGTAATGAACATTGAGGGACAAGTGTCCAAGCCTCTTCATGTTGTGACAAGTAGCATGGTGGGGGTAAAAATGCAAAATTGTGTTTTGCATGAGGATTAGTTTGAAAAGAATTGTATATTTTTGAAATTCAGGAAAAAATTCAAAAGAATAAAATAAAATAAAAGGCTAAATAAATTATAGAGACAGACACAATTAGAAAAGCCACAATAATAAGAGAGGAGAAAGAAAACAGCTAGGAATATTCTTGATTCATAGTTATCAAAAAAGAAAGTAGTAGTACAACTTGCATTCCAAATCAAGATGATGAACTGAACAACGATCCTAAAACAAATCAGTAGTGAGAATGAACTGAACTTGGCATTCCAAATCAAGAGTGAATCACTAAAGAAAGGAGTAGTACTAGCCAGCTAGCTAAACCTTGCCAAGATCGACCATGATCATGATCGAAGACCTTCCTCCCTAGCTCGTGCACCATTGCTTGCCAGGACGGACGCGAAAGTCTTCAATTAATGTCATCCATAGCAAACATTCGATCGTTACTGCTAGAACTGGCGTCACTTCCATTTCCAGAATCAGCATTGTGATCCTCCCGAGCATCTGCATTAACCTGATCGTCTTGCTCTTGATTCCCGCCACGATTGCCATCACCAGCATCAGCATTGACCTGATCTTGCTGTCCGCCATGGCTGTCGTCAGCATTAACCTCAATATCGTCTGCTTGTTCTTGATTCCCGCCATGATCGTCGGCTGCATCAGCATCGGCATTGACCTCAATATCGTCTGCTTGTTCTTGATTCCCGCCATGATCGCCGTCCGCATCATCAGCATCGGCATTAACCTCAATATCGTCTGCTTGTTCTTGATTCCCGCCATGATCGTCGTCCGCATCAGCATCGGCATTAACCTCAATACCGTCTGCTTGTTCTTGATTCCCGCCATGATCGTCGTCCGCATCAGCATCGGCATTGACCTGATCTTGCTGTCCGTCATGAATATTGGCATCATGAGCCTGCACACCATAAACTTGAGGTCCTCCACCAGGGAATAGGATCATCTGGCGCCGGCGCTCGTACAAGTCAGCCGCCATGGCTACGCCTTGGCCGGGAGGGTCGTCGTGGCAAGTCTGTCCTCGGAGTGCGCCGCTATGCGCGCCGTACCAGTACTGGTCCATGCCGTGTGCGTGCCGCGTTTGGCACTGGTTGCAGTGCCTGAAGAAGAACCTTTCCCTCCAGTGCTCCTCCTCCGAACGTCGATCTCGAGCCGATCCTTCCAGAGAGACCTCTCGAGTGATAATGTAGGGAGCCTGGCCGACGTCGGGATCGTAGAACTGCGGGTGGCTAAGATCCCCAACGCAGTGCTTCTCCAATACGCCGTCTGGAAAGATCTCGTGGCTGATGTAGCGGTGATGCATCATTCCGCAGCGTTCGCACTCCCATGCGACGAAGCTTGACACGAGGTCGGGCGCGCTGCTGCTTCCGGACCGGTACAGGGACATGGTCCCGTGGTAGACGTCGTTGTGGGGTGGGAGGAGGTGGTACTCTGCGTCGACGTGATGATGGTCGGGAAACAAGCTGTTGATGTCGACACCTCGCCACGCCGAGGCTCGGCGTGTAGCTCCGTGGAACATATTGGCGTGTAGATTGTATACTCTTTGGTTGAAGATCACCATCTTCTTTGATGTTGCACTTGCACCTTCTTCTTCTTCCCCCTCTCTTCTTCTACTACTTCTTGAAGGTTTTGTGAAGGGGGGGGGGGGGGGGGAGGGTTCTATGAGGTTAATAGAGAGAGAATTTGGTTCGAGACTTCATGCAGTCGTTTATATAGCCGGACTGACTTGTGAAATTTTAGGTATTTGAACCACTAACTTACCGGCTAATGTCATCTATTATTATTTTTTCCCACTAAATGTTTCGTGTAATTATTTCCAAAAAGAGTAATGAGTGTTTAAATCCTGAATTTTATATTAGCTTAGAGTTTAAGTCCTAATTAATAGAGTAATGCTACAGTTACAATCAAATGCTTACAACCCTCTTACAACCTTCACCCACTGGTCAGCACATAGGTGAATGGTTGTAAGAGACAAAAAGTCCAGTTTATTAATGTCGACACCTTCACTTAATTAGGACCCTCTTAAACCCTCTTACAACTTCACCCAATGTACAACCCTCTTACAACCCTCTTCCATCTAGTTTATTGCTCAGCTTCTCTTCCTCCAGAAGGAATTGTATAGTAAGAGACAAAAAGTCCAGTTTGTTAATGTCGACACCTTCACCTCTTAAGCGTTGAGTCCGTTTTTTCGCACGAATCCAATCTTGAGCGCAAACACATGAGACTTCAAAAATATCTGGCATCATCCTGCTCCTAGCTCTTCTTGCTTAGCATTCTTGAACTTGCACTGAAACAAGATTCTGATGTTACCGTAGACACTTAAGTGACTGGAAGATCACGTGCTAAAGAAGAAATTATACAATAAGTTTTTTTGTGTTGTTTCCGCCCTTCCACCATTCTTAAATATGATCCAGAATCATCAACATAAGAATTTAAATACGAGGACAATTCTTGAATTGAAAGAGAATAATTTTTGTTTCATCCTTTGTAGTATACTCTTAGTATCAGGGCCGGCCCTAGGCAAACTTTTAAAATGGGACCCCTATATAATATAAAAAAATTGAACTAAAAGTAAAATTTAAAAAATGTTTCAGCCAAAAATTGAACCTATGATCCTTGTGTACAAGTTTAACATACTAACACTACACAACAATTGTGATGAAGGTGGTGGGTTATGTTACATATTAGTTCTATGTTCGATACAAGATATATATATTATTATAATATATTTATATATATATATAATATATATTATAATATTATATGATATTATATATATATATATTATATTTGGGCTCCTAAATTTTATGGGATCTGGACGGTCGCCTGGGCCAGGGCCGGCCCGCTAGTATGAGATAACTTAGACATTAAAACCAGAGAGCTACTACTATCTTGAACGGTGGTCGGTTCGATACTTCTTTTTCATATAAAGTAATTAGAGTATCGAATTTTTCTTTAAATATATTTAAGATACCTACACAATCATTATATTGTCAAAATAATCATCTAACAAATATTAAAAATATATACTAGTATTTAAATTTAGGATAAAATTGCAGTGATACTTGTTAATATTTAATATTGCAGAGAGAAAGAAATTTGTGTGGTAATTTATATATATATATATATAATATATATATATTATATATATATATATATATATAATATAATATATATATATATATATATATATTACCAGAATAATTCCCAAATTACAGTTAATTAGAACGTTGGCATGGTATTTTGATAATTTAACCCTCCAACAGCTATATTTGTCTTGGGTGTATTTTAACAAAATATTCCTAATATTATGGTTGCTTTTAACGTTTAAGGGTGGGTGGGTAGGTGTGGGTGGGCCAGGCAGGGTCAACCAAAAATTTTTGTCTGAACCGGTTCGGTTTATTCACTTGCCAGGCCAGGCTATTGGGACTATTTCTCAAAGCCAGCCCGAACCTGGGTCGCTTGGGGGCCGTTTGGGACGTTGACCTGGCCCGGGCCGATCAGACCAGCTTTTAACCGCTCTGGACGAGGGCCAGGTTGCGGGCCGCCCGACCCAATTCACACATTAAAGTCATGACATGTCCAATTGAAAATTTTGGGCCAAATTTTTTATTTTTGGTTTAATTTTTTTCTATTATACCTTGAAAATGAGTACAATAACCGATTCGATTTATTCACTGGCCGGGCCAGGCTATTGCGACTATTTCTCAAAGCTAGCCCGAACCTGGGTCGCTTAGGGGCCGGGTTGGGATGTTGACCTTGTAGTGCCCCGCTTTCGATAGGCGACAGACTTCATAATATGCTTGCGCCGAGTCAGATTGGTCTGGAACTTAGATGGCCATCTGACTTGATCGCTGAGCTTGGTAAACGATAATCCCTTGCGGTATCGATCAAATCGATTTGGACGGATGTTACGAGAATCGATCCAACTAATGGAACGACTTCTGTTGGAATAATTCCTAGATGCAGCGGACTGCGTCTCGACGAGTGAGCTCTATATAAGAGTCCCTTCGACGGAGCCGAACCGCTGTATGATTTTCTTGGAGCTTTTGCGCGCATGGTTTTGAGGAAGTACTTTCGCGTCGTTTTCTGAATGCAATTACGAATTTTGAAGCGAAAAATAAAGAAGAATCCTAACAAAGTGTTGGTGCCATTGCAGGAGCTCGCGTAACTAAGGCTTGAACGTTGCGAACGCTTCGATGGTCGGCACGATCAAAGAACTTGGTGGGTGATTCGGCCCCTTCTTTTCTACTCTGTCCCGCAAATGAAATTTTTTTGCCTCGAATTCATTCAAATCGACGATGCCAAGTTAAATGCATGCCAATCCACTAAGGTCAAGAACTCGGGAAAAATGTATCGATTTAGAGTAATTTACTCTGAAAATACAACTTTCTCACATAAACGAGAAAGTTTAAGGTTCTAGTAAAAAGATAGACTATTTCACGTTCTGCAAAATAATATGAAACGTCGATCGTGGGTTATGATGCCTCGGACAATTTGGTGCCTACGGGACGCTAAATCGGGAGTACGGCTTTGGAGAAAATGAATCATTGTATGAGTTGAAGAAATGATAATGTCGTTCAATACTGTCCGTGCTATACAAATCTGTTTGCATATATTAAATTGTTCACGCATTGGCATGGTCATGGACAGCTTGTGCACAAGTTTGATTTTCCTCGAATCGGTATCCGGGATATCAGAATCAAATCACCTAGAGGGAATGAATAATCGTGCCTCGGTACTGATGCATTGCGGGACCGTCAGTCAGGCTTGCAACCTAGACTGAACGGGCTAAAATGTCGTTGAGATAGTCCCCGTTGCGTGTAACACCAATGACCGCATATAAGATAGTAGCATGCTCACCTACTGTCTTATACAGGTAGTAAGTATTATCTCCGTTTTTATACAGGGATGAGCACGGCCATGGTAAGAATCGGGATATATCATTATGTTTTACTGTATGCTTTACTTCTTCAAAGATGGCTATCGATATGAACTGAACTCATTTAGTTCTAAATAGAAAGACAACTCTAAAGCATGCCTACCTTAACAATCAGAGTCAGTTTAGACGAGTGGGTTCATCTCGTCCACTTAGCAAGTGTGCTAATCCCCTCTCCCAATTTTCCAGGTACGGCGGGTGCTCTAAACTGAAGCTGAAGTACGGAGAGGCGTTTTGAAGCTCTTCCTATCCTGAAGTATTTTGAAGCCAATTCAATCGAAGGCTTTTGTATAAAGGGGTGAATGTATGGAACGACAAGTGTTAGTTCAGGCAGCTTGTCGAGTATGTTTCTTTTGTTTTCAAATATAGCCGCAACAGCACCCAATATAGTTACGACTTGCACTTCGTTGCAAGCTGTGAATGAAAAAGCATATTTCCATTTTCCTATACTGCGTCTCAATTTGATGTGATTTGTGAAGTTTTAACTTGGCGTTTCAATATAAAAAATCAACATAACGTTTTGCCTTGTACGAGTGCAATTTCAGACACATACGACATCACGCCTTAGCGAGGACGATCGATTCGACAAAATAACAACAGGATGAACGGTGTGTCGACTCGGAACGTAACAAATTGGTATCAGAGCACAGTTATATTTCTTCGTATTTTTGAAAGATGTTTCATTATTGGAATGTTCGTTGCGATGGCTCAATTGAATGCTTGTCGACATGCTGCGTGAAGTAAAAGTTCCATACAGGTAAGTTCGTTGATATTTTTAAAAAATACTAACGGGTTTACTCTTTTTTTGGATTGACTAAGAGAAATAAGAACAATTCCGGCACAACAACCCAAACTGTGGATAGTACGTCGAGCAGAAAGAGTACTCGCCCTAGCGAGACGACCATGGAGAAAATGTTATAGTTGATGGAACTGCAGCAGCAATAGCTTCATATGCAAATCAAGGCCCAATTTTGTAATGATTCGCTCCGCCCTAGCGGAACACCGATTCAAACGGCAAGTGCAACGACTCAAACGAGCCATCGACCCGAAGAGTTGGCATCGACCTAATAAAGAATCGATACAAGGCTTACATTGGTCCGTCAAGAGGAATCCAGACTTAGACTTTCAAAGACGCGCTCGGAGTATCGTTCGGCCAATGTGAACATCGCTAAGGTGGGTGGCTCCGATGAAACCGTCTTGTTTAGCCTAGACACATAACAATACGGACACTAATGCTAGAATCGCTAGGCGATAACACCACGCATGCTAATAAATGACTCAACGCACCTAGCTAAGGGAATAAATCCCATCTTGTATGCTTGTATAGAACATGGAAAAGAACATAGAAAATATGAGAACTCTCGTGCCGTACATTTCGAGTTCCCTATGCATTCAACAATGAAACAATAAATGAATTACAACAATGAAACGGGAAGACTATCAACATAGCCGTTCCTGTTTGCCATTAAAATCTTTTGATTGTAAATTTTAATACAAACAGAACAGTGTTACAATGTAGGACTTAGATGTAGTCCTAGGAGTACACTTTTGTTTATCTGGGTCCCTTGTGCCGATGGAGCGAGTGGTAATGCATTGACTCTATTGACGATCTGACGACGATTATCGGTTCTCTGAAGGTCTGGGTTGCTTTGGGTGCTGGAGCTGGTGGAGAGGAGAAAGACGTTGAGTGTCTGTATCTGCCTCTCTGGTTGTGCGACGTCTCTGTCTGTATATGACTGTTCGTCTGTCTCTGTGTGTGTCCGTCAAGAAGAAGGAAATGATCCCTCTATTTATAGCTTTGCAGGCTGGCTTCTCATGTGCGCATATGTAGCATGCGCCTGGACGTGAGGACGCCACGTGGTGATTGCTGATGGAGGCGCATGGACGATGCGCCCTGATTGAGGGGTTAAATTCTTTATGCTGCTGTTGTGGGCCGGCACATAGCAGAAAAGAAGATCTTTTATTGCTGAGATCTTGGGTGAATCGAGTCAAAGGACACGTGTCATCGACCTATGGCTCGGAGATCTCGGATTTGGTAGGGAATGATTTGGTAGGACGCGCCTGGGATTGGGCGCATGAGGAGACTTTGGCTCGTAACTTTGGGAGTCACGAACCATTCAAGGCGCATGGCTTTTGAGGCGCATGCGAAGCTTCAGTAGCGACTTTACTTCTGTCTTTAGGGATCAGAGAAAAGTCTGAGGCGCATGGCTTTTGAGGCGCACGCAGCTTTGGACGTGACTTTACTTCTGTCTTTAGGGATCAAAGAAAAGTCTGAGGCGTATGACTTTTGAGGCGCATGCAGAGTTTTGGGCGCATGGCTGCGGAGACGCATGCGAGTGGTTGGGCGGCCACGTGGCTGTAACCGTCGGAGAAGAGTAATGATGATGCTGACATTAGCGATGCTTCATTTTCTGAAAAAGCTGTCAACTGTTCAGTCTTTGAGAGGCGAGCTGCCAACTCTGTCAGACTTCAGCATTTAATGTTCTTTGACATTTGATAGACTGTTGAGTGGGCGCATCGATCGATGTTCCACCAGGCGTATGGGGCCGTATGGGGGCACATGCTTGTAAGGCGCTTGGTGTTGAGGGGCGCGTCTGTGTGATACACGGTCTGACCGACGTATCCGCTCCGTATGACACGTCTTTATTGGTCCGTCTGTTGAGTTCTTCGAGTCATTAATGACTCTCTGACTTAGCTGAATTCGAAGGAGAGAATTCATCACATGAATATAAGTTCATTGCATTAACTTCGGGAAGGTTGCCACTTGGCGCATGGGTTTGATTTTCCCTGGCCTATGAATAGCAACAGTTTGAGAATTTTGTTGTCTCTCCCTTAACTTCTCGACGAAGATGGATTCGACTGATCCTCCTCCTTGGTAAGACGTTGTACCGTGGATGATGGTTCTCCTTGTTCGAAAAAGCTTTGACGATTTAACTCCTTCAGAAGATAAGAGCCCCAGGCTGGTAGATGCGTCTGTGCGTTGACGAGGAAGTGATTCACTCTGACGGGGCGGAGTGATGTGCTGGGAGACAGGTACAGTAGGTTGCAACTGTTGGAACACAGACTGCCTTGGTGATGGAGCCACTGTCTTACGGTAGCAGCAGTTGATGGCGACCGTAGCACAAATGTTCCCTGTGAGGGGCACATTATGCTTGGTAGTCGGCTCTCTTGATCGGCGTTTGTGAATGATCATATTACGCAAATCGTTAGAGGAAAGTGCCACCTTCGCACCCCCATCAGGCGCATGGCAAGGCCAAGCGCCGGGGTGGTCAAGTGAGAGTGCCACCTTTACACCCCCATCAGGCGCATGGCAAGGCCAAGCGCCGGGGTGGTCAAGTGAATGCTGCCCCTTGATCCAACACCAAACAGGACTCAGATCAGTAGGGGTACAACACTTAAAGTAACTTGAACGAACCTCGGACGCACAAACCAGAGGAGGCACGAGAGTTCAAGACCACAGGGTTTGCCTTGCTCGACTTGGTTGCGAACGCAGTAGATGCGCCCAAGTGAGACAAGGACTTTGAAGGTCGGCTCGTTTCTGGCGCAGAAGCACCCGAGTCGACCTTGTACATCTTACCATCAACAGCGTGCATGATTGTGAGCGCATGCTTCTGGTTTGCCGTTGGCATAGCACGTTTGAGGCGCATGGCCTGTGCCGCCTTGGACTTCTTCGTACCAGCCCGTGGGGCACATAGTACTCAGAGTCCAAATTATCCTCGCCATGACAGCGAGTGAAGAACTTGCAGCCAACCCAAAGAAGAGAAGAAAAACTGCAACTTTTTGTGGCTCGAACGGGCTCCCTGGATAACGGGCTCCCTTTTCTTTATTTATTTTTGGTGCCCTTTTCAAAGGAGGCAAGATGGCTCTATATATAGAGTGAAATGAGACCTCTTTTCTTCTCCTTTCTGATGTGGGATTAAAAGTAATATCCTTTTTTTCATGTTTCTACAAGACCCCCTTCAAAGTTTTTAAAACTTTTAGACAAGTTTTGAAATACTTTGAACAAGAAGCATGGACAGTAGAGCTGTTTAGGTGTGACAATCCTATCAGAGGTAGTATGGACGTGATAGGTTTGGGTACTTCTACTGGGAAATTTATGTGGACTTATCATCATTGGCACACCTTGGTTTTAGGTACAGATAATAAGTTGAGAGAGAGAGAGAGAGAGAGAACTAACGTATTTACTCAGAGGTAATATGGACGTGATAGGAATGACTCTGGAGGGAGATACGCGAAACTACTCAGAGGTAATATGGACATGGAAGTTCTGCTAGGGATGTAATCCTTTACTTTTGAATAAAGAATACAGAGTTTTTTGTGGTGTGTTCATTTTTGCTGTCATGAACTTGATGATTTGTGTGGACCTATTATCTTTTGCGCACCTTGGTTGTTAGGTACAAATAATAAGTTTGAGAGAACCTGACATGTTTGCTCAGAGGTGATATGGACGTAGCAAATATGGGATTGTAATGATGGAATCTTCCTACTCAGAGGTGTTATGGACGTGGTAGGAATGACTCTGGGGGATACGCGGAACTACTCAGAGGTAATGTGGACGTGGAAGTTCTGCGATCGATGTACGACAACGCAGGGGTTGTCTGTACGGGATGTTTACTCAGAGGTAATGTGGACGTGCTAAACATGATGGGTAGCGTAGTCTTACGGAGTGTAAGATTTTGCTTTGTAGGGTGTAGGGAAATAACTCAGAGGTAATATGGACGTGGTTGTCCTTCTACTGGAGAATAGAATGCCACGGAACAGCTGGGTTTCGAAAGCGTAAGATTATGTGGAAGGGAATTGTATGTGAGCCCTGATAATTGGGTCCGCAGACTCTCTTGTGGAAGTACATGTCTGAAAGATGTCAAGAGTAGTAATTCTTTATGAACTTGCCATTGATGGGCATCATGAACAAGTCTCCATTGGGTTTAGCGAGGCGGTAAGCACCGTTTGAGTATACCGTCTCTATGATGAAAGGTCCTTCCCACTTGAGCTCGAACTTTTCTGGTGTCTTGTGAGTCAAAACCATCGGCCTTCTGACTGCTAGAACCAGGTCGCCTATTTGGAAGGTCCTCTGCTTGACCCTCTTGTTGAAAGCCTGTGATATACGGGCTTGGTAGAGTTCAATGCATTGTTGAGCTAGGAGACGCTTTTTGTCGAGTGCCTCCAGTTCTCGCAGATGATGACGTTGATTGTCTTCCTCTGTTAGTTGATTTGTGATTGCTACATGGAGTGAGGGTATCTGGATCTCGAGAGGCAGTACCGTTTCGCTCCCGTAAACCAGGGAGAATGGGTGTGTTGCCCGTCGGGGTCCATACCGTTGTGCAGTAGGCCCAAAGGCATTCATCGAGCTTTTCATCCCAGTCGCGTTTATTGGATGACATGACTTTTTTGAGTAGCCTGACGATAGTCTTATTGAATGCCTCGGCCAATCCATTTGCTGCCGGATTGTAGGCGGTTGATGTCACGTTTTGAATGCAATTTTTGTCACAGAATCTGCTGAAAACATGGCTGATGAACTGAGGACCGTTATCGTGGATGATCCTCCGGGGTACCCCAAAATGGTAGATGACATGGTGCTTGATGAAGCTGATCACTCTGGAGCTTTTCACTTCTGCCAGTGGAACTACTTCTGCCCACTTGGAGAAGTAGTCGGTGATGGCCAGGTGGAAGCTGTCACGCCCCGACCCAGAATCACCCGAATCATCGTCCTCGTTGGGGCGTGATGCAGCACGAGCCTGGAGTTGCGCTAGTGCAAGACAAGATGACAAGTTCTCAAATGGTTATCTTTTTGAGTTGATATTCACAACGAAAGAAAAACAAAGTATACGAAACAAATCTCTTTATTGATCTTCGAAATCAGATTACAAAGGCTTTCGATAGCCTAACGAAATTCGCCAGATTGGCTACAACACTCAAGTTCTCTCTTGCCCATAAAGGATTTTGCCGTTCCATACATCATGCCTTCTATATCTCGGCCGTATCAATTCTGTCGCGAGTCCGAGCGTCAAGCGATCGCACGCTTTAATACGCTTCGGCATTCCAAGCCTCAACGCGTTCAAGCAACGCTTCGCCGCGAGAAATCCATTCCCTGCACCCTGCATGAAGCTGGTGGGGGATCAGTACGCTCGTCCTCGCATGTACTGAAGCAAAGATCATCTTTCCAAACCGACATTTTAATATTTATGTTGAATCATGCAACTTAGCTTATGATCTTGCTATGTTCTCCTTAGGGTCAATTTCATGGCATATTCGAAAGCGTAAAGTATGGCAAGCATGTTATTCAATTTGCATAAGTAAACAGACAAACAATCTCGTGTTTGATTCGTGGCATAACTTACAATATCGACGCACCCGCCCTTGCACCGACGCAAGGTGAATACGCCTATCTGTTTTCCCTGTCATGTTATAAGTGCTCTCTATTCAGAATCCGTCCATGCAGGATATACGCATACCTTGCACTTCCAAACCCATCGCCCTTATCTATAAAGGTCACTAGCTTTTCGGGCTAGAATGGACTTATATTTATCAAATCGAAACATAAGACGATGTTAACTCTGTGCGGTAGCTAACCAACATCAGAGGCCATCGAAGTAATCGCAGCAAGTGGCTTATCACATTTACCAGACGGTCGCTACCCATCTAAATGAAGTACACCAACAATACCGTAAACGAATCCCTCCTAGGCCGAACGATCCCAGCGCCCTGGCGCGCCGCGTTCGAGGGAATACCCATGCACGGGCTTATATCTTTAAGTCCATTTGACCATGCAACGAATCTTTTATTTCATACAACCAAGCAAGTTTGCTTATCTCTATTTCAATTGGCACAACGCCCGAATGTTCTCAACGAACACCCGTAGGCCGCAAACATTTCGAAGGGCACCATGCCGCATTATCATCTCGTATATCTTCCGTTAACTTTCTATGTTCTTACGTTTTATTCTTCGTTTCAATGGTTCAGTGGCATCATGCCTCAACTCAATGCTCGTCAACCGAACGACCCGAAGGTCTCAAACAGCTTTCGAGGCATTATGTCATATCTGACAGTTCTGCCACATTCATGCCACAACTGTATTCTTTCGCAACGAAGCCATCTTTTATTATCCCGTGCACGTAGGCACGTTTCGACCGTATTCCGATGTTCTATGACTTAGCATTCATGTCCGTGGCTTGCGCGCTAGGGCGCTCGCCTATTGTCTTTCGATGTTCTAGCCGTTATAACGCGTGCACAAAGACACGGTATGGTTCGTGCACTAAGACACTCGCCGAGTAAGTTATCCCATGTTCTTACGGCTTGCGCACCGAGGCGCTCGCCTTTGCGATATCCAATGTTCCATAGCGACTCGACGTTTGTCGTACGATTCATTTCAATTGTTCTATCTAGTGTTCGACACGCACTACGTTCATCTCTCTATCGAGCCACGCCCGTGGCGTTGATAGATTAACTCATACATTGATATATTTGACTTATCGAATGAAGGAGTAAAAAGAAGTCAATCCTTCCACCTTAAGTCGATACGCCTTTGTCGTTTCGTCGAGCCATTGTGGCTTGATTTCATAACTTCATCGCACAGGCAACTCTCCTGACTTAGCTATTCGAGCACTTCGTGCTTATTGAGTTTGTACGTCCGATTTGCCTTAGCGTGCCAATGCTTCCGTCCGTCGTAAGGCGACGATTTGCTTTCGCGGACCCCTTACTGAATAAGGCAAAAGATCGACCTCTAACATTTCAGCGTAAACGTATAGCCTGCACATGAAACCAACTAAAATCATTACTTGCATCGATTTGGACTTGCGCCTTGGTCGATTTGATTTCTTAGAATCTTCGAGCCGTCTTAATGCACTTATCCTTCGAGGCAACGCGGCGCTTCGCATCGATTCACTCGATGCATTCTTTGGGATAAGGCAACTCTTCGCATCGACTTAGTTTGATACATTCCTCGGGACAACTTAATACTTTGTATCGATTCGCATCGATACGTAATCGGGTCAACGCAACTCTTCGAGTCAACGACTCAGCATAATACACCGTGCGGAGCGGGGCATTACAGAATATACAACTCAAAACAAGGTTCGTTCCGAACCGAAACCAATACTAAATTTCCAAGGGTTTTATTAGATCGTTCTACGATCTCGTCTCACTATCGTTGGGATCGTACAACTTAGTTTGGAATACACATATTTTAGGCGTCCCCCCAATATATGCATTTCAGCCGAGCTCAGTTGTAAGATATCGGAACAACGTAAACACGTAACTCTTATTCTCGATAACTTGGCATCTCATATTCTCGATCGGACTTGGCTCTATTAATTGTTCTCACAATTCTAGCGCACATACATATTGATACATACGCGATCCTCCAACGAAAGTCAAGGCACACGATGCGATTCAAAATCACATTTCTCACTTTGTATGTTTTATCGGGACTATCAATTCTATGCGTCGCGTCAAGCCGTCGTGCATCCGATCACAACGAGTCTCCGCAACGCCTTCCATTCGGCGTCACTATCCAACAATTTTTGATGTTTCACTTTGTATCCTATCTTCGACATGATTTTCTTTTGTTGACTTGCAAAAGCATCAACATTCAGGACTACGTCCGCTAGGTTACTTACCTAGACACCGTGCTCAAATCCTTCCGACGCAAGTTTAAATTGACATTACACAAAGGCCACAATCTATCCGACACAAAGTTTACATCAAGGCGACGGTGCTCAAGACAACGATCGCCTTGACAAAGGTCTTTACGATATGCCTTACGTTCGATTCCTAACGAGTAGGAATTACTAGCCAAATTCCCAACTTACCCGTCTCACAACATCGAATATAAGTTCGGTTCACGCAAGCTCAATTGCAAGGTAAATCTGTATCTAACGACATGACTCGTAAGTCATTCCCTTATCGTTCCCTCTCGTGCATAACACGACTCTCGCACTCGCCTATCCGAATCACCAAGTTCGTTGGTGAATTTCAAGTTCTATCGTCGACCAACTTAACCATTCAAGCATTCATCCGACGAATACTCCGAATCTAGCTATATCATTCTCAATAGAAATTTGTTCCAATAATTCTCGATCGCCTAGACTTATCGTCAACATGCACCATGTTATATTTTATCGATGCAATCTCATATGCGATTTCGCATGGGTTATCTTACGGTCTGCAACATTCAATTTGATTTGGCAGTCAAGTCTTCTAGGGTCAGCTTCCCCGAAGCTATGCTCGATAATTGTGGATCATCACCGAAGGACAGTTTACGAACCATGCTATATCTTATTTTGGAGCCAAATCACGTTCCGACGATTTCTACACGACTTTCCAATTCCGGACAAAACTATTTCTATCGGCACAACTGATGCGCAACTATCCTCCGAGTAAAGTCATGCATTGCCGTCGATAATTCTGTAATTTATGAAACATCTACTCGTATCGAGTTCGAGTCTATCTTATTTTGCGGTCGACATACGAGATGCTATATGCATCGAGCAATCGTCGATGACTTATAGTCTCGTCTTTGATAAATCACAAAGTTCACGATCAACCAGTTCGTTTCAATCTCGTATCGTTACTTACAAAATTTTATAGCACGAGGCACACTCTATTTTGTATTCTCACATCGCTTACATTTCCTTACGTATCGATCTCGATACGCCGTATCCATTTCGATAACGTAAGGGTCAACTCTGAATCCGTTTCAACGTCAACTTAACTCGCATCGCATACATCCAAGTTCGTAACAAACTTTTTCATATATATTGACTCGTTCTCCGATTTGTCGCATCCCTCTATACTTCGATCGCGTAACTGAGTTACCGATTATCCAACATCGAACCCTCAAGTCATACGATATCGCCCTCTAAGTTTCGCGTGTTTTCAGTCGTACTCAAATGAGTTTTGCCGTAACGTAACCAACTATTTCTTAGGTACGATTACTCGCGTCAACCAACTTTCTTACCGAAATCGCACATCGTGCGATTCGATTATAATTCGCATCGCCCAACATTTCTATCGAAATCGCATGTCGTACAATTCAATTCACCTAGCCGAACATTTCTATCAAGGTCGCAAGTCGTACGATTCATTTGTAAGCTCGAGTATTCCTTTCCCGTCGATCCGATTATTGCATCAAGGCATAATCGTTTTGCTAGTCTCGGTCGACCAACTTATAACTTTCGTCCGACGTATCGTTCATTGATACAAGTCTCGCTTTATCGTCCCAACCGATTTTCGAAGAACACTTGCATCAACATATCGCCATACAAATTTTCAATCGAGTCTCGGTACTCCCCCGTCTGTTGCGGACAAACCTTCCACAATTCTCACAACGCGTCGATAAAATTTATCGCACAAGTGCTATACCATATACCACTCGGAATAGGGTCATTCATCGCCTACGTGGTATGGCATATACCACCCGGAAATTAAGTTACTTCCGTCGTAACTTACTCTTTACGAACCGACGATCTCTTCCGACTCACGATTTTTGCAGTGATCGTGCTTGATCACAACCGTAACTCTGATTAAATCAAAATCCGATACAACTCGGCCAATGCATTCATTTGCCAACACAGCTCGGCGCGCAACCGAACCGATTTCGTTTCTCGATTTATAACTTTTATTTTCTTCCGTTGCATCTTGTGCAAAAATTCATTTTCGATATCCGTTGCACTTCGTGCATCGATTATTTTGATACGCGTTGCACCACGTGCAATAATTTTTACTTTCAATACGTATTGCACGTCATACAACGATTTATTTTCGATATTTACCGCACCTCGTGCATCGATTTCCTTTCAATACGCATTGTACATCGTGCAAAGATTTATTTTCCGACATTCAAAGTCAATGCTCAAATCCATTTAACACATTCGATATTGATTTATCGCTTTTCATCGCAAACGCACATTCAAAATCGATATGTGAATCCGTTCGACACATTCCATATCAACTTTTATTCTTTTCAACGCATCGTTACAATCAACGCGTGGCAATTGCTGCAGCAACATTCCACGACTATCATTATATCGATGCAACCAACATTTCTCGTATCATTCGTTGTAAAAAAAAATCTCAATTTTAAATTCACGACGTGTTGCATCTACGGCAACAAATTCTTGAATTCATATCTCGCAACTTGTTGCACTTGCGGCAACAAACCTTTTCCGACTTTTCCAACTAACACCAGGTAATTTCCAAACAACACGCAGCAAAATTACATAATTTGTATTAGACTTATTGTATGGAACATCCAGTACGGCATCGAGTAGAGTCAAGAGTGATTTCGATTGGTGGTGGGCAACTTTTAGAACTTGAAATGAAGCAAGCGTCCAGAGGAAATTGAGCCTAGAGCTTTGATACCAATTTGTCACCCGACCCGGAATCACCCGAATCATCGTCCTCGCTGGGGCGTGATACCGCACAAGCCTGGAGTTGCCCTCGTGCAAGACAAGATGACAAGTTCTCAAATGGTTATCTTTTTGGGTTGATATTCACAACGAAAGAAAAACAGAGTATACGAAACAATCTCTTTATTGATCTTCGAAATCAGATTACAAAGGCTTTCGATAGCCTAACGGAATTCGTCAGATTGGCTACAACACTCAAGTTCTCTCTTGCCCACAAAGGATTTCGCCGTTCTATACATCATGCCTTCTATATCTCGACCGTATCAATCCTGTCGCGAGTCCGAGCGTCAAGCGATCGCACGCTTTAATACGCTTCGGCATTCTAAGCCTCAACGCGTTCAAGCAACGCTTTGCCGCGAGCAATCCATTCCCTGCACCCTGCATGAAGCTGGTGGGGGATCAGTACGTCCTCGCATGTACTGAAGCAAAGATCATCTTTCCAAACCGATATTTTAATATTTATGTTGAATCATGCAACTTAGCTTATGATCTTGCTATGTTCTCCTTAGGGTCAATTTCATGGCATATTCGAAAGCGTAAAGCATGGCAAGCATGTTATTCAATTTGCATAAGTTAACAGACAAGCAATCTCGTGTTTGATTCGTGGTGCAACTTACAATATCGACGCACCCGCCCTTGCACCGACGCAAGGTGAATACGCCTATCTGTTTTCCCTGTCATGTTATAAGTGCTCTCTATTCAGAATCTGTCCATGCAGGATATAAGCATACCTTGCACTTCCAAACCCATCGCCCTTATCTATATGAAGGTCACTAGCTTTTCGGGCTAGAATGGACTTATATTTATCAAATCGAAACATAAGACGATGTTAACTCTGTGCGGTTGCTAACCAACATCAGAGGCCATCGAAATAATCGCAGCAAGTGGCTTATCACATTCACCAGACGGTCGCTACCCATCTAAATGAAGTGTACCAACAATACCGTAAAAAATCCCTCCTAGGCCGAACGATCCCAGCGCCCTGGCGCGTCGCGTTCGAAGGAATACCCATGCACGGGCTTATATCTTTAAGTCCATTTGACCATGCAACGAATCTTATATTTCATACAACCAAGCAAGTTCGCTTATCTCTATTTCAATTGGCATAACGCCCGAATGTTCTCAACGAACGCCCGTAGGCCGCAAACATTTCGAAGGGCAGCATGCCGTATTGTTATCTCGTATTTCTTCTGTTAACTTTCTATGTTCTTACGTTTCATTCTTCGTTTCAATGGTTCAATGACATCATGCCTCAACTCAATGCTCGTCAATCGAACGACCCGAAGGTCTCGAACACCTTTCGAGGCATTATGTCATATCCGACTGTTCTGCCACATTCATGCCACAACTGTATTCTTTCGCAACGAAGCCTTCTTTCATTATCCCGTGCACGTAGGCACGTTTCGACCGTATTCCGATGTTCTATGACTTAGCATTCAATGTCCGTGGCTTGCGCGCTAGGGCGCTCGCCTATTGTTTTTTGATGTTCTAGCCATTCTAACGTGTGCGCAAAGGCACGGTATGGTTCGTGCACTAAGGCACTCGCCGAGTAAGTTATCCCATGTTCTTGCGGCTTGCGCACCGAGGCGCTCGCCTTTGTGATATCCAATGTTCCATAGCGACTCGTACGTTTGTCGTACGATTCATTTCAATTGTTCTATCTAGTGTTCGACACGTACTACGTTCATCTCTCTATCGAGCCACGCCCATGGCATTGATAGGTTAACTCAGCATACAATGATATATTTAACTTATCGAATGAAGGAGTAAAAAAGAAGTCAATCCTCCTATCTTGAGTCGATATGCCTTTGTCGTTTCGTCGAGCCGTTGCGGCTCGATTTCATAACTTCATCGCACGGGCAACTCTCCTGACTTAGCCATTCGAGTACTTCGTGCTTATTGAGTTTGTATGTCCGATTTGCCTTAGCGTGCCAACGCTTCCGTCCATCGTAAGGCGACGATTTGCTTTCGCGGACCCCTTTCTGAATAAGACAAAAGATCGACCTCTAACATTTCAGCATAAACGTATAGCCTGCACATGAAACCAACTAAAATCATTACTTGCATCGATTTGGACTTGCGTCTTGGTCGATTCAATTTCTTAGAATCTTCGAGCCGTTTTAACGCACTTATCCTTCGAGGTAACGCGGCACTTCGTATCGATTCACTCGATGCATTCTTTGGGACAAGGCAACTCTTCGTATCGACTTAGTTTGATGCATTCCTCGGGACAACTCAATACTTTGTATCGATTCGCATCGATACGTAATCGGATCAACGCAACTCTTCGAGTCAACGACTCAGCATAATACACCGTGCGGAGCGGGGCATTACAGAAGCGGTGTCCTCTCGATGAAGGAGGGGTGATCGGTCCCACAATGTCCATGTTCCAAGCTTCGAAGGGCCAGGAGGCGACTGTAGGATGTAGTGGTTCTGATAGTGTATGAATGAAGTCTGCGTGAAGTTGGCACGCATGGCACTTCTTAGCATAGTCGACAGTGTCAGCGGCCATGGTTGGCCAATAGTAGCTCATGCGTCACAATCGGTCCTGCAACTTAGGACCAGGTTGATGGGCCCCGCAGGTTCTATCGTGAGCTTCTCGAAGGGCTTCGGCTGCTTCTTCGTTGGACAAACATCGAAGGAGAAGTCCATCGTAAGAGCGTCGGTACAGTATTTTAGTGGCTGTATCGTAGTAGAATCGAAAAAAGCATCTCCTGACTGAGACGACTTCTTTCGGGTCCTCTGGAAGAATTCCGTAGACAGCAAAGTCGATGAATAGGAATCTCCAGTCTCGGACATTAATACCAGCACTCGTTGACATGACATGGGCCACTCGTGAGCACAGGTTATTTTTAGGACAGACCAAGTCTCGACCTACTACCGTGACGTAGTGTTGAGTCCCGAGGGGTGCTGCCAATGAGGCTGCGAGGCCGGCCAGAGCATCATCCTCCAAATTTTGTAGACGAGGCACGTGTTCAATGAAGAACCCGGTGAAGGTTGAAACGATGTTCAATGCAACTTCATGGTAAGGGATCAGATCTTCATGGCGAACCTCGTATTGTCCTCTTATCTAGTTTACGACGAGTTTTGAGTCGCCGTAGGCTTCTAGATGATTCACCCTCAACTGTTGTGCCAGCTGGAGTCCCATGATGAGTGCGTTGTACTCGGCAACATTGTTGGAGAACGGCTTTGAAAGGGAGTAAGCACGCTGGATGACTAGCTGATCGGGGGAGACTAATACCACCCCCACTCCTGCGATGATTTGGCCTTTGGGGCCTGTTCTTGATGCGCCATCGAAAAACATCCGCCAGACGGAGCCTTCTTCGGTGACGTTTGATTCTTGGACCTCATCCGGGATGTCTTCATAGAGTCTTGAGGACTCTGGGATGGGGTATACAGCTAAAAAGTCGGCCAGAGCTTGACCCGTAACAGCTTTTTATGGAACGAACACCATGTTATATGGCGTTAGCAAGATTGCCCATGTGGCAAGCCGGGAGTTTAATGATCCTGGCTTCGTCATGAGAACTCTGAGCGGATTAATTCGGGAAATGACATGAATTGTCTGGCCTGAGACATAATGACGAGTCTTTTGGATGGCAAAAACCAAAGCCAAGCACTCCTTTTCAACAGGGTTGTACCTGTGTTCGTCCCCGATGAGTGTTCGACTGAGGTAATAGATGGCTTGCTCATAGCCTGTATCGCAGTTCTGAGCCAGCAGAGCGTTGAGGGAATGATCCATGGCTCGGACATAGAGGAGAAATGGTTTGCCAGCGACTGGTGCCACCAGGACTGGTAGGCTCGTCAGATAAGCCTTGATGTCATCGAAAGCTTTTGGCATTCTTCTGTCAAGACGCAAGAGACTCCCTTCTTCATGAGCTGAGTGAAGGGTCGACATTTTCCGGAAAAGTTTGCTATGAACCTCCGGATGTATGCCAGACGCCCCTGCAGGCCTCAAAGTCTTGGAGATTCTTCGGAGGGTCCATATCGAGGATGGCTTTGGTCTTCTCGGGATCGACATAAATGCCTTTTGCCGTGATAATGAAGCCCAAGAACTTTCTGTTAGAAACCCTTAGTAAGGATTTAGCAGAGTTCATCTTGAGTTGATGCGCCCGCATGAGATCGAAGACTGTCTTGAGGTCTTGCAGGTGATCTCCTTTGAGACGGCTCTTGACTGCGATGTCGTCAACATAGCATTCGACTGTCTTACAAAGATGCTAACTGAAAATGGTGCTCATAGCTCGTTGGTATGTCGTACCAGCGTTCTTCAAGCCGAAGGGCATCACTGTGTAGCAGAAAACACCCTTTGGAGTCCCGAATGACGTGTGTTTTGCGTCATCGGGGAACATCTTGATCTGGTTCTAGCCCAAATACCCGTCATAAAAGACATGCGTTCGAAGCCACATGTGTTGTCGATCATCACGTCGGTGATTGGAAGCGGGAATTCGTCCTTCGGGCAAGCAGAGTTGAGATTTTTGAAGTCGATGCACACTCGTATCTTTCCATTCTTCTTAGTGACGGGGACGACATTGGCTACCCAATCTGGGTGTTGTTCTTCACGGATGAAGCTGCTGGTCAAGAGTTTGTCCACCTCCTGATCGATGGCGTTCATGATGTTCGGACAGAAGCGTCGTTGTTGTTGTTTGATAGGCTTGGCATCAGGTAAGATGTTAAGCCTATGCATCGCAATTTGGGGATCAAGTCCCGACATATCTTCGTAGCTCCAGGCGAAGACATCGATATACTCTTTAGCCAGCTGGATTAAAGATTCTCGGTCTTCTCCTTTTAGGCTTTTGCTGATGAAGATGGGTTTGGAAGAAGATCCGTCCCCAAGGTCGATCTGCTCGACTTCGTCTTCGGGGGAGGTTCACGTAATTCAAAATAGGACTCCCACTATTCTTTTAGGCGTTGAGCACAGGGTTCTTCTTCGAAGAATTCTGGCGTTTGGTCTTTACCTTCATCTTCTTGAGATTGTGCAGATGTCATGTTGGCTGACAGCACTTTCTTGAAGACTGAGCCGATACTTGTATCGGAATCCCAAGTTGATGCTTCGGACGAGTGAGAATGTTCTACTTCTTCTACGTCCGGACTCTCTGGAGTTGATGGAGGCGTGACATAGCCTCCCCCCCGCCGAGTTCGATGGTAGTAGTCCTGCGGCTTTCCTTTAGGTGTTGGAAGCCGGAGAGGAAGACGTCGACCCTTACCGTAGTTCAGGCCTTTGTTGCTTTTTAGGTCGTAACCCATCTTTTGGATGAGGTACTTTGCCTTATCCGCGTACCGATAGACTTGTATTCTGCCGGTATCTGGTTCTGGCTCGAGTGACGGGAGGTCTTGATGACTCTCAACCTTGCCGAAGATAATGGATTCTTCGTCTCGACTCTGTGGCGGGACTGCAAAACAGACCCCTTGGGACGGGACTACTCGATTTACATGATGGTCGGTCGTTATTTGTGTTTGCAACGACCGTAAAGTGTTATCTAATGTATACATGGCATTCCAATGTGGAAGACTAGAATAATTAAAAGACACTCTATTATTGATGAAATACGAGATTTTATCCCGCAGGATTACATTGTCCAGAGAGGGTGCATCTACATCAGCAAAGATATATTCCCCTAGCTCTTCGTCTGTAAGGAAAGGAGTAGGATCGGAAGAGTCCACCACAGCTTTGGTCTTGGGGTCCGAGAGGACTATGTGGGGCTTCTCCGGCAACTTGAGTTGTGGCGGCTTGCCTTTGAGACGCACCTTCAGAGGTGCCTCCACTGTGCCTGCAGTGATTGGTGACTTCTCCTGTAGTTTTGCCACAAGGGGAGCCGATATTTGAGGCGGCTTTCCTTGAGCCGTATCTTCAGGGGAGCTTCAGGAGTTGGTGCTTTCCCGGGTAGCTTGATGTTCAGGGGAGGCAACTTCTGAGGCGGTTTGCCTTTGAGTCGGATCTTTAAAGGAGCGTCGGGAGTCATCTCAGGCTCCATGTCCGGCTCTGCTGCCGTTTCTGCTTCGTCGTCAGCATGATTGGCTTCTTTCTCGTCAGGTGATTTGTACAAGGAGGAATCGGTGAAGTAGGCTTCAAGTCCTTTGAAAGGGTCAATGTCCGCGAACTCCGTCCGATGACGTCGTTGGTGGACACGTACTTCATATTGGTGGAGCATATGTAGTGCCCCGCTCCTCGTGGTCCACTATGTAATACCTACGGCTTGTTGAGTCATGAACTGAGTATTTGGTGAAACCTTTGCCGGTATCGATTGATCACGGATGAAATGCAATGAACCTTTCCAAGTGATAGATTGGCTTCTATTGAAATGGATCCAAGAGTTTTGCTGAATGTTTTCTCTCGCTGCTTGGTTTTGATGAATGTGTTTTCGTGTTGGTTTTCGATGATTGGTTTTCATTGTTCGCTTTCATCGTATTTCGCATTCATTCCGAATCTTGAGAGAAAGAGAGGAAGTATGCTAATCAACTATTGGTGCCATTGTAGGCCGCGTGAATTGTTCGTGAACGGCGCGTGGAGTCCCTCCTTCTCTCAACTAAGATTCATCTCGGTGAGTTGCTTCAACCGAACAAACATTGATCTGTACGCCTAAGAAAAATGATCTCTAGTCCACTTTGTTGCCTTGTCCCAATGATCAACGATACCACATCCACAAAAGATAAGAGAAGATAATTGAATTGAATCAAATACAAGAATATGTATTGCTACTCTATCTGCTCGATAAGAATGATCATCTGCTTGTCACTAGTGCTTGAAAATGTAGACACGTACAGACGAACTTGTACGTGTTGAGATAAATCTGAAGGCACGAAATTAACGTGTCGTATATCTGTGCATAAGTCCAAGTGTCTCATCTGATAGAACGGCTAGAGCATGCATTTGGTCTCAGACAACTTGTATACAAGGAATTATTTGTCTCTCGGGTGGTATCTGAGGGCACCTGGAACCGCTCGGCCTAGGAGAGATTATGAGCACACTGGAAAAGAAACCCATATTAAAAGTATAGCCGATATCTGAGTCCTTAGCGACGAGCTGAACCAAAGATGTCACGGCTAATCATGGGGATAACCCATGGACCAACATGTAGAATAGTCCACCTGCATGACCCGAATGACAACTTCAATATCTGCAAGAATGAATCATGAATTACTCATTATGCAAATTGTGCTAACGTGGTTTTGTGCAGGGATGACGGCGAGGGTAAGTTGCTATGAATTATATTCTACTTTATGTTCTTATGAATTGTTAAAAAGAACCTAGACAAGTAGAAAGATCACTAGTGAATGTTACCTCAACATATTGATTTAGTGCAGAGATTTGTGAGTTCGGCCAAAAGCCGCTCGCCAGTACATGTGTGCTGACCCACATTGTGGGCATCCTTTTCAGAAAGCAAAAGGAGACAGGAATTTCAAGTGAGGCACCGAAGCTCGTCTAGCCCAGTAGAGCTGTGGATCGCCTCGAATCTACTTTTCATTTCAAGTCAAGTTTCCAGTTTTTATTTCCTTTGAAGGTGTCTTTCAATCCCAGTTTGTAATAAAGGATATGATGTATGGGCATTGTGACTAATTTCAAAAGAGTATTTCAAAGAGAATCATGTAGCCAAATTATAAGACAAATCTGAGTTCGCAAAGCTTTGTACTTGTATTCCTATCAAGTTATCAATAAAATGAGTATTTCCATTTTAAATCTCCGTGTCAACATTTGGTTTTCTGCAATGAATGGGTGCGTGCGTGTGTTTTTGCGTGACTAGTTGTTTTTGTGCAGGTACATGGCCTTGTGCAAGTGCAACTTAGGCTTGCACGGCATCACGCCTTAGCGAGGACGATCGATCCCGCAGGGATCCAAGCAAGACGGACGACCCTAGCAGGATCGGGGCTTGACAAAGTGGTATCAGAGCACAGTTTTATGTCCTTGGCCTCTTGCAAATATCGATTTTGAAAAGTATATAAAGTACTTTGATGGCTTTCAAAAGTGTCCTGATTTGAGTTATGAAAACCAATGCCCCATACAATAAGTCCATAATATTTTATGAGACTGACAGAAGTTATACTTTTGTAGAGAAATGGCCCCTACGACCAGCTTCCTCGACAGATCCTATAGAATGGATCATGAGAATGTTGGAACTGCAGAGGCAGGACAGTGAGGAAAACAATCAAATACAATAGGCCCAAATAGAGGCCCAGAAGAAACAGTTGGAGTCATTGACTCAAATTGTCACGACGCTTGCGGTAAATCGAGGTACCACCACAGCGACTAAACCAACGGAAACGCCCGAGATTGAGCCCGTAGAGGGTGATGAGCCCCAGCCAGCGCAAAGACACACTATCTTTAGGCCAAAGGACTTCTTAGACGCGAAACCTCCGGAATTTGAAGGCAGGACGTCACCCGACAAGGTGATGGACTGGATGGATAAAATGGAGGGTCTGTTTGCATTCATAGGAGTTCCGAGTAGCAAAAAGGTAGTTTGTGTCGTTATGCTTCTACGGCTGCGGACGAAGGACTGATGGAAGGCGAAGAAGCCGGCGTCTCGCAACGGCTAGGAATGGAAAGATTTCATGGGCCTTGTTCAAGAAGGCGTTTCTGGATCAATATCTGCCTCCAGCCATGAACAAGAAGATGGAGGATGACTTCATCACACTGAAACAGGAAGATATGTCCATGGAGGACTATGAGTCTGAATTTGCTAAGCTGGCAAATTTTACCGCTGTTATGCTTCCCACCGAGCAGACTCGCATAAATCGATTCGTTGGAGGTCTGAATGACGACATCCAGTTAAGTGTGTTGAATCGAGAATGTGGGTCATATTCTCGGCCTTTGAGGCGTCGCTACAGGTGGAACAGTTATGCCTGAAGAAGGCGTCCAATAAAGCGCAAAACAGTCGGAATCAGCCCGCCAAGAGATATTATGACGGAGAGAAAAAGACCGATGGGGAACCCCGGAATGAAATAATCTGTACCCACTGCGGTCGACGAGGACATTCGAATGAAGAATGTCGCTATGCAAAAGGTTTGGTATGCAGTCACTGTGGAAAGCATGGACACAACAAGGAGGACTGTCATGCCGTAAATCATGATTGTTTTCGTTGTGGCCAACAAGGTCACGCCATTAGAAATTGCCCGAAGAGGAATAGAAATAGAGATGATAATGAAGAGCGTGGGCAGCTGCCAGGCCCACCGCCACTCCGAGATAATCCGCACAATCAACAATTACGGAATGCCAACACGACGAACGTGCATGTCTACAATCTCTCCACCTTACTTGATCCAGAAAGTGGAGGTGAGTTTGTTTCTTAAGTTTTGAGGACAAAACTTTTTCTCGGTGGGTTATTATGTAGTGCACCGCTCCTCACGGTCCACTATGTAATACCTACGGCTTGTTGACTCAGTCATGAACTGAGTATTTGGTGAAACCTTTGCCGGTATCGATTGATCACGGATGAAATACAATGAACCTTTCCAAGTGATGGATTGGCTTCTATTGAAATGGATCCAAGAGTTTTGCTGAATGTTTCTCTCGCTGCTTGGTTTTGATGAATGCATTTTCGTGTTGGTTTTTGATGATTGGTTTCATTGTTCGCTTTTATCGCATTTCGCATTCATTCCGAATCTTGAGAGAAAGAGATGATGTATGCTAATCAACTGTTGGTGCCATTGTAGGCCGTGTGAATTGTTCGTAAACGGCGCGTGAAGTCCCTCCTTCTCTCACCTAAGATTTATCTCGGTGAGTTGCTTCAACCGAACAAATATTGATCTGTACGCCTAAAAAAATGATCTCTAGTCCACTCTGTTGCCTTGTCCCAATGATCAACGATACCCACACAAAAGATA
This sequence comes from Iris pallida, assembly GCA_029216955.1. Taxonomy (NCBI): domain Eukaryota; kingdom Viridiplantae; phylum Streptophyta; class Magnoliopsida; order Asparagales; family Iridaceae; genus Iris; species Iris pallida. Next base: position 17,423,122 of record JANAVB010006599.1, on the reverse strand, counting down.
AGAGAAGTAATTGAATTGAATCAAA
>JANAVB010006599.1:17193100-17423084 GCA_029216955.1 Iris pallida | reverse complement strand
GTTTCGAGCCCCAAGGAAGCTTGGATACTTCGTACATCTCATGAAGGGCCAATCCCAACTCCCCTACTGGAGTAAAGAAGCTGCCAGTCCTGGGCGTGAAAAAGCTCCAATAGAGCAAGGAACATCGGCTTATTGGGTCCACGCCTGCCTGAGTGGCCCGAATGGCGGCAGTCAGCCCTATCTCTTTAAGCTCAACTTTAAACCTGGAAATCACCCAGGAGGTCAACTCGTCCCCACTTTGGGATGTAGTGACACCAACCTTCGACTCTAAAACCAGCTGTCGGATACGTGACCTTCGAGTCGCATCCGATTTGCAAAAGTCGGGGCACTGAAGGGAAACGTGTCATTTGGACTTCACTATAGAGCTCCCGGGACGCAAAGCTCGGTAACTGAACGAAGAACCAGTTCGTGAAGCGGTCAAGGTGTCTCGCTGGTTCGAGGTGGTGTCAATCGAAAAGGAGCCCCCCAAGGCACCTCCTTGAGAAGGAGTAAGTTCCCAACCCATCCTTCTCTTCGAAGCTAGACGATAAAAGGCTGTCAATGGCAACTGGCGGTCAACCTGCCGCATGTATAACATCATGCCCTTAGCAGCGAAGAACTAGTCTTCTCTGATCTTCAATATCTTTGCCTCGGAAGAGACTAATCGGTCGCCAAACAGAAACGCAGGCTTTAAGAAGGTCACACCTTCAGAATCAGCAGACTTCAGTTTACCGCTCTCCATCATACTCTGGAGGAAAAGCGGCAACTGGACCTGGATTTGTAGCATCCTCTCACGAGGTTGGTCCTGAAGGATAGCATCCTTTGCAGGGTTGATCACCGCCTCATCAAAATCAACTCCCATCTGGCAAAGAGAAGCGTCCAGGAGGACCTCATTCAACAAAGGGATCGTCATCGACACTGGCACGACAAAAGTGGAAGTCAGGCAAAAAGACAAAATATGTCAAGCAGACTGGCACATTGCCAGGGTATGAACCCATGCGCATCTGCTTCGGCGCATCATCAGGGCATAGGCCCATGCGCGTCAGCATGTCTCGGCGCATCATCAGGGCGTAAGCCCATGCGCATTGGCATTGGAGCTTCGGCGCATTATCAGAGCGTGAGCCCATGCGCGTCAACAAAGGCTTCGACGCATCTTCAGGGAATAAAACCCATGCGCGTCAGCCATTAAAACCTCGGTGCATGATAAAGGTATAAACCTATGCACGTCGGCAGGATAGAACCTCGGCGTATCATTAAAGACCGAAGTCTATACGTGTCGGCAGTTAGGGCACAGAGCCCAAAGCAGAGACGAAACCCACCTGTCACCTCAGGATGAACGTCGGCAAGAGGCGCAAGAGTGATAGGTACATCCTCATCCGCGGACTCCTTCGCTTTCTCCTTCCCCTTGCCGGCAGCGTCGCGAGGAGTCTTGGGAGCCATTCTCTCGAAGAAGGAGAAGTTAGGGTTTTGAAGAAGAAACTCTAAAGAAGCAGAGGCACAGAGAAGAAGAACTCTTTCTCTCTCCGACTCTTACCTATTTATAGGGCATGGTCGCACGCGTGAACAGATGACGTGTGATCTCAGCCGTCGCCTCGGGTTCTGTGCAAGGATAGCAGCAAATAAAACCAAAAGATCATCATTAATCTTTTCGGTTACCGAGGCACCATCATCATTAACTGAGAAGAGCATGCGCCCGAACAAGCATGCGCCCAGAAATCATGCGCCCTGACCTCCATGCTTCTTATTTTAAAGTATTCCAAAACTTATTCAAAAGTTTTAAAAACTTTGAAGGGGGTCTTGTAGAAGCATGAAATTTTACAACCAGAAAGCCCATGCGCCAGACACTACATGCGCCAGAACTCAGACGAAGAACTTCACAGCAAAGTCAATAACTATAGACATTTGAAGAAGGACTTTTTATTTATATATAAAAGTCTATTACATGTCTAGAAAAGGTTGTACAAAGGAGAATTTCTACAAAGGAAAGAGCCTAAGTCTACAGCCAGCGGCCATCATGCGCCTTCAGATAAGGGCAGCGGCCACCATGCGTCTCCAGATAGGCGCAGCATCACTATGCGCCACCAGTAAGGCACAGCAGATATCATGCGCCTCCATCCAGGCGCATCCCATCATCTCTTCAGTAGCTCAGTTATGTGCATCCCTTCAGCCAAATTCTTCCAGCCAGGCTCACCTGGCCGAGCAGAGCCCAGTTATGTGCCGCTCTTCCAACCAGGCTCGCCCGATAAACGCTTCGACACAAAGCATTAAACCCTCTGGCTGGAACCAAGGAAGAGAAGAGCACCGCAAATGCTGTGGCCAGGGGAGGCTTCGAAAGAGCCTCCAAAGCCGAAGGAAGACCATGATCGAAACCACGGCTAAAGGAGCAGCTTTCGACACGATCAAAGTAGGGAAACCCCACTTTACAGGAAGAGAGAGCCTTGCACCGCTATTCCGATCTACGGCTCTTCCGGAATAACGGAGACGAGGCTCGAGCATCCCTATCTTTGGATGCAACAGGCACCTTCCGCCTGCCTCAGAAGCCCTCGACTCCGTCTTTTGGATGTAACAGTCACCTTCAAGTGCATTAAAGACAACACAGCGTCTCATCTTCACCCTCGGAAGCACTTCGTCAGCAGAATGCACCCGTATGTTCAAGTTCATATGGGAAGTACGTGAGGGAATGAGAAGCAAATCTTCTCTCCATGCCACTATTTATAGACCGGGCAGATCAAACCCACGCGCCAAGTGGATGGCCCTCCGAGTTCCGTGCAATAAATTTACATTAAATGGATGAACCGGACGCCTCGAATTCAGCCAAACGTTTATTTATAGCACTCGAAGAGCGAGACAGCCGCATCATTAAAAGACATGTCCGATGCGCCAGCCAGACAGTGTATCACACGGACGCGCCCTTCGGCGTCAGGCGCATCATACAGACGTGCCCTACAGTACTCGGCGTATTATAGAGGATGCGCCCCCACACATCTCCATACCGAGTGGAACGCCAACCGACGCGCCCACTCAGCTGTCCATCGAACGTCACCAACATTAAATGCTGAACTGACAGAGTTGGCAGCACGCCTCCCAAAGTCTGAACAGTTGACAGCTTTATTCAGAAAAGGAAGCGTCGGCAACGTCAGCATCATCATGACTCTATTCCGACGGCTACTGCCACGTGGCCACCCGCATGCGCCTCTACGACCATGCGTCCACACCCGCATGCGCCTCTACGACCATGCGTCCACACCCGCATGCGCCTCTACGGCCATGCATCCAAACCAGCATGCGCCTCAAAAGCCATGCGCCTCAGACCCTTCACTGATATACAGAGAAGAGTCTCCAGTTGAAGTTTTGCATGCGCCTCAAAAGCCATGCGCCTCAGACTGCTCTCTGATCCCGAAAGACAGAAGGAAAGTCGCCTGCATGCGCCTCAAAAGCCATGCGCCCCAAATAGTTTGTAACTCCTAAAGGTTATGAGCCGCAGCCTCCTCCTGCGCCCAATCCAAGGCGCAGCTCACCAGATCACGTCTCTCCACCAAATCCGAGATCTTCGAACCATGAGTCGACGACACGTGTCTTTTGACTCAACTCATCCAAGATTTCAGCAACGGAAAGATCTTCTCCCTGCTACGTGCCGGCTCACAACAGCAGTATGAAGAGTTCTCCCCCTCGATCAGGGCGCAGCATCCATACGCCTCCATCAGCAACCTCCACGTGGCGTTCCCACACCGGCGCATCCTACATGCGCGCATGAGCAGCCAGCCTGCAAAACTATAAATAGAAGGATCATCCCCTTCACACACACAGAGACTCAGAACATAAGACTCACAGAGAATCCACAACAGAGAATCACCGGAGAGGCAGTTCTAGACACTCAACGTCTTCCTCCTCTCAGCAAGCTCCAGCACCCAGAGTAATCAACACCTTCAGAGAACCGATAACCGCCGTCAGCCGGTCAACGGAGTCAACGCATTACCACTCGCTCCATTGGCACTAAGGACCCAGCTTAAACAAAAGTGTACTCCTAGGACTACATCTAAGTCCTATATTGTATCACTGTTCTGTTTGTATTAAGATTTCAATCAAAACAATTTTAATGGCAAACACCTACGATGATCATAATTAGAGTGGGAATGGTCAATGGCCTAAATTTAAACCAGAAGTTGTGATGCAATAGTAGTACAAGGATAGGTTAAATGGGATAGTCTGTGACTATGGGTATTAGACTAGGTAGGTAAGAAAACAATGAATCAATAGGGTTAAGAGGTTTACCATTCTATGGTTAGAGCTACTCTTCTAAGTCAAAGGTATAGCACATACATCAATTCATTCCTAAAGGATTATATTAACAATTAGAGCTACTCCTACTCCTACTCCTAAGTAAGAGATAAAATCAAAAGAACTATCAGGTCAAATTCATCAAAAATAAGAAATAGGTAGGAGCATATGGAATTGGATTTCAAGACAGATATAATGAAACAAGACGGGAATAGATTTGAAAGAACAGAACCTGCAAGTGGCTCCATCCATGTAGAATAATATATGAAAGCGAACCAAAGTGCAATAGGTTGATCAGACCATCATGCACCGGTCTTGATTAGACAATATGTTAGTGGGTACTAGCCCCCAATAAAATATGTCGTGATCAAGCTCGATAAAATATAAGCTTGCAAAACTAAGGCTAAATTAGCAGTAAAGAAGGTCAAAATATAAGGGAGGTAATGATGAATAAGGTTAAATAGTCCAAGATCCCTTAAACATCAAGGAGTGAGGGTGAATTAAAACAAGAGGAAAAGGGTTTTCAACATCGAAGTTCAAAATAAGATTCTCAAGGGTCGTCCCGGAATCTCTCATGAAATCCTAACAGTGATTGGGTATACTCTCATCCTAATACCTTAATTCCTATATTCTATCGCAGGCTCGTAGCAGTACAACTAAGTCGTCGTGCTACTACGAAATCGCACAAATGCGACTCTCGACCTGCATGGGCCACCACTAAAAACGTGTCACGACCCGCACCCTGTATAGGGGCACGAGAAGTGGTTACGTCCAGCCTACGCCGCAGTGTCGGCGGTAGTAAGCTGTTCTAGGTTGCTAACTAATCTCATGCAGTGAATATAAAAAGTACTTGTCCAGATATTAGCTCCGAATGGAGGACAAGTAAAGGGTATGATCTACTCAAACACAGTCTAAGCACGAAAAGATAACACAGAAGTTATACCTAAGGAATTAAAGACAACAACAACTAACTGCTAAATAATACTCCAATATCTCAAACCAACTTAATACAGACTCAATATGTTAACTTTAATACAACAAGCCAAAACATGAAAGCTAAAGTAGTCTACTAGCTAATCTCCTGAATCACTCCTGAGAGTCGGGACCAAAGGTAGCTAATCCCTCGCCAGGTCCATGGTAAGCAGGGCATGTGTCCTCAGGATTATCATCTGTAATATTTTCAACAGGTCCAATCAGGACGGGAACGAGCACAACTCATCAAGAAAAACCCAAGTAAATGACAAAGAACTATAAAGCAGTTATAGACAGTTTTATTGATGAACATGGCAGTTCTATGCAGGTAATGATGGCACAGAGACACAGTAGGATACAAGAAAAGAAAGGTAACTAAAATAAGAGAAGAATCATGGCAATGAAGACTGTAATAAAAGCTAACTGAACGAGAATATCATGTGTGAGTCCAGACAGTACGATATAAGTCTAATGTAATCCTAGTGTGAGTCCAGTCCATATAATCTGATACCAGATGATTTCCAGTACAAGATGAGTCCAACAGTGATCAATGAAACCAGGGTGAGTCCAGCTATGATCTAACAGTATGTTTTAAAATATCGAGGTCGACATGCAAACGGCTGTAGGTATCAGGCACATCTCTCACTGATCGGGCAAGAGATGGCTATGCTTCCGGTAGATTCCAGTAGGAGATTTCGGATTTGGGGTATGTCTACATGTCTTACTCAATATTTTCCCGCCCAGCAAGTGAATCCAGTACAAGACACAAAAATCGAGATGAGTCCGGCCAAATGATGATTCCAGAAATGATTCCAGAATGATTCCAGTGATTCCAGTAATAGAGATCAGTAAGTAAGGTATGTGTCGCATACATGAATCCAGAAATATCTATACGTGTTGATACAGAGAATCACATAGAACTAACTAGAACTAAAATACAGTAATCGACAAATAAATGAGAGAATTATCAGAGAATGTACTCGCCTATTACTCTGGAAAGAGTAGTGTAATATCAGATGTCTGTACCAGGGTCACAATGTCCTAAAATAGAGCAATACAGTTATGACATGTCCAAAATGAAGGTAAATGAAATCTACAATGCAATCTATATGAATTCTAAGCCAATCTAGGTCAAAGTCAAACTTGGTCAACACTACAGTCAAACTAAGTTAAATCAAGTCATACTAGGTCACAAGAAGTTAAACTAAGTCATACAAGGTCAAACAAGGGTAAACAAGTCTAATCTAGGTTAAAGTCAACTCCTGGTCAATACTCTAATCAAACTAGTCAAATACTAGTCAACATGATCAATCTGGGTCAAGTCTAAGTCAAACTTAGACCAACTAAGGTATTGGTCAAACAAAGACTAGTCAGTCAGGTAATTAGGTTAATCTTGACTAATGGTCAACATCCAGTCAAACTCTATAAGGCTAACTCACAACCAAACATAGGCTAACCTGTCTTAGGATACCTAAGATACTATACTACAATTACCTATACAAAGTATACCACACATAAATACATATAGTACAATACCAACCCTAATCCTATAATCAAGCTAATCCTATTTTCCAACTCAAGTCATGACTCAACTCTAAGTATCTCACTTAACCCCATACATATCTTCATCTACATGGGACTACCCATATAACTCAAGTTACAATAATACCCTTATATAGGTCAAAACCCTAACCAACTAGTTTACAGTCTAGGTTTTAGTCAAACCTTAGTCACCAAGTTATTTAGAGTTCATCTAAATCCTTTCTAGGTCAATTAGGTCAAGGTTTGACCTATAGTTGACTTTGGTCAACCTTGGTCAACACTAAAAGGTCAAACTGGTCAAACTAGTCCAAGTTAGGTCAAACAATGTTAAACTAGTTAGGGTTAGTCAAACTAGTCATTCTAGGTTAGTTTAAGTCAAAACTAGGTTAAGCTAGTTCAAATTTGACCTAAGGTTGACCTTGGTCAACACTTAGTCAAATTGGGGTCAACTAGCTAAGTCTTGGTTTACTAGTCAATTAGGGTTAGCCCTAATGGCCATAGGCTAATAGTTATAGCCCATAGGCTAGTAGCTTAGGTCAACTAGTTCTAGGTTTACCTATATAGATATATATATACATACACTATATAATGTAAAACCTATATATATAGCCACTATATATAAATACCCATATACCCCACACATATATATATAACCATATATACACACTACAATATATATATATAACTATATATATATACTCTATCTACCCATATACCAAAATAGGATTTCTATATACTATACAACTCACATACACATATTTATATAACATCACTATAGGAAAACTAATACAAATATACATATATCAATCTATTATACAAAACACAAAGGTTTTTGAATCCTAGGGCTGACTGTGCCAAGATAAAGAGTGGTTGGGATTTAATCTTGGTGAATCAATGGTTGTGGGGTTTTATGGAGAATCCAAAGAGTGGGGTTTGCACTCATAATGGTTGTGGATGAGCATTATTGAGAGTGGAGTTTTATGGGGAATGAACATTATTGAGAGTGGGATTTTATGGGAAATCCAAAGAGTGGGGTTTGCACTCATAATGGTTGTGGATGAGCATTATTGAGAGTGGGATTTTATGGGGAATCCAAAGAAAATTCACATCCAGCAGTGGGTGGAATTTAATATTTTGATGGGGGCCTCATAATTATTATTGTTCGTTTAAAATTGGGGGTCCAAGATTTTGAGGGGGAATACCTTAAATGAACCATGCCCTATGGGCACGGGTTATGACTAGTATATATATATACCCATATATATATAAACTCATATATATACTATATATATAGAGAGAGACAAAGGGAAAGAGAGAGAGACTGAATGAGAGAGAGAGTGATGAGAGTGTAGAGAGAGGGAAAACTGGACAGAGAAGGGGGAGGGGAGAGAACACAGGACAGTATGGGGGAAGGGTTCCAGGTTCCTGGAACCAAATTCCAGTCCCAAACACACACACACACAGAATACATATATACATACATATGTATATATATATATATATAACTACACATATACCCAACCAAAAACTCCCAAAATTGACCCACACTCATACTAACATTTATACAACATGTTAACCTAATAATAACATAGCATTATATGCAAAAATCATCATTAAAATACAATCAAAATTCATTTAGAAAACTGGGAATAAATCCCAAAACTGGAATATTGGACAGTAAACCTAGATCTTAGGTTAAACCAAACACTACCTAAATCAAACTAAAATGGCCCAATGTTGGTTGGTAACTGTAGCCCCTAGGTTGGACTAGGTCCCTAGTAGCCTGACACGGTGTCATGACACGACACGGCGTGTCCACAAGGTTTCAAAGTCGATCGGGTAAGAGGATGTACACTGATACAGTGCGTATCAGTGTAAAACCAAAAATGGTCTAGGACACGACACAAGGCGACACAGGCTTCGTGCTCGTACCCGAAGGTGTGCCTAGGTCTAGGCTACGTGTCCATGTGCCTGATACGCGTCCACGTGTCGTGTAGAGTGGACACGACACACGTATCAGAAGCCCTAAAATACGTGTTCAGACTGCGTGTCAGTGTTTTCGCGTGTCTCGTGTTTGCGACACGGGACACGTGACACCACGTGGTTGTGTCCAATGTGTTCGCCTATGGATAGGCTTCGTGTCCATGACACTACAAAGTGTCCACGTGTCGTGTACAGTGGATATGACACGCTCAAAGTCGAGTGTCTGTGTGTGTACACTGTGTACAGAACGACCCTTCATGAGTCGATTTCGTGTCCGACACGACACGAAGTCATCCCAAACTTTGGGGATGACCTGTCAGTCAATGCCCCAAGGTGGGTGTCAAGTTTGACGTGTCCAAGTGACGTGTCCAGTGAGAACTGACACAGTGGTAGCAGGGCATATTTACAGTGTAAATGCATGTGTCCAGTGTGTTGTGTCCGAGAGCTTTGTGTCCAGTTTTGGACACGAGACAAGCTCAAAATGTGCTCAGTGAGTAGGGGTTAGGTTTAGCTAGGTCTAGGCTAGAATTTGGTTCAAAAACATTTGGAAAACAGTGTGTATATTTTCATGTGACAGTGAGCTATTTACACTAAAAATCAAGGATTTAACAAATAGGATACGTGTCCGATACGACACCAAACAAACCCTAAAATTCACCAAACCTAAAAACAGAGCTAGGGTTTACCTAGATGCATGCAATTGTGAAGAAAAACACTATATTAACAAGGTTTAGGAATAATTACCTCTTGGTGCACAAAGTCTTGAATTTCACTAAATGAGGGTGTGTATCCTCTAACCTCAACCTTTCCTTGCTTGATGAAACTTGAGTAGCACACTTCCTTAGGCTCCCTTAGATCGTAGGTGACCTAATGGAGAAAACTAGAGGTGATTTGGATCAAAATTGATCAAGTTGTGTAGGTTTGAAGAAATAGGGTTTTTCTAGGTTTAATTTCATGTAAAATGATCATGAATAAATGTGGGGGGGGGTGTGTTTATATGGAAGGGGGTAGGGTTGGCTGGTCATGGGGGGTAGGGGGTAGATATTTAGTGTTTATCCACCTAGCAAAACTTAGCTCCTAAGTATTTGACTAAGGGGATAGATATTTTAGGTTTCTAAAATATCTAAAAGTAAAATATCTAGATATTATCAAACCTAGATATTTACACATAGGTTAACATCTAACATTAGCCTCCTAGGTTAGTGACTAATCTCTAGGTTAGGGTAAACTAGGTTAGGGATTATCAAGTCACTAATCAAAAGTCCATGAATAGTAAAATCTCCCTAATCCTACTTAATTCCTAGAAATTTACCAAAATACCCCTTAGGCTAAAACCATAATTTTTGATGTTCTAAACTTATGACTAGGCTCACATGATCATGGTTAGTCTCTAGGACAAGTAACTCTAAGGTTACACTAGGGTTTCATTAGTAAATCACAAAGTCATAAGTCATGACTTAGAAAATGGTTTTAATCTAACTAAAAATCACCAAAATTCATAACATGACTAAATCACCATTAATAAATAATAAAAATAATAAATTTTCAAAAATATCCCAATTTCAGAAAACTGGGTCTTACAGTTTTCGAGGAGTTTTTCGAAAACTTTGGGTTCGATCTACGACGCGTACGAAGCGAAATAAAATAAACTATCTGAAGGGAAAAGAAGTCGGTTATGTTGTCGACATACCGGAGAAAGTCGTTCGTGAAACGATGAACCGGGGTGGCGGGAAAATCGATGTGAAGTCGGCCCCATGAGTTGTTGTTGATGTTGCCTCCCGATTCAATTTCACGTGCGCCTGCTGGTTTCGCGCGCCTGGCCGCGCGCGACGGCGCTCTGGCCTGTCGCCGGCGTCGCGTAGGCGTGCGCGACGCCTGGGCGACGCTGTCAGGTGGGTGGCGCTCTGGGTTGCGTTAGGGTTTCGACTAATTTTGTACGTAGACATGTGCTCATATACAACCTGAACGAAACAGAGTTCGGTTTTTTTCCAGGCTTTGGGAGGGGCTGTGTAACCGGTTGATTGGGCTGAGGCTTGCGAGCCTGGGCTCGGGCTCATGGGTGAGGCTGTTTTGAATTTCTTCTCTCGATTCTTCCCCTCTCTGTTATGTACATATGTAGATGCATGCTGTCGAACAGGGCTTTAGCTGGGCTCTGTTTAGAACAGGCTCTGCTCAACCTTGAGGGGGCTCGGGTTCTTGGTTTGGAATAGATTGTCCCATGGTGGGCTGGGCTTGGTCTGGCCCAATGGTGAGACTGGGGTCTGGGCTTCCTGGTGGGCTTGCCATTCTCTTATTCCATTTCTATTCCTTTCATATATTCATATATTTCATATATGAATATATATATGCAATATATAAATATCTATGTACGGTTATACGTATATATATACGCACACACACACACACACACACACACATATATATATATATATATATATATATATATATATATATATATATATATATATATATATATATATATATATATATATATATATATATACATATACATATAATTATCTATATATATACATATTTTTATATATATTATTTCTATATATATATTTACACACATATAACAAATTAATATTTATATACACACATATACACTTATACATTTATTTATATAAATACACGTAAACACGTATATGTAATATATATATATATATATATATATATACACAAACACATTTATTATATTAATATTTGTATTTACCAACACATACACGTATATGGTATATATATTTATATATACATGCACATACACATATTTTTACATATATAGTATTTATGTATTACAATCTCTTATATAACATTTATTTATACATACATTCACATATAAATTATATATTTACATAACATATATATATATAAATAAATTATAATTATAGTTACAAATCAATATATGTATTTCCACATTCACACATATATAATTACTTAACTCTACCTATATATTATTACGTTTATCTGACCAAAATAATGTAACCAATGAAATAATAGTAAAATAATAATATTGAATAACAATCCCAATAAAATAATACTAATAATAATAACCAAATTTAATAAACCAATAACGGGTGTACATACAACTTTATATATACAGCCTAATAATCCAAAACGTACAAGGACACAATATATACAATTACCATTGAATATCAACTAATAACGGTATTTATAATATTTAATTAAAAATACTTAGAAAATATTTATAGGATAATTAAAACGAAATTCGACACCATCATACCAAGATACATCAACACGAATGTCATCGGACGTCCCGCATGACTACATGGGCTTGGGCTCACATCGGGTTAAGTTTGACTAGTTTGGTACAACCGGGTCTCCTAAACGTCAAACCACAATAATAATTAATAATTAAATTATTCATAATGGTCATGCCACAACTTGGCCTGATTTTCTTAGTTAGGACATCACTATGACTCGGCCTTCCCCTACCATGATTAAACACTAGTCAAAGCACGCCACTGAGCTATCCGTGCCATGCTTCCTAGTCACCTTGTACTCTAAATCTCAACTATGGCTAAAATTATCTACCGTAATAATTAACTATTTAATTATTCATAAAATTTTAAAATCACGATTTAAACCAAATAAATAATAAAAAATATTTTGAAAAAAAAAATTCTCCGGGAAGGGAAGCTACAAATCTACCCACCTTAAAAATAATTTCGTACTCGAAATTCTAATTCATGATTATTCCTTAAAATTCAAAGTCCTTAACCTCCTCAAATTTAATCTCTCAAAATTATTTTACGACATTCTTATTCATTTTACAACTCCGAACATTTGAGGACTTCTACCCACCTTTGGTCATACTACTCCTCAAAACATGGTCACTAAATCTTATGGTCTTCTATCTAGTTGCTAATAATTCTACCGGCAGATATCTAGGCATATGGCAACTATAATCCTTTATATCTATAAACAACCAAAACTCAATAGTCAAGCAATATGTACTATAATTTAAGGATTTCTAACGAGTTCTAGACAGCGCGATTGTTCGTCACTCCGAATTAGGAAGGGACGAGAATCAACGGTACGGAAAGCAAGAAAGTATAATCGAGAGCAAATATAGAGTTTTCAAGGACGTGGAGAATTTCTAGGGGAATTTTCAAGGCAGAGTGGATTGAGATTTATAAGGTTTAGTCAAGGTCGCAGGCTCGTATCAGTACAGTTACGTAACTGATACGATATGCTCTGGCCTGCATGGGCCACCAAAAAAACTTGTCACGACCCGTACCCGGTTTTCGGACGCGAGCTCGTGAGCAAGCCAGCTACGTATCGAACGGACTCCAGCCCGACTCGAGTACGTATAAGCTGTCAAGGTCATGGGTATCATGTCTAATCTAAACTATATCTCAATCCACATGAATCATATAAACAAGAATGAATAAGTATGGGTCATGGTCTGCAGCCTATTAGCATATTGTTCGATTAGACTCCAAGAATAATAAGAGTCTATAAAGTAAAGCTGATAAGCAGAATATATCATAAAAGCACGAGAAAGATAGTAAATCAATATCACTAACAAAATACCTGAATCATGCAGATGAAGTCAACTACCACATGCTCAGCTAACTAACTCCGTGCAATCAGCTACCTGAAGAGATCATCAGGTCCTCAGAGGACTAACAAGATACATAAAACATGCCTACTAATATGACAGTAAATAACAGGTGTGGAGGATAAGAATACTGCAAGAAGAACATCTAAGGACGACGAGTCGTGAGGAAATGTAATACTAGACTTGGCTACCAATCAATCGATTAACCTCTATAGCTTGTAGTACAATACAAGATACTCCCAATCTATAGTAGATTTTGACTGTAATACAATGCAAGATAATCCCAGTCAAGATTAGCCAATTCTAGTATCGATCTCCTCTCCTAAAGGATACAAAGTCAAGTAGACTCCTATAAATCGTAGTACAATGCAAGATACTCCCAATTTATAGTGTCGCAAGTCATGTCAATCAATCAATCATATATGCTATAGGTCATAGTACAATGTATGATACTCCCAATCTATGGCATGCCTCAAGTCAAGTCAATCAAGTGATATCAAGGTAGAAGAATCGGCTATAGGTCGTAGTACAATGTAAGATACTCCCAAGCTATAGTACGTCTCAACTGTAGTACAATGCAAGATACTCCCAGTCGAGAATGGTCAAGGACAGATATAAAAACTGACAATTCAATCACGAGAAAAGAGTAACACAAAGAGACCAATATTCTAGCAATGTCAACATCCTATACGTGCACGTAATCTAGAACAAATAAAACAATCCAGGATGAATCAATCACAATACAGAATCATGTGACAATATGAAATGGACTAAAATAAGGAAAGAGAAACCATGTAAATACAGTATATGTTCGGCAAGGTATAATTGCCTGGAGGTTGCACGGAGAACCAACAATGTATCGCCAATCAACAAGTCAGAAAGTCCAAGTCATCACAACTGTCATCGAAAGCTGAAATAAATGTTACCAACATTCTCAGAATAGTCTAATTAGCTAGGATTGCATGTCCTTAAGTCCAATTCTGGACACAGGAGCAAAACGGTAATTTCGGGCAAAAATGATGTCCGCCGTTGGACCCGCTTTGCACCGAAAAGTATGCCAGAGTCAATGGTCTCTAAAGTCGTCAAACTATATGTCTGCATATTCAATTTTCCGATACGAATCCAACCGTATGTCCAGAGTTGGATTCCGGCGGGCCGTGCACAAAATCGCCCGTTGAGTCGGACTGTGGGGACCGCAAAACGGCATCGGATTCAACTAGCTCAGAATTGGACCAAACTTGGTATGCAGGACCAGAAAAATGATACGGTCCTGTTGGCGCAAGTTTCGTCTCGATCTGATGAACGTGCACAAAGTAATTGAGAAATTTGCAACGTGCACGATACGGTAAATTTCGACGGATATGCATCAAATTCGTCGCGCACACGCGACCAATTCAAATTCCGTCAAAGCCCACATGACCACGAAGCTGTTACGCAGCTTTCGATGCATTCGGTTCATGACCACGTCGTCCGGATAGGCGTGACGCACGTCGTATGGAATAATTTCAGTATTTTTAAAACAGGTTTTTGGGAAACTTTGGAATTCAATTTCTCGACGCTCAGTCGATGAATTCAAATTCTGCAAGAAGGAATTCGAAGCCCTACATGTTGTCTAAAAGTCTCGTCAAATAGATTTCCTATATTGGTACTGGATCGATCGGAATCGACCTCTGAACAGGGGTTCTTGGACTGTTCCAATGTTCTGTTTTCGAGGAGTTTTTCGAAAACTTTGGGTTCGATCTACGACGCGTACGAAGCGAAATAAAATAAACTATCTGAAGGGAAAAGAATTCGGTTATGTTGTCGACATACCGGAGAAAGTCGTTCGTGAAACGATGAACCGGGGTGGCGGAAAAACCGATGTGAAGTCAGCCCCATGAGTTGTTGTTGATGTTGCCTCCCGATTCAGTTTCACGCGCGCCTGCTGGTTTCGCGTGCCTGGCCGCGCGCGACGGCGCTCTGGCCGGTCGCCGACGTCGCGTAGGCGTGCGCGACGCCTGGGCGGTACTGTCAGGTTGGTGGCGCTCTGGGTTGCGTTAGGGTTTCGACTAATTTTGTACGTAGACATGTGCTCATATACAACCTGAACGAAACAGAGGTCGGTTTTTTTCTAGGCTTTGGGAGGGGCTGTGTAACCGGTTGATTGGGCTGAGGCTTGCGAGCCTGGGCTCGGGCTCATGGGTGAGGCTGTTTGAAATTTCTTCTCTCGATTCTCCCCCTCTCTGTTATGTACATATGTAGATGCATGCTGTCGAACAGGGCTTAGCTGGGCTCTGTTTAGAACAGGCTCTGCTCAACCTTGAGGGGGCTCGGGTTCTTGGTTTGGAATAGATTGTCCCATGGTGGGCTGGGCTTGGTCTGGCCCAATGGTGAGACTGGGGTCTGGGCTTCCTGGTGGGCTTGCCATTCTCTTATTCCATTTCTATTGCTTTCATATATTCATATATTTCATATATGAATATATATATATATATATATATATATATATATATATATATATATATATATATATATGCAATATATAAATATCTATGTACGATTATACGTATATATATACGCACACATATACATATATATATATATATACGCACACATACACACACATATATATATATATATATATATATATATATATATATATATATATATATATATATATATATATATATATATATATATATATATATATATATATATATATATATATATATATAATTATCTATATATATACATATTTATATATATATTATTTCTATATATATATTTACACACATATAACAAATTAATATTTATATACACACATATACACTTATACATTTATATATATAAATACACGTAAACACGTATATGTAATATATATATATATACACAAACACATTTATTATATTAATATTTGTATTTACCAACACATACACGTATATGGTATATATTTATATATACATGCACATACACATATTTTTACATATATAGTATTTATATATATACAATCTCTTATATAACATTTATTTATACATACATTCACATATAAATTATATATTTACATAACATATATATATATATATATAAATAAATTATAATTATAGTTACAAATCAATATATGTATTTCCACATTCACACGTATATAATTACTTAACTCTACCTATATATTATTACATTTATCTGACCAAAATAATGTAACCAATGAAATAATAGTAAAATAATAATATTGAATAACAATCCCAATAAAATAATACTAATAATAATGACCAAATTTAATAAACCAATAACGGGTGTACATACAACTTTATATATACAGCCTAATAATCCAAAACGTACAAGGACACGATATATACAATTACTATTGAATATCAACTAATAACGGTATTTATAATATTTAATTAAAAATACTTAGAAAATATTTATAGGATAATTAAAACGAAATTCGACACCATCATACCAAGATACATCAACACGAATGTCATAGGACGTCCCGCATGACTACATGGGCTTGGGCTCAGTTCGGGTTCAGTTTGACTAGTTTGGTACAACCGGGTCTCCTAAACGTCAAACCACAATAATAATTAATAATTAAATTATTCATAATGGTCATGCCACAACTTGGCCTGGTTTTCTTAGTTAGGACATCACTATGACTCGGCCTTCCACTACCATGATTAAACACTAGTCAAAGCACGCCACTGAGCTATCCGTGCCATGCTTCCTAGTCACCTTGTACTCTAAATCTCAACTATGGCTAAAATCATCTACCATAATAATTAAATATTTAATTATTCATAAAATTCTAAAATCACTATTTAAACCAAATAAATAATAAAAAATATTTTAAAAAAATTCTCCGGGAAGGGAAGCTACAAATGAAGTGCAAGTCGTAATTTACATTGGATGCCGTTGCGGCTACATTGATTGAAAACATAAGAAAATACATTCGACAAGTTGCCTGAACTAATGCTTGTCGTCCCATACATTCTCTCCTTTATACATAAGCCGTCGATTTGAATTGGCTTCAAAATACTTCAGCATAGGAAGAGCTTCAAAATGCCTCTCCGTACTTCAGCTCCCGTTTAGTTGGGCGCGCCCGTCGCACCTGGGGAAATTGGAGGAATGGGATTAGCACACTTGCTAAGTGGACGAGACGAACCCACTCGTCTAAACCGACTCTAATTGTTAGGGTAGGCATGCTTCTGAGTTGTCTTTCTATTAGAACTAAATGAATTCAGTTCATATTCGATAGCCATCTTTGCGTAATAAAGCATATAGTGAACCATAGCAGTTTATCATATTTTTTTACCACGGCCGTGCTCGTCCCTGCATGAAAACAGAGATAATATTTATACATGCATAAGACAATAGGTGAGCATGCTACTATCTTATATGCGGTCATTGATGTTACACATCACGTGGGACTTTATATGGCATTACGACGTGCCTGTCAGCGTGGGTTGCAAGCCCTACTGCAGGTCTCGTAATGCCTCGTGTCGAAGCACGACTTTAATTTTTCCTCCTAGGTCGATTCGGTTCCGATGCCCCGGATACCGCATCGAGGAAAGATCAACTTGTGCACAAGCCGTCCATGACCATGCCAATGCATGAACAGTTTAATATGTGCAAGCAGTTTGTATAGCACGGACAGTATTAAACGACATTATTATTTTCCCCCAACTGATGCAACAATTCATTTTTCTCCGAAACCGTACTCTCGATTTAGCGTCCCGCAGGCACCAAATTGTCCGAGGCATCAAATCCCATAATCAACGTTTCATAATATTTTACAGCACTTGAAATAGTCTATCTTTTTCCGAAAACCTTAAACTTTCTGAGTTATGTGATAAACTTGTATTTTTCAGAGTAGATTACTCTAAAATGATACGTTTTTTCCGAGTTCTTGACTTAGGGGATTGGCATGCAATTAACTTGGCATCGTTCGATTTGAATAAATTCGAGGCAAGGAATAAGTTTGTGGGAAAGAGTAGAAAAGAAGGGGCCGAATCGCCCACCGATTTACTTTGCTTCGTGTCGACCGTCCAAGCGCTACTCAACGTCAATCCTTAGTTACGCGAGCTCCTGCAATGGCACCAATGCTTTGTTAGAATTCCTTCTTTTCTCCTTGCATCAAAATTGTAATTGCATCCATGAAAATGACGCGAAAGCACTTCATCAAGCCCAGTGACAAAGCTCTAAGAAAACCATACAGCGGTCCGGTCCCGTCGAAGGGACTCTTATAGAGAGCTCACTCGCCGAGATACAGCCCGCTGCATCTAGGACTTATTCCAACAGAAGTCGTTCCATTAGTTGGATAGATTCTCGTAACTTCCGTCCAAATCGATTTGAATCGATGCCGCAAGGCATTATTCGTTTACCAAGCTTAGCGATCGAGTCAGATGGCCATCTAAGTTCCCGGCCGATCTGACTCGGCTCAAGCATATTATGAAGTTCCGTCGCCTATCGAAAGTGGGGCGCTACATAATATACCACTAAGAAAAAGTTTTGTCCCGAAACTTAAGAACAAGGGTCTGACCTTAATTTAGAGAAACAATGCAGGGTACTTCTCCTTCATCTCCGCCTCCATCTCCCACGTCGACTCCTCGACTGAATGGTTCCGCTAAAGCACGCGGACCAAGGACATCGATCGATTTTGCAGCACCTTCTCCTTGCGGTCCAAAATTTGAATAGGCTCCTCCGAGTAAGATAAGTCAGTACGTAGCTCCAACTGATCGAAGCTAACCACATGACTTGGATCGTGCACGTATTTTCGAAGTTGTGAAACGTAGAAAACATTGTGCACATCAGCTAAGGCAGGAGATAGTGTGATCCGATAAGCAACCGTCGTAACTCGTTCAATGATCTCGAAGGGGCCTACAAATCTCGGGCTCAACTTGCCTTTAACGCCAAACCGCATCACACCGCGCATGGGCGTTACTTTCAGAAACACATGGTCCCCGACCAAGAACTCTAGCGGTCGTCGACGAAGATCTACATAGCTCTTTTGTCGACTTTGCGCGATACGAAGTCTATCTCGAATCAAGCAGGCCTTTTCGATGGCCTGCTCCACCAGTTCTTGTCCAAGCACTTGTCGCTCTCCGACTTTATCCCAGCATATCGGCGAACGACACTTTCTCCCGTAGAGCGCTTCGTATGGAGCCTTCTGAATGCTCGACTAGTAACTGTTGTTATACGCAAACTCCGCAAGCGGCAAATGCGTATCCCAACTAGTCTTTATGTCGATCGCACACAGACGCAACATATCTTCTAAGATCTGATTGACTCTCTCTGTCTGACCGTCTGTTTGGGGATGGTACGCCGAACTAAAGTTCAGTTTGGTCCCCATCGCCGCTTGGAGGTTCGTCCAGAAACGCGATAGGAATCGCCTATCCCTGTCCGAAATTATTGAGGTCGGTACCCCGTGCAGTCGTACAATCTCATCGACGTAGATTTGTGCTAATCGATCGACGCTCCATCCTACTTTAATTGCGATGAAGTGAGCCGACTTGGTCAATCTATCAACAATGACCCAAATCGCGTCATTCCCTCGCGTCGTCTTCAGAAATCCTACAATAAAATCCATCGAGATATTGTCCCACTTCCACTCGGGAATGGCGATGTTCTGCAGCTCTCCGCCTGGCCTCTGGTGTTCCGTCTTTACCTGCTGACACGCCATGCATTACGATACGAACGTAGCCGCGTCTTTCTTCATGCCGTGCCACCAAAAGTTTATGTGCAAGTCCTTGTACATCTTGGTGCTTCCAGGATGTAACGAGTACTTCGTATAGTGCACCTCCGTCAGAATTTTTTTCTGAGTTCGGTAGTTTCAGGAATACAGAGCCTTCCCTTTAGTCGCATCGTCCCGTCTTCGTCTTCCGCAAGTCAGTCGCCCTTTCCGTTGAAATCAGCTCGCGCATTTTCTTCAGGAATGAGTCGTCCTCCTGTGCGGTCTTTATCTTGCTAAGCAGGCTCGATCCTAACTTCAGTTGAGCTAGGTGCAGGTGTCGATACTCAATTTGAGTTCGATACCCATCGCTTCAAGGTCTCGCTATATCTCTTGTTAATGGCCAGTGTTCCCATAAACATTCTGCTGAGTGCGTTGGCCACCATGTTTCCCTTGCCCAGTGTATACTTGATCGTTAGCTCATAATCTTTTATGAGTTCGAGCCAACGTCGCTGTCGTAGGTTGAGTTCTCGTTGAGTAAATAAGTACTTCAGGCTTTTGTGATCTGTATAGATTCTTCATGCCACACCATAGAGGTAGTGTCGCCATAACTTCAATACAAAGACGATCGTCGCCAATTCTAGGTCATGCGTCGGGTAGTTTTTCTCGTGCTGCTTCAACTGTCGTGAAGCATATGAGATGACTTTGTCTCTCTGCAAGAGTACGCACCCGAGGCCAGTTCTCGACGCATCGCGGAATATCTGAAAGCCTTCTGGACCGTCTGGAAGTGCAAGGATTGGAGCTGAGACGAGCCATTGCTTCAACTCTTGGAAGCTGGATTCACAGTCGTCGCTCATTCAAATACTACTCCCTTCTGGGTGAGGCGAGTCAGAGGCGACGCTAGTTTTGAGAAGCTTCGCACGAATCTACGATAATAGCCCACGCTAAGCCCAGGAAATTCCGAATGTCGCTAGCCGAGGCAGGTTGTTTCCAATCCACCATCACATCAATCTTCTTTGGGTCCACCGCGACACCTTCGGCAGAGATTACGTGCCCGAGGAATGTCACGTTACTCATCCAGAACTCGTACTTACTCTGCTTGGCGTACAATTGTTTTCACGCAGAATCTGGAGTAGCGCCTTCAAATGTTCGCATGTTCTTCACGATTCTTTGAGTAGACAAGGATATCGTCGATGAATACGACTACAAATTTATCTATTTGAGGTCGGAAGACTCGGTTCATCAGATCCATGAACGCGGCTGGGGCATTCGTCAAACCGAACGGCATGACGAAGCATTCGTAATGACCATATCGAGTGCGGAAGGAAGACTTTGATATGTCGTCGGAACTTGATCTTCAATTGATGATAGCCTGAACGAAGATCGATTTTTGAAAATATTGCCACGTCTTGCAGTTGGTCAAACAAGTCGTCGATTCGCGGCAAAGGATACTTGTTTCGTACGGTCGCCTTGTTGAGTTCCCTATAGTCGATGCATAGCCGCAACGACCCATCCTTCTTCTTCACGAACAGTACGGAAGCTCCCCACGGAGAGACGCTAGGGTGAATAAATCCGCAGTCTAGCAACTCTTGTAATTGCACCTTCAGCTTCCTTCAGTTCTGCTGGAGCCATTCGGTAAGGTGCCTTTGATATCAGTCCGTGTATCCGAAAAGGTGTCGATGCTGAATTCAATTTCTCGATCCAGGCGGCATCTCGGGCATCTCGTCAGGAAAAACGTCAGGAAAATTCTGCCACTAACATCAGTCTGTATTGTGACTTGTATTATCCGTCTGCGTGTCTCGAACTGATGCCAAGTATCCCGTCGCAGCCGGAACGCAGCATACGCCTTGCCGAGATTGCCGATACCATCATCGCCGACTTCGAGGCCGTACCACACGAAATATGAGAACTCTGTCTCGCCAGAAAGACGAAACACCACTCTCTTCTTCGTGCACTCGATCGTTGCACGACAAGCACCCAACCAATCCATGCCCAGGATTATGTCGTAATCTTTGATGTCTAGCACGACGGCATCCAAGGATAGATATCTTCCTCCGACGCAAATGTGGCCATCCCTACAAACAAAGTTCGCAGGCATATCGACTTCCGACGGAGTGCTAACAGCTAATATTTATATCTAGTGATTGCATGGTTATTTTATTTTCTTTCCGCAAAATCAGCAGATATAAAGCTATGCATCGCACCCGAATCGAATAGGACTCGAGCAGGTATACTTTTGTAGAGTAATATACCTGTTACAACAGTATCGGACTGCAGTAAGTCTCATCCCGAGTTAAGGCATAAACTCGGCCTTGAGCTCCAGTGGCGTTGGTTCTACTGGTTGACGGGCACCGTATATGCGCCTTGCAGCATCGGCGCTTTGTGCGAATTCGGAACGTTCCTTGGTGGGTTCTGTTGGATCGGAACAGTTCTCGTACATTGCGACTTTGAATGGCCCTTCTCGCCACACCCGTAACATATTTTGTGGTAACAATCACTCTGGCGATACCCATCCCTGCGACAGATATTGTAGTGTAATCCCAAAAATGGATGCCGATTCTCAGACGTGTTTGGACGCTTGTGTACTCCCGATCCTCCAGCGTCATTAGGACGCTTGTTGAAATTGTTGCGAACGACAGGCACGGCCCTTTGTGACATGCGGCCAAAGATCCGTTCACTATCCAAGTGCGGCTTCATAGGATTCACGATAAGTTCCGGCATCGTTGGTTCATGACGTCCCTTCGTAGTTTGTCGTTCAGGCCTTGTTGGAAGCGTTACACCATGCTTCCTTGTTGGGCAGGAAGGCGCCGACAAACTTAGCCAGCTTTGAGAAGCTCGAGTCGTAATCTTCGACAGGCATATTTCCCTGTCGCAACATCATGAACTCGTCTTCTTTTTGACGACGGACCGCGCGAGGAACGTATTGTTCAAGAAAAGCTTCCTTGAATATCTTTCAAAAAATTGTGGCAGTCTGTATCGGCTTCAGTAGATTTCCTGCTTTTTAGCTCCCCACCAGTCATGCGCCCTCAGTTACAGCTGTAACGCCGCACAAGTTACTCTCTGAGACCTGTCAATGCTAAGTAGATTAACAGGTCCTCCATCTCCGTAAGCCATCCCACGATCACATCAGGCTCTGCCGTTACTTGGGGATTCATCTTGCGAAACTCCTTTGCCTTGAACAAGGAAGAAGAACTTATTATTTGCTGTTGAGCTTCTTCTTTCTCGTTTTCTTCTTGATCGCCTTGCTTTTCTTCGGGCACTTCGTCCGTCGTCTTGCTATTGCCTACCATTTTGCTCACTATCTGAGTCAGGGCGTTCATCTATTTTTGTTGCGCATCAAATTGTGCTTTGAATTGTATCATGAAGCTGCTACTGCTGCAGTTCCATCAACTGTAGCATCCTCTTCATAGTCGTCTACGCTAGGGCCAGTGCTTTTCAGTGCTCGATGTACTATCTACAGTTTGCGTTGTTGGACCGAAATTATTTTTTTTCTTAGTCATTCCTACAAAACAGAGTAAACCCGTTAGTATTTTTCAAAAATATCTACGGGCTTACCTGTATGGAACTTTTATTTCACGCAGCATGTCGACAAGCAATTCAATCGAGCCATAGCAACGGACATTGCAACAATGAAACATCTTTCGAAAATCCGAGGAAACATAACTGTGCTCTGATACCAATTTGTCACGCCCCGAGTCGACAAACTGTTCGTCCCCGGTGTTACTTTGCCTATTCGATCGTCCTCGCTAAGGCGTGATGCCGCACGAGCCTGGAGTTGCGCTCGTGCAAAGGCAAGATGACAAGTTCTCAAATGGTTATCTTTTGATTTTGATATTATACGCCAAGTCGAAACTTCACAAATCACATTAGAATATAAGACGCAGTATAGGAAGATAGAAATGCTTTTCATTCATAGCTTGCAACGAAGTACAAGTCGTAATTTATATTGGATACCGTTGCAGCTACATTGATTGAAAATATAAGGAAATACATTCGACAAGTTGCCTGAACTAATGCTTGCCGTCCCATACATTCGTCCCTTTATACATAAGCCGTCGACTTGAATTGGCTTCAAAATACTTCAGCATATGAAGAGCTTTCAAAACGCCTCTCCGTACTTCAGCTCCAGTTTAGTTGGACAGCGCCCGTCGCACCTGAGGAAATTGGGGGAATGAGATTAGCACACTTGCTAAGTGGACGAGACAAACCCACTCGTCTAAACCGACTCTGATTGTTAGGGTAGGCATGCTTTAGAGTTGTCTTTCTATTCAGAACTAAATAATTCAGTTCATATTTGATAGCCATCTTTGCGTAATAAAGCATACAGTGAACCATAGCAGTTTATCATATTTCTTACCACGGCCGTGCTCGTCCCTGCATGAAAATAGAGATAATATTTATACCTGCATAAGACAATAGGTGAGCATGCTACTATCTTATATGCGGTCATTGATGTTACACATCACGTGGGACTTTATATAGCATTACGACATGCCTGTCAGCGTGGGTTGCAAGCCCTGCTGCAGGTCTCGTAATGCCTCGCGCCGAAGCACGACTTTAATTTTTTCTCCTAGGTCGATTCGGTTCCGATGCCCCGGATACCGTATCGAGGAAAGATCAACTTGTGCACAAGCCGTCCATGACCATGCCAATGCGTGAACAGTTTAATATATGCAAGTAGTTTGTATAGCGCGGACAATATTGAACGACATTATCATTTTCCCCCAACTCATGCAATAATTTATTTTTCTCGAAATCGTACTCTCGATTTAGCGTCCCGCAGGCACCAAATTGTCCGAGGCATCAAATCCCATAATCAACGTTTCATAATATTTTGCAGCACTTGAAATAGTCTATCTTTTTTCCGAAAACCTTAAACTTTCTGAGTTATGTGATAAACTTGTATTTTTCAGATTAGATTACTCTAAAATGATACGTTTTTCCCGAGTTCTTGACTTAGTGGATTGGCATGCAATTAACTTGGCATCAGTTCGATTTGAATGAATTCGAGGCAAGGAATAAGTTTACGGGACAGAGTAGAAAAGAAGGGGCCGAATCACCCACCGATTTACTTTGCTTCGTGCCGACCGTCCAAGCGCTACACAACGTCAATCCTTAGTTACGCGAGCTCCTGCAATGGCACCAACGCTTTGTTAGAATTCCTTCTTTTCCCCTTGCATCGAAATTGTAATTGCATCCATGAAAACGACGCGAAAGCACTTCATCAAGCCCAGCGACAAAGCTCCAAGAAAACCATACAGCGGTCCGGTCCCGTCGAAAGGGACTCTTATAGAGAGCTCTCTCGCCGAGACGCAGCCCGCTGCATCTAGGACTTATTCCAACAGAAGTTGTTCCATTAGTTGGATCGATTCTCGTAACTTCCGTCCAAATCGATTTGAATCGATGCCGCGAGGCATTATTCGTTTACCAAGCTTAGCGATCGAGTCAGATGGCCATCTAAGTTCCTGGCCGATCTGACTCGGCGCAAGCATATTATGAAGTTACGTCGCCTATCGAAAGCGGGGAGCTACATAATATACCACTAAGAAAAAGTTTCATCCCGAAACTTAAGAACAAGGGTCTGACCTTAATTTAGAGAAACAACGCAGGGTACTTCTCCTTCATCTCCGCCTCCATCTCCCACGTCGACTCCTCGACTGAATGGTTCCGCCAAAGCACGCGGACCAAGGACATCGATCGATTTCGCAGCACCTTCTCCTTGCGGTCCAAAATTTGAATAGGCTCTTCCGAGTAAGACAAGTCAGTACGTAGCTCCAACTGATCGAAGCTAACCACATGACTTGGATCGTGCACGTATTTTTCAAAGTTGTGAAACATGGAAAATATCGTGCACATCAGCTAAGGCAGGAGGTAGTGCGATCCGATAAGCAACCGCCGTAACTCGCTCAATGATCTCGAAGGGGACTACAAATCTCGGGCTAAACTTGTCTTTAACGCCGAACCGCATCACACCGCACATGGGCGTTACTTTCAGAAACACATGGTCCCCGACCAAGAACTCTAGCGGTCGTCGACGAAGATCTATATAGCTCTTTTGTCGACTTTGTACGATGCAGAGTCTATCTCGAATCAAGCGGACCTTTTCGACGGCCTGCTCCACCAGTTCGGTCCAAGCACTTGTCGCTCTCCGACTTCATCCCAGCATATCGACGAACGACACTTCCTCCCGTAGAGCGCTTCGTATGGAGCCATCTGAATGCTCGACTGATAACTGTTGTTATACGCAAACTCCGCAAGCGGCAAATGCGTATCCCAACTAGTCTTTAGGTCGATCGCACATAGACGTAACATATCTTCTAAGATCTGATTGACTCTCTCTAGTCTGACCGTCTGTTTGGGGATGGTAGCCGAAAGTGCTAAGCCAACATTCTAGGGTTCTGGGGTTCCTGGTTCAGCCTCTGCGGGACCCAAGTCTATCCCGTAGAAAATGTAATAAGGTAGCTCCTCTTCGTCGCTGTCACCTAAAAATGTTGGGTCTCCAGTAGGAGGGAACAAGTACGAGTATGTACCTCACATTTCAAATAATAACAGAAAAGTACAAGCTAAATAGTTAAATAATATTTTCCAGCAATTTAACAATTCAATACTTGAAACAATGTGATTTGAATATGTAACGTCTATGACCGGCTTGGGTTGTACAATAGCATTCTAGCGACGCGATACAGCTTATCCCCGTGTGTAAGAGTGGTAAGCTCGCACAATAACAATATGCAATATGAGGGGTATTGGTCATAAACGCTACACTATTTCCCAATATTCCCACAATCAATATCAATCAATATTTGAACCCTAGGAGAGGGTTCCGTGTAGCAATGTGGTTTAAACATGCAACTTGACAATTACTAATTAAAATATAAGATAGCATAACTGTAACGTGTCTCAGATAGTCTCTTGACGTGGAAAGCGACGAGTAGCAGGTAACCGTTTGGGCTTATGGTCCTGAACCTACAGATTCGTAACACCAGGTTCAGCAGCTAGAAATAATTACACTCTAATCCTTAACGGCAACGCCAACTAGTTAATTAGGGCTAAGTTTGGTCGGGTTGAAAATAATATAATTTTGTTAATAATACAGAAAAATATTTATATTTTAGATACTAAGTTACAAAATAATCGTTTTAGTAAAAATACAAGTTTTTAACGTAATAATTAAGGGTAAAAAAATTATTATTTAATCGTATTGTAGAAATTAGTATTTTTTATGTAATTACCAAATTACGCAAAAATACGATTTACTAAAAAACCATTTTTTGACTATTATTCACAAAATAAGGAAAATAATATTTTAAATGTATTTAATAAATTAATATTTTACCAAATTTATGATTTTTCTCCAAAACTAATATTCTAATATTTTAATTAGCTAGAAATCATTTTCCGGTTATTGTTACAAAAAAATGTTATTCAAGACCAAAATAATTCATTAATGAACATTTTTATTATTAAGAGAAATTATTAACCGAACAATATTAATAAAACAATTTTCCTTAGAAAATATATTTTTAACCATTTTTTGTAATAAAGGAAAAATAATTTTTTTTAAATACTAAAATAGCACTTTTGCATAAAATACGATTTTCTTGCCAAAATAATGATTTTTAAATAAATATTAGTTTTTATTATATTAATCTCTTTATAAACCTTTTTTATTAGAAATCATTTTAAAAGGAGAATATATATAATTTATAATACAATTTTTCTAACAAAACTTTTATTTAAAATAATAACTTTTAAATGAATATTATTTACCACTATTTTGTAAATAAAATAACTAAATCATTTATTAGGTTTAGAATCTCTACAAATTAACATTACAAAATAAATGATAATCCTAACTTTTATTTAAACTAATTAAATCATTTAAATCATATTTTAAATTATTAAGGTTAATCCATAAATCAATTAATACCAAATAAGCATGTATATAGTTTCCTAATATGTATATTATTACCACATTGCTAATTGAGCACCACAGAAACCAAATAATCAAACACAGAACTTAGTTTAATAATCTACAGAAACTAACCTAAGGCCAGAAGGTCTAAATGGTTTTGTGGACAAGAAGATGGAAAAAATGAGGAAATGGATTACCTAAGCTTGATGAAAGAGTACCGAGGGGAGGTCTCGGACTCGGAACAACGTCGAGAACGATGGAGACGACGAGCACAGATACGTGTACGCACAAAGACGGACACGCGGAGACGGGACACGCGCACGGGAACACGCGCGGGAGGCGCCGGGCTGTCGGGCTGGCGCGGGGTTGCGCGGGGACGGACTCGGAAGGTGGGGAAGAGGGCTCTATAATCGGAGAGGGCGGCGAGGGGAGAGAGAGAGAGAGAGAGAGTAAAATTTGGAGGGAATGAAAAGTTTTTCCCGTCGTTTTAATTTAAGTCTGGGTCGTATATTTAGCGGCGGACTAGCGACGAATATTCGTCGCTCTTTTGATACTTGTCGACGGACTATCCGTCGCTACGTAGTCAAAAATTTGTCCCGCCACTTCTCCCAACAATTTTTGCCAGATAGTCGACTACACAACGACGGCCTCATATCCGTCGCTATGTCTCCGACGCCCTACCGATGGACGCACGACCTTTTCTCCCCTTAAAATAAAATTAAAAATATATCGGCTTGTCGTCGGTTATGGGTCGCAAATCCGTCGCTAACGCCGACGGAAAGAATCCGTCGCTAGTGCCGTCACTAATTAACTGTATTTTGGTAGTGTGTGATCCTATAGAAAATCAGTTTATTGATTCGGGTTAGGAGTTTGAGATTCGGTTCACGACCCGAACAAAAAACCTATATATACAATTACATTTTTACCCTTCCTTATATATATATAATATTGCAAAAATTTTGAAGGTGTGATCCAAAGGTTTCTCTCCCATCCCGATGTAATTCTAACTTACAATGTACTTAGAGTATGTTTTAAATTCAAATTGTACTTTTTTTTTCGTGTGGTAGGAATCACACATAAAATAAGAATAAGATTAAGCAGGAAATTTCCATCCTTAGCGGAAAATGATGTTTAAACTGGAACTTGTGCTTACGACAACACAACAAGGATTTCCGAAGTCACGTTCGAAAAATGAATGGTTTCAGGAATTTAAAATTAATCTTAAGATTTTCGGAAGTTGAAGATTTTCAAAAATTGGCTAACTCTGAAAATTATTTAAAATTTCGGCAGAGTTTTCTTTTAATTTATTAGTCCCAAAAATTTCAACAGATAATATAACACAGTAAAAACATATCCCGTGTACGCCGATCCCTTCAGTGGAGCAATCTCAACACCGGAAACCACACAATTCATATAGAAAGATGAAGGAAATGAAAACTAAAAATTGTAGCAGACAGTGAAACAAATTCTAACTAATCAAAATCAAATTTTACATTTTAAACTTACTAGAAGTGTTTGTTTACTATATATCTACTCAACTCTAAAGTACAAGGAGAGAATTGAATTTCCAAGGCCATTCTACTCAAATTTGATAGAAAATAATTTTGTAAGATATTTAATGATTTTAAAAAAATTATAAGTGTATGATCACTAAACCATATTATTATTATTTTTAACTCTCTTAAGTTTGACAAACGATGTTACTATAACTTAAATAAACCTTTATTTTACTATGGTTACTATTTAAGCAATCTTTGAATTTTTTCTAAATCACGTTTAGTTATTTATTTTTTACCTTAATTAGATTGAGAGTAAGTTACCCCAAATGTATGGGCACTTGAAAATACTTACTATGACTAGAATTTGAGACAAAAACGAGCTAATTTGCCTATAAAATGCATTTGGACATATTTAATACATATAAAATTTTATTTAAAATAAAATGCTCTTTTTAGTGTTTTTCAAATATTAAGGTAAGCCACACTAGGTATCTGTATAATACAAACTTTAAGTTATGATTTATGAACGTATATGTTAAATTTATACATTGAAAATTCATAGAGTACAACTATTCTAAATCAATGGACATATAAAATTTCTTAGATTAACACAAACTTTCATATTCTCCAAAACCCTTATAAATCTCATTTCTTACGTGTCCATATATATATATATATATATATATATATATATATATATATATATATATATATATATATATATATATGTGTGTGTGTGTGTGTGTGTGTGTGTGTGTGTGTGTGTGTGTGTGTTCAATTTTTCCCTTAATCTCAATCTACATAGAATAATTTCATTTTCTAAAAGCATTGCAAACATATGTATACATATATCAAGGCCAAGAACAAATTTACACGCTTCTAAATCCATATTTAACAAAAACTTCATGGCTAAGAATTTATGTAGAAGAAATATCATTCTATTTGTCTCATTTGTGCTTAAGGCAAGGGGTAATCTATGAAAAATTTATTTAGCATGGATTCTTAGAAAATTAATAATATATTATTATTATTATTATTTTGAAATTAATATCAAGTCCAGAATATTAAATAAAAATAAATGAAATGTTACATGAAATGTTACAAGAAGTAGAAAATCAAGAGAGTGTTAGAGAGCTTTCCTTGCTATATGATTTTCGAATCGAAATCAATTTCTTCGATTCCTTAAAATATCTCCAAAACCCAACCTAATTTCAGAAATTTAACTATATATATAGGTATTTGAATCTGACCTAGAAAATTTAAAATGAATTTGGGAGAAAAGAGTGATACATAAAGTTAAAATGAGAAGGAGGAAGTGAAAAATGGAAGTTGGAAGGAGGCCGGAGGGGGCGGTCCGGCGGTAGCTCGACGGCGGCGGCAGCAGTCCGACGACAGTGGCGGGAGCTGGACGGCAGCAGCAGTAGTAGGGAAGAATAGAAGAGGAGGAGGAGAATGGAAATTGAGTGGGGAAGAAAGCTCTTCCCCTAATAATGTGTTTGTAGAAAAAAAAAAAAAAAACTAAAATACCTCTCTTAATGAGTAATGAACATTGAGGGACAAGTGTCCAAGCCTCTTCATGTTGTGACAAGTAGCATGGTGGGGGTAAAAATGCAAAATTGTGTTTTGCATGAGGATTAGTTTGAAAAGAATTGTATTATTTTTGAAATTCAGGAAAAAATTCAAAAGAATAAAATAAAATAAAAGGCTAAATAAATTATAGAGACAGACACAATTAGAAAAGCCACAATAATAAGAGAGGAGAAAGAAAACAGCTAGGAATATTCTTGATTCATAGTTATCAAAAAAGAAAGTAGTAGTACAACTTGCATTCCAAATCAAGATGATGAACTGAACAACGATCCTAAAACAAATCAGTAGTGAGAATGAACT
Organism: Iris pallida; assembly: GCA_029216955.1. Taxonomy (NCBI): domain Eukaryota; kingdom Viridiplantae; phylum Streptophyta; class Magnoliopsida; order Asparagales; family Iridaceae; genus Iris; species Iris pallida. The sequence continues at coordinate 17,391,798 of JANAVB010006599.1, read as the reverse complement.
GAACTTGGCATTCCAAATCAAGAGTGAATCACTAAAGAAAGGAGTAGTACTAGCCAGCTAGCTAAACCTTGCCAAGATCGACCATGATCATGATCGAAGACCTTCCTCCCTAGCTCGTGCACCATTGCTTGCCAGGACGGACGCGAAAGTCTTCAATTAATGTCATCCATAGCAAACATTCGATCGTTACTGCTAGAACTGGCGTCACTTCCATTTCCAGAATCAGCATTGTGATCCTCCCGAGCATCTGCATTAACCTGATCGTCTTGCTCTTGATTCCCGCCACGATTGCCATCACCAGCATCAGCATTGACCTGATCTTGCTGTCCGCCATGGCTGTCGTCAGCATTAACCTCAATATCGTCTGCTTGTTCTTGATTCCCGCCATGATCGTCGGCTGCATCAGCATCGGCATTGACCTCAATATCGTCTGCTTGTTCTTGATTCCCGCCATGATCGCCGTCCGCATCATCAGCATCGGCATTAACCTCAATATCGTCTGCTTGTTCTTGATTCCCGCCATGATCGTCGTCCGCATCAGCATCGGCATTAACCTCAATACCGTCTGCTTGTTCTTGATTCCCGCCATGATCGTCGTCCGCATCAGCATCGGCATTGACCTGATCTTGCTGTCCGTCATGAATATTGGCATCATGAGCCTGCACACCATAAACTTGAGGTCCTCCACCAGGGAATAGGATCATCTGGCGCCGGCGCTCGTACAAGTCAGCCGCCATGGCTACGCCTTGGCCGGGAGGGTCGTCGTGGCAAGTCTGTCCTCGGAGTGCGCCGCTATGCGCGCCGTACCAGTACTGGTCCATGCCGTGTGCGTGCCGCGTTTGGCACTGGTTGCAGTGCCTGAAGAAGAACCTTTCCCTCCAGTGCTCCTCCTCCGAACGTCGATCTCGAGCCGATCCTTCCAGAGAGACCTCTCGAGTGATAATGTAGGGAGCCTGGCCGACGTCGGGATCGTAGAACTGCGGGTGGCTAAGATCCCCAACGCAGTGCTTCTCCAATACGCCGTCTGGAAAGATCTCGTGGCTGATGTAGCGGTGATGCATCATTCCGCAGCGTTCGCACTCCCATGCGACGAAGCTTGACACGAGGTCGGGCGCGCTGCTGCTTCCGGACCGGTACAGGGACATGGTCCCGTGGTAGACGTCGTTGTGGGGTGGGAGGAGGTGGTACTCTGCGTCGACGTGATGATGGTCGGGAAACAAGCTGTTGATGTCGACACCTCGCCACGCCGAGGCTCGGCGTGTAGCTCCGTGGAACATATTGGCGTGTAGATTGTATACTCTTTGGTTGAAGATCACCATCTTCTTTGATGTTGCACTTGCACCTTCTTCTTCTTCCCCCTCTCTTCTTCTACTACTTCTTGAAGGTTTTGTGAAGGGGGGGGGGGGGGGGGGGAGGGTTCTATGAGGTTAATAGAGAGAGAATTTGGTTCGAGACTTCATGCAGTCGTTTATATAGCCGGACTGACTTGTGAAATTTTAGGTATTTGAACCACTAACTTACCGGCTAATGTCATCTATTATTATTTTTTCCCACTAAATGTTTCGTGTAATTATTTCCAAAAAGAGTAATGAGTGTTTAAATCCTGAATTTTATATTAGCTTAGAGTTTAAGTCCTAATTAATAGAGTAATGCTACAGTTACAATCAAATGCTTACAACCCTCTTACAACCTTCACCCACTGGTCAGCACATAGGTGAATGGTTGTAAGAGACAAAAAGTCCAGTTTATTAATGTCGACACCTTCACTTAATTAGGACCCTCTTACAACCCTCTTACAACCTTCACCCAATGCTTACAACCCTCTTACAACCCTCTTCCATCTAGTTTATTGCTCAGCTTCTCTTCCTCCAGAAGGATTTCTATAGTAAGAGACAAAAAGTCCAGTTTATTAATGTCGACACCTTCACCTCTTAAGCGTTGAGTCCGTTTTTTCGCACGAATCCAATCTTGAACGCAAACACATGAGACTTCAAAAATATCTGGCATCATCCTGCTCCTAGCTCTTCTTGCTTAGCATTCTTGAACTTGCACTGAAACAAGATTCTGATGTTACCGTAGACACTTAAGTGACTGGAAGATCACGTGCTAAAGAAGAAATTATACAATAAGTTTTTTTGTGTTGTTTTCGCCCTTCCACCATTCTTAAATATGATCCAGAATCATCAACATAAGAATTTAAATACAAGGACAATTCTTGAATTGATAGAGAATATTATTTTTGTTTCATCCTTTGTAGTATACTCTTAGTATCAGGGCCGGCCCTAGGCAAACTTTTAAAATGGGACCCCTATATAATATAAAAAAAATTGAACTAAAAGTAAATTTTAAAAAATGTTTCAGCCAAAAATTGAACCTATGATCTCTTGTGTACAAGTTTAACATACTAACACTACACAACAATTGTTTTGTGATGAAGGTGGGTTATGTTACATATTAGTTCTATGTTCGATACAAGAATATATATATATATATATATATATATATATATATATATATATATATATATATATATATATATATATATATATATTTGGGCTCCTAAATTTTATGGGGACCTGGACGGTGCCCTGGGCCAGGGCCGGCCCTGCTTAGTATGAGATAACTTAGACATTAAACCAGAGCTACTACAATCTTGAACGGTGGTCGGTTCGATACTTCTTTTTCATATAAAGTAATTAGAGTATCTAATTTTTCTTTAAATTATATATTTAAGCTACCTACCTTAACATTCATATTGTCAAAATAATCATCTAACAAATATTATAAATATATACTAGTATTTAAATTTAGGATAAAAATTGCAGTGATACTTGTTAATATGTTAATATTGCAAGAGAGAAAGAAAATTTGTTGTGGTAATTTATATATATATATATATATATATATATATATATATATATATATATATATATATATATATATATATATATATATATATAATTACCAGAATAATTCCCAAATTACAGTTAATTAGAACGTTGGCATGGTATTTTGATAATTTAAACCCTCCAACAGCTATATTTGTCTTGGGTGTATTTTAACAAAATATTCCTAATATTATGGTTGCTTTTAACGTTTAAGGGTGGGTGGGTAGGTGTGGGTGGGCCAGGCAGGGTCAACCAAAAATTTTTGTCTGAACCGGTTCGGTTTATTCACTTGCCAGGCCAGGCTATTGGGACTATTTCTCAAAGCCAGCCCGAACCTGGGTCGCTTGGGGGCCGTTTGGGACGTTGACCTGGCCCGGGCCGATCAGACCAGCTTTTAACCGCTCTGGACGAGGGCCAGGTTGCGGGCCGCCCGACCCAATTCACACATTAAAGTCATGACATGTCCAATTGAAAATTTTGGGCCATAATTTTTTTATTTTTGGTTTAATTTTTTTCTATTATACCTTGAAAATGAGTACAATAACCGATTCGATTTATTCACTGGCCGGGCCAGGCTATTGCGACTATTTCTCAAAGCTAGCCCGAACCTGGGTCGCTTAGGGGCCGGGTTGGGATGTTGACCTTGTAGTGCCCCGCTTTCGATAGGCGACAGACTTCATAATATGCTTGCGCCGAGTCAGATTGGTCTGGAACTTAGATGGCCATCTGACTTGATCGCTGAGCTTGGTAAACGATAATCCCTTGCGGTATCGATCAAATCGATTTGGACGGATGTTACGAGAATCGATCCAACTAATGGAACGACTTCTGTTGGAATAATTCCTAGATGCAGCGGACTGCGTCTCGACGAGTGAGCTCTATATAAGAGTCCCTTCGACGGAGCCGAACCGCTGTATGATTTTCTTGGAGCTTTTGCCGCATGGTTTTGAGGAAGTACTTTCGCGTCGTTTTCTGAATGCAATTACGAATTTTGAAGCGAAAAAATAAAGAAGAAATCCTAACAAAGTGTTGGTGCCATTGCAGGAGCTCGCGTAACTAAGGCTTGAACGTTGCGAAACGCTTCGATGGTCGGCACGATCAAAGAACTTGGTGGGTGATTCGGCCCCTTCTTTTCTACTCTGTCCCGCAAATGAAATTTTTTTGCCTCGAATTCATTCAAATCGACGATGCCAAGTTAAATGCATGCCAATCCACTAAGGTCAAGAACTCGGGAAAAAATGTATCGATTTAGAGTAATTTACTCTGAAAATACAACTTTCTCACATAAACGAGAAAGTTTAAGGTTCTAGTAAAAAGATAGACTATTTCACGTTCTGCAAAATAATATGAAACGTCGATCGTGGGTTATGATGCCTCGGACAATTTGGTGCCTACGGGACGCTAAATCGGGAGTACGGCTTTGGAGAAAATGAATCATTGTATGAGTTGAAAGAAATGATAATGTCGTTCAATACTGTCCGTGCTATACAAATCTGTTTGCATATATTAAATTGTTCACGCATTGGCATGGTCATGGACAGCTTGTGCACAAGTTTGATTTTCCTCGAATCGGTATCCGGGATATCAGAATCAAATCACCTAGAGGGAATGAATAATCGTGCCTCGGTACTGATGCATTGCGGGACCGTCAGTCAGGCTTGCAACCTAGACTGAACGGGCTAAAATGTCGTTGAGATAGTCCCCCGTTGCGTGTAACACCAATGACCGCGCATATAAGATAGTAGCATGCTCACCTACTGTCTTATACAGGTAGTAAGTATTATCTCCGTTTTTATACAGGGATGAGCACGGCCATGGTAAGAATCGGGATATATCATTATGTTTTACTGTATGCTTTACTTCTTCAAAGATGGCTATCGATATGAACTGAACTCATTTAGTTCTAAATAGAAAGACAACTCTAAAGCATGCCTACCTTAACAATCAGAGTCAGTTTAGACGAGTGGGTTCATCTCGTCCACTTAGCAAGTGTGCTAATCCCCTCTCCCAATTTTCCAGGTACGGCGGGTGCTCTAAACTGAAGCTGAAGTACGGAGAGGCGTTTTGAAGCTCTTCCTATCCTGAAGTATTTTGAAGCCAATTCAATCGAAGGCTTTTGTATAAAGGGGTGAATGTATGGAACGACAAGTGTTAGTTCAGGCAGCTTGTCGAGTATGTTTCTTTTGTTTTCAATCAATATAGCCGCAACAGCACCCAATATAGTTACGACTTGCACTTCGTTGCAAGCTGTGAATGAAAAAGCATATTTCCATTTTCCTATACTGCGTCTCAATTTGATGTGATTTGTGAAGTTTTAACTTGGCGTTTCAATATAAAAAATCAACATAACGTTCTTGCCTTGTACGAGTGCAATTTCAGACACATACGACATCACGCCTTAGCGAGGACGATCGATTCGACAAAATAACAACAGGGATGAACGGTGTGTCGACTCGGAACGTAACAAATTGGTATCAGAGCACAGTTATATTTCTTCGTATTTTTGAAAGATGTTTCATTATTGGAATGTTCGTTGCGATGGCTCAATTGAATGCTTGTCGACATGCTGCGTGAAGTAAAAGTTCCATACAGGTAAGTTCGTTGATATTTTTAAAAAATACTAACGGGTTTACTCTATTTTTTTGGATTGACTAAGAGAAATAAGAACAATTCCGGCACAACAACCCAAACTGTGGATAGTACGTCGAGCAGAAAGAGTACTCGCCCTAGCGAGACGACCATGGAGAAAATGTTATAGTTGATGGAACTGCAGCAGCAATAGCTTCATATGCAAATCAAGGCCCAATTTTGTAATGATTCGCTCCGCCCTAGCGGAACACCGATTCAAACGGCAAGTGCAACGACTCAAACGAGCCATCGACCCGAAGAGTTGGCATCGACCTAATAAAGAATCGATACAAGGCTTACATTGGTCCGTCAAGAGGAATCCAGACTTAGACTTTCAAAGACGCGCTCGGAGTATCGTTCGGCCAATGTGAACATCGCTAAGGTGGGTGGCTCCGATGAAACCGTCTTGTTTAGCCTAGACACATAACAATACGGACACTAATGCTAGAATCGCTAGGCGATAACACCACGCATGCTAATAAATGACTCAACGCACCTAGCTAAGGGAATAAATCCCATCTTGTATGCTTGTATAGAACATGGAAAAGAACATAGAAAATATGAGAACTCTCGTGCCGTACATTTCGAGTTCCCTATGCATTCAACAATGAAACAATAAATGAATTACAACAATGAAACGGGAAGACTATCAACATAGCCGTTCCTGTTTGCCATTAAAATCTTTTGATTGTAAATTTTAATACAAACAGAACAGTGTTACAATGTAGGACTTAGATGTAGTCCTAGGAGTACACTTTTGTTTATCTGGGTCCCTTGTGCCGATGGAGCGAGTGGTAATGCATTGACTCTATTGACGATCTGACGACGATTATCGGTTCTCTGAAGGTCTGGGTTGCTTTGGGTGCTGGAGCTGGTGGAGAGGAGAAAGACGTTGAGTGTCTGTATCTGCCTCTCTGGTTGTGCGACGTCTCTGTCTGTATATGACTGTTCGTCTGTCTCTGTGTGTGTCCGTCAAGAAGAAGGAAATGATCCCTCTATTTATAGCTTTGCAGGCTGGCTTCTCATGTGCGCATATGTAGCATGCGCCTGGACGTGAGGACGCCACGTGGTGATTGCTGATGGAGGCGCATGGACGATGCGCCCTGATTGAGGGGTTAAATTCTTTATGCTGCTGTTGTGGGCCGGCACATAGCAGAAAAGAAGATCTTTTTATTGCTGAGATCTTGGGTGAATCGAGTCAAAGGACACGTGTCATCGACCTATGGCTCGGAGATCTCGGATTTGGTAGGGAATGATTTGGTAGGACGCGCCTGGGATTGGGCGCATGAGGAGACTTTGGCTCGTAAACTTTGGGAGTCACGAACCATTCAAGGCGCATGGCTTTTGAGGCGCATGCGAAGCTTCAGTAGCGACTTTACTTCTGTCTTTAGGGATCAGAGAAAAGTCTGAGGCGCATGGCTTTTGAGGCGCACGCAGCTTTGGACGTGACTTTACTTCTGTCTTTAGGGATCAAAGAAAAGTCTGAGGCGTATGACTTTTGAGGCGCATGCAGAGTTTTGGGCGCATGGCTGCGGAGACGCATGCGAGTGGTTGGGCGGCCACGTGGCTGTAACCGTCGGAGAAGAGTAATGATGATGCTGACATTAGCGATGCTTCATTTTCTGAAAAAGCTGTCAACTGTTCAGTCTTTGAGAGGCGAGCTGCCAACTCTGTCAGACTTCAGCATTTAATGTTCTTTGACATTTGATAGACTGTTGAGTGGGCGCATCGATCGATGTTCCACCAGGCGTATGGGGCCGTATGGGGGCACATGCTTGTAAGGCGCTTGGTGTTGAGGGGCGCGTCTGTGTGATACACGGTCTGACCGACGTATCCGCTCCGTATGACACGTCTTTATTGGTCCGTCTGTTGAGTTCTTCGAGTCATTAATGACTCTCTGACTTAGCTGAATTCGAAGGAGAGAATTCATCATCATGAATATAAGTTCATTGCATTAACTTCGGGAAGGTTGCCACTTGGCGCATGGGTTTGATTTTCCCTGGCCTATGAATAGCAACAGTTTGAGAGAATTTTGTTGTCTCTCCCTTAACTTCTCGACGAAGATGGATTCGACTGATCCTCCTCCTTGGTAAGACGTTGTACCGTGGATGATGGTTCTCCTTGTTCGAAAAAGCTTTGACGATTTAACTCCTTCAGAAGATAAGAGCCCCAGGCTGGTAGATGCGTCTGTGCGTTGACGAGGAAGTGATTCACTCTGACGGGGCGGAGTGATGTGCTGGGAGACAGGTACAGTAGGTTGCAACTGTTGGAACACAGACTGCCTTGGTGATGGAGCCACTGTCTTACGGTAGCAGCAGTTGATGGCGACCGTAGCACAAATGTTCCCTGTGAGGGGCACATTATGCTTGGTAGTCGGCTCTCTTGATCGGCGTTTGTGAATGATCATATTACGCAAATCGTTAGAGGAAAGTGCCACCTTCGCACCCCCATCAGGCGCATGGCAAGGCCAAGCGCCGGGGTGGTCAAGTGAGAGTGCCACCTTTACACCCCCATCAGGCGCATGGCAAGGCCAAGCGCCGGGGTGGTCAAGTGAATGCTGCCCCTTGATCCAACACCAAACAGGGACTCAGATCAGTAGTAGGGGTACAACACTTAAAGTAACTTGAACGAACCTCGGACGCACAAACCAGAGGAGGCACGAGAGTTCAAGACCACAGGGTTTGCCTTGCTCGACTTGGTTGCGAACGCAGTAGATGCGCCCAAGTGAGACAAGGACTTTGAAGGTCGGCTCGTTTCTGGCGCAGAAGCACCCGAGTCGACCTTGTACATCTTACCATCAACAGCGTGCATGATTGTGAGCGCATGCTTCTGGTTTGCCGTTGGCATAGCACGTTTGAGGCGCATGGCCTGTGCCGCCTTGGACTTCTTCGTACCAGCCCGTGGGGCACATAGTACTCAGAGTCCAAATTATCCTCGCCATGACAGCGAGTGAAGAACTTGCAGCCAACCCAAAAGAAGAGAAGAAAAACTGCAACTTTTTGTGGCTCGAACGGGCTCCCTGGATAACGGGCTCCCTTTTCTTTATTTATTTTTGGTGCCCTTTTCAAAGGAGGCAAGATGGCTCTATATATAGAGTGAAATGAGACCTCTTTTCTTCTCCTTTCTGATGTGGGATTAAAAGTAATATCCTTCTTTTTTCATGTTTCTACAAGACCCCCTTCAAAGTTTTTAAAACTTTTAGACAAGTTTTGAAATACTTTGAACAAGAAGCATGGACAGTAGAGCTGTTTAGGTGTGACAATCCTATCAGAGGTAGTATGGACGTGATAGGTTTGGGTACTTCTACTGGGAAATTTATGTGGACTTATCATCATTGGCACACCTTGGTTTTAGGTACAGATAATAAGTTGAGAGAGAGAGAGAGAGAGAGAACTAACGTATTTACTCAGAGGTAATATGGACGTGATAGGAATGACTCTGGAGGGAGATACGCGAAACTACTCAGAGGTAATATGGACATGGAAGTTCTGCTAGGGATGTAATCCTTTACTTTTGAATAAAGAATACAGAGTTTTTTGTGGTGTGTTCATTTTTGCTGTCATGAACTTGATGATTTGTGTGGACCTATTATCTTTTGCGCACCTTGGTTGTTAGGTACAAATAATAAGTTTGAGAGAACCTGACATGTTTGCTCAGAGGTGATATGGACGTAGCAAATATGGGATTGTAATGATGGAATCTTCCTACTCAGAGGTGTTATGGACGTGGTAGGAATGACTCTGGGGGATACGCGGAACTACTCAGAGGTAATGTGGACGTGGAAGTTCTGCGATCGATGTACGACAACGCAGGGGTTGTCTGTACGGGATGTTTACTCAGAGGTAATGTGGACGTGCTAAACATGATGGGTAGCGTAGTCTTACGGAGTGTAAGATTTTGCTTTGTAGGGTGTAGGGAAATAACTCAGAGGTAATATGGACGTGGTTGTCCTTCTACTGGAGAATAGAATGCCACGGAACAGCTGGGTTTCGAAAGCGTAAGATTATGTGGAAGGGAATTGTATGTGAGCCCTGATAATTGGGTCCGCAGACTCTCTTGTGGAAGTACATGTCTGAAAGATGTCAAGAGTAGTAATTCTTTATGAACTTGCCATTGATGGGCATCATGAACAAGTCTCCATTGGGTTTAGCGAGGCGGTAAGCACCGTTTGAGTATACCGTCTCTATGATGAAAGGTCCTTCCCACTTGAGCTCGAACTTTTCTGGTGTCTTGTGAGTCAAAACCATCGGCCTTCTGACTGCTAGAACCAGGTCGCCTATTTGGAAGGTCCTCTGCTTGACCCTCTTGTTGAAAGCCTGTGATATACGGGCTTGGTAGAGTTCAATGCATTGTTGAGCTAGGAGACGCTTTTTGTCGAGTGCCTCCAGTTCTCGCAGATGATGACGTTGATTGTCTTCCTCTGTTAGTTGATTTGTGATTGCTACATGGAGTGAGGGTATCTGGATCTCGAGAGGCAGTACCGTTTCGCTCCCGTAAACCAGGGAGAATGGTGTGTTGCCCGTCGGGGTCCATACCGTTGTGCAGTAGGCCCAAAGGCATTCATCGAGCTTTTCATCCCAGTCGCGTTTATTGGATGACATGACTTTTTTGAGTAGCCTGACGATAGTCTTATTGAATGCCTCGGCCAATCCATTTGCTGCCGGATTGTAGGCGGTTGATGTCACGTTTTGAATGCAATTTTTGTCACAGAATCTGCTGAAAACATGGCTGATGAACTGAGGACCGTTATCGTGGATGATCCTCCGGGGTACCCCAAAATGGTAGATGACATGGTGCTTGATGAAGCTGATCACTCTGGAGCTTTTCACTTCTGCCAGTGGAACTACTTCTGCCCACTTGGAGAAGTAGTCGGTGATGGCCAGGTGGAAGCTGTCACGCCCCGACCCAGAATCACCCGAATCATCGTCCTCGTTGGGGCGTGATGCAGCACGAGCCTGGAGTTGCGCTAGTGCAAGACAAGATGACAAGTTCTCAAATGGTTATCTTTTTGAGTTGATATTCACAACGAAAGAAAAACAAAGTATACGAAACAAATCTCTTTATTGATCTTCGAAATCAGATTACAAAGGCTTTCGATAGCCTAACGAAATTCGCCAGATTGGCTACAACACTCAAGTTCTCTCTTGCCCATAAAGGATTTTGCCGTTCCATACATCATGCCTTCTATATCTCGGCCGTATCAATTCTGTCGCGAGTCCGAGCGTCAAGCGATCGCACGCTTTAATACGCTTCGGCATTCCAAGCCTCAACGCGTTCAAGCAACGCTTCGCCGCGAGAAATCCATTCCCTGCACCCTGCATGAAGCTGGTGGGGGATCAGTACGCTCGTCCTCGCATGTACTGAAGCAAAGATCATCTTTCCAAACCGACATTTTAATATTTATGTTGAATCATGCAACTTAGCTTATGATCTTGCTATGTTCTCCTTAGGGTCAATTTCATGGCATATTCGAAAGCGTAAAGTATGGCAAGCATGTTATTCAATTTGCATAAGTAAACAGACAAACAATCTCGTGTTTGATTCGTGGCATAACTTACAATATCGACGCACCCGCCCTTGCACCGACGCAAGGTGAATACGCCTATCTGTTTTCCCTGTCATGTTATAAGTGCTCTCTATTCAGAATCCGTCCATGCAGGATATACGCATACCTTGCACTTCCAAACCCATCGCCCTTATCTATATAAAGGTCACTAGCTTTTCGGGCTAGAATGGACTTATATTTATCAAATCGAAACATAAGACGATGTTAACTCTGTGCGGTAGCTAACCAACATCAGAGGCCATCGAAGTAATCGCAGCAAGTGGCTTATCACATTTACCAGACGGTCGCTACCCATCTAAATGAAGTACACCAACAATACCGTAAACGAATCCCTCCTAGGCCGAACGATCCCAGCGCCCTGGCGCGCCGCGTTCGAGGGAATACCCATGCACGGGCTTATATCTTTAAGTCCATTTGACCATGCAACGAATCTTTTATTTCATACAACCAAGCAAGTTTGCTTATCTCTATTTCAATTGGCACAACGCCCGAATGTTCTCAACGAACACCCGTAGGCCGCAAACATTTCGAAGGGCACCATGCCGCATTATCATCTCGTATATCTTCCGTTAACTTTCTATGTTCTTACGTTTTATTCTTCGTTTCAATGGTTCAGTGGCATCATGCCTCAACTCAATGCTCGTCAACCGAACGACCCGAAGGTCTCAAACAGCTTTCGAGGCATTATGTCATATCTGACAGTTCTGCCACATTCATGCCACAACTGTATTCTTTCGCAACGAAGCCATCTTTTATTATCCCGTGCACGTAGGCACGTTTCGACCGTATTCCGATGTTCTATGACTTAGCATTCATGTCCGTGGCTTGCGCGCTAGGGCGCTCGCCTATTGTCTTTCGATGTTCTAGCCGTTATAACGCGTGCACAAAGACACGGTATGGTTCGTGCACTAAGACACTCGCCGAGTAAGTTATCCCATGTTCTTACGGCTTGCGCACCGAGGCGCTCGCCTTTGCGATATCCAATGTTCCATAGCGACTCGACGTTTGTCGTACGATTCATTTCAATTGTTCTATCTAGTGTTCGACACGCACTACGTTCATCTCTCTATCGAGCCACGCCCGTGGCGTTGATAGATTAACTCATCATACATTGATATATTTGACTTATCGAATGAAGGAGTAAAAAGAAGTCAATCCTTCCACCTTAAGTCGATACGCCTTTGTCGTTTCGTCGAGCCATTGTGGCTTGATTTCATAACTTCATCGCACAGGCAACTCTCCTGACTTAGCTATTCGAGCACTTCGTGCTTATTGAGTTTGTACGTCCGATTTGCCTTAGCGTGCCAATGCTTCCGTCCGTCGTAAGGCGACGATTTGCTTTCGCGGACCCCTTACTGAATAAGGCAAAAGATCGACCTCTAACATTTCAGCGTAAACGTATAGCCTGCACATGAAACCAACTAAAATCATTACTTGCATCGATTTGGACTTGCGCCTTGGTCGATTTGATTTCTTAGAATCTTCGAGCCGTCTTAATGCACTTATCCTTCGAGGCAACGCGGCGCTTCGCATCGATTCACTCGATGCATTCTTTGGGATAAGGCAACTCTTCGCATCGACTTAGTTTGATACATTCCTCGGGACAACTTAATACTTTGTATCGATTCGCATCGATACGTAATCGGGTCAACGCAACTCTTCGAGTCAACGACTCAGCATAATACACCGTGCGGAGCGGGGCATTACAGAATATACAACTCAAAACAAGGTTCGTTCCGAACCGAAACCAATACTAAATTTCCAAGGGTTTTATTAGATCGTTCTACGATCTCGTCTCACTATCGTTGGGATCGTACAACTTAGTTTGGAATCATACACATATTTTAGGCGTCCCCCCAATATATGCATTTCAGCCGAGCTCAGTTGTAAGATATCGGAACAACGTAAACACGTAACTCTTATTCTCGATAACTTGGCATCTCATATTCTCGATCGGACTTGGCTCTATTAATTGTTCTCACAATTCTAGCGCACATACATATTGATACATACGCGATCCTCCAACGAAAGTCAAGGCACACGATGCGATTCAAAATCACATTTCTCACTTTGTATGTTTTATCGGGACTATCAATTCTATGCGTCGCGTCAAGCCGTCGTGCATCCGATCACAACGAGTCTCCGCAACGCCTTCCATTCGGCGTCACTATCCAACAATTTTTGATGTTTCACTTTGTATCCTATCTTCGACATGATTTTCTTTTGTTGACTTGCAAAAGCATCAACATTCAGGACTACGTCCGCTAGGTTACTTACCTAGACACCGTGCTCAAATCCTTCCGACGCAAGTTTAAATTGACATTACACAAAGGCCACAATCTATCCGACACAAAGTTTACATCAAGGCGACGGTGCTCAAGACAACGATCGCCTTGACACAAAGGTCTTTACGATATGCCTTACGTTCGATTCCTAACGAGTAGGAATTTACTAGCCAAATTCCCAACTTACCCGTCTCACAACATCGAATATAAGTTCGGTTCACGCAAGCTCAATTGCAAGGTAAATCTGTATCTAACGACATGACTCGTAAGTCATTCCCTTATCGTTCCCTCTCGTGCATAACACGACTCTCGCACTCGCCTATCCGAATCACCAAGTTCGTTGGTGAATTTCAAGTTCTATCGTCGACCAACTTAACCATTCAAGCATTCATCCGACGAATACTCCGAATCTAGCTATATCATTCTCAATAGAAATTTGTTCCAATAATTCTCGATCGCCTAGACTTATCGTCAACATGCACCATGTTATATTTTTTATCGATGCAATCTCATATGCGATTTCGCATGGGTTATCTTACGGTCTGCAACATTCAATTTGATTTGGCAGTCAAGTCTTCTAGGGTCAGCTTCCCCGAAGCTATGCTCGATAATTGTGGATCATCACCGAAGGACAGTTTACGAACCATGCTATATCTTATTTTGGAGCCAAATCACGTTCCGACGATTTCTACACGACTTTCCAATTCCGGACAAAACTATTTCTATCGGCACAACTGATGCGCAACTATCCTCCGAGTAAAGTCATGCATTGCCGTCGATAATTCTGTAATTTATGAAACATCTACTCGTATCGAGTTCGAGTCTATCTTATTTTGCGGTCGACATACGAGATGCTATATGCATCGAGCAATCGTCGATGACTTATAGTCTCGTCTTTGATAAATCACAAAGTTCACGATCAACCAGTTCGTTTCAATCTCGTATCGTTACTTACAAAATTTTATAGCACGAGGCACACTCTATTTTGTATTCTCACATCGCTTACATTTCCTTACGTATCGATCTCGATACGCCGTATCCATTTCGATAACGTAAGGGTCAACTCTGAATCCGTTTCAACGTCAACTTAACTCGCATCGCATACATCCAAGTTCGTAACAAACTTTTTCATATATATTGACTCGTTCTCCGATTTGTCGCATCCCTCTATACTTCGATCGCGTAACTGAGTTACCGATTATCCAACATCGAACCCTCAAGTCATACGATATCGCCCTCTAAGTTTCGCGTGTTTTCAGTCGTACTCAAATGAGTTTTGCCGTAACGTAACCAACTATTTCTTAGGTACGATTACTCGCGTCAACCAACTTTCTTACCGAAATCGCACATCGTGCGATTCGATTATAATTCGCATCGCCCAACATTTCTATCGAAATCGCATGTCGTACAATTCAATTCACCTAGCCGAACATTTCTATCAAGGTCGCAAGTCGTACGATTCATTTGTAAGCTCGAGTATTCCTTTCCCGTCGATCCGATTATTGCATCAAGGCATAATCGTTTTGCTAGTCTCGGTCGTCCGACCAACTTATAACTTTCGTCCGACGTATCGTTCATTGATACAAGTCTCGCTTTATCGTCCCAACCGATTTTCGAAGAACACTTGCATCAACATATCGCCATACAAATTTTCAATCGAGTCTCGGTACTCCCCCGTCTGTTGCGGACAAACCTTCCACAATTCTCACAACGCGTCGATAAAATTTATCGCACAAGTGCTATACCATATACCACTCGGAATAGGGTCATTCATCGCCTACGTGGTATGGCATATACCACCCGGAAATTAAGTTACTTCCGTCGTAACTTACTCTTTACGAACCGACGATCTCTTCCGACTCACGATTTTTGCAGTGATCGTGCTTGATCACAACCGTAACTCTGATTAAATCAAAATCCGATACAACTCGGCCAATGCATTCATTTGCCAACACAGCTCGGCGCGCAACCGAACCGATTTCGTTTCTCGATTTATAACTTTTATTTTCTTCCGTTGCATCTTGTGCAAAAATTCATTTTCGATATCCGTTGCACTTCGTGCATCGATTATTTTGATACGCGTTGCACCACGTGCAATAATTTTTACTTTCAATACGTATTGCACGTCATACAACGATTTATTTTCGATATTTACCGCACCTCGTGCATCGATTTCCTTTCAATACGCATTGTACATCGTGCAAAGATTTATTTTCCGACATTCAAAGTCAATGCTCAAATCCATTTAACACATTCGATATTGATTTATCGCTTTTCATCGCAAACGCACATTCAAAATCGATATGTGAATCCGTTCGACACATTCCATATCAACTTTTATTTCTTTTCAACGCATCGTTTACAATCAACGCGTGGCAATTGCTGCAGCAACATTCCACGACTATCATTATATCGATGCAACCAACATTTCTCGTATCATTCGTTGTAAACAACGAAAATCTCAATTTTAAATTCACGACGTGTTGCATCTACGGCAACAAATTCTTGAATTCATATCTCGCAACTTGTTGCACTTGCGGCAACAAACCTTTTCCGACTTTTCCAACTAACACCAGGTAATTTCCAAACAACACGCAGCAAAATTACATAATTTGTATTAGACTTATTGTATGGAACATCCAGTACGGCATCGAGTAGAGTCAAGAGTGATTTCGATTGGTGGTGGGCAACTTTTAGAACTTGAAATGAAGCAAGCGTCCAGAGGAAATTGAGCCTAGAGCTTTGATACCAATTTGTCACGCCCCGACCCGGAATCACCCGAATCATCGTCCTCGCTGGGGCGTGATACCGCACAAGCCTGGAGTTGCCCTCGTGCAAGACAAGATGACAAGTTCTCAAATGGTTATCTTTTTGGGTTGATATTCACAACGAAAGAAAAACAGAGTATACGAAACAAATCTCTTTATTGATCTTCGAAATCAGATTACAAAGGCTTTCGATAGCCTAACGGAATTCGTCAGATTGGCTACAACACTCAAGTTCTCTCTTGCCCACAAAGGATTTCGCCGTTCTATACATCATGCCTTCTATATCTCGACCGTATCAATCCTGTCGCGAGTCCGAGCGTCAAGCGATCGCACGCTTTAATACGCTTCGGCATTCTAAGCCTCAACGCGTTCAAGCAACGCTTTGCCGCGAGCAATCCATTCCCTGCACCCTGCATGAAGCTGGTGGGGGATCAGTACGTTCGTCCTCGCATGTACTGAAGCAAAGATCATCTTTCCAAACCGATATTTTAATATTTATGTTGAATCATGCAACTTAGCTTATGATCTTGCTATGTTCTCCTTAGGGTCAATTTCATGGCATATTCGAAAGCGTAAAGCATGGCAAGCATGTTATTCAATTTGCATAAGTTAACAGACAAGCAATCTCGTGTTTGATTCGTGGTGCAACTTACAATATCGACGCACCCGCCCTTGCACCGACGCAAGGTGAATACGCCTATCTGTTTTCCCTGTCATGTTATAAGTGCTCTCTATTCAGAATCTGTCCATGCAGGATATAAGCATACCTTGCACTTCCAAACCCATCGCCCTTATCTATATGAAGGTCACTAGCTTTTCGGGCTAGAATGGACTTATATTTATCAAATCGAAACATAAGACGATGTTAACTCTGTGCGGTTGCTAACCAACATCAGAGGCCATCGAAATAATCGCAGCAAGTGGCTTATCACATTCACCAGACGGTCGCTACCCATCTAAATGAAGTGTACCAACAATACCGTAAACAAATCCCTCCTAGGCCGAACGATCCCAGCGCCCTGGCGCGTCGCGTTCGAAGGAATACCCATGCACGGGCTTATATCTTTAAGTCCATTTGACCATGCAACGAATCTTATATTTCATACAACCAAGCAAGTTCGCTTATCTCTATTTCAATTGGCATAACGCCCGAATGTTCTCAACGAACGCCCGTAGGCCGCAAACATTTCGAAGGGCAGCATGCCGTATTGTTATCTCGTATTTCTTCTGTTAACTTTCTATGTTCTTACGTTTCATTCTTCGTTTCAATGGTTCAATGACATCATGCCTCAACTCAATGCTCGTCAATCGAACGACCCGAAGGTCTCGAACACCTTTCGAGGCATTATGTCATATCCGACTGTTCTGCCACATTCATGCCACAACTGTATTCTTTCGCAACGAAGCCTTCTTTCATTATCCCGTGCACGTAGGCACGTTTCGACCGTATTCCGATGTTCTATGACTTAGCATTCAATGTCCGTGGCTTGCGCGCTAGGGCGCTCGCCTATTGTTTTTTGATGTTCTAGCCATTCTAACGTGTGCGCAAAGGCACGGTATGGTTCGTGCACTAAGGCACTCGCCGAGTAAGTTATCCCATGTTCTTGCGGCTTGCGCACCGAGGCGCTCGCCTTTGTGATATCCAATGTTCCATAGCGACTCGTACGTTTGTCGTACGATTCATTTCAATTGTTCTATCTAGTGTTCGACACGTACTACGTTCATCTCTCTATCGAGCCACGCCCATGGCATTGATAGGTTAACTCAGCATACAATGATATATTTAACTTATCGAATGAAGGAGTAAAAAAGAAGTCAATCCTCCTATCTTGAGTCGATATGCCTTTGTCGTTTCGTCGAGCCGTTGCGGCTCGATTTCATAACTTCATCGCACGGGCAACTCTCCTGACTTAGCCATTCGAGTACTTCGTGCTTATTGAGTTTGTATGTCCGATTTGCCTTAGCGTGCCAACGCTTCCGTCCATCGTAAGGCGACGATTTGCTTTCGCGGACCCCTTTCTGAATAAGACAAAAGATCGACCTCTAACATTTCAGCATAAACGTATAGCCTGCACATGAAACCAACTAAAATCATTACTTGCATCGATTTGGACTTGCGTCTTGGTCGATTCAATTTCTTAGAATCTTCGAGCCGTTTTAACGCACTTATCCTTCGAGGTAACGCGGCACTTCGTATCGATTCACTCGATGCATTCTTTGGGACAAGGCAACTCTTCGTATCGACTTAGTTTGATGCATTCCTCGGGACAACTCAATACTTTGTATCGATTCGCATCGATACGTAATCGGATCAACGCAACTCTTCGAGTCAACGACTCAGCATAATACACCGTGCGGAGCGGGGCATTACAGAAGCGGTGTCCTCTCGATGAAGGAGGGGTGATCGGTCCCACAATGTCCATGTTCCAAGCTTCGAAGGGCCAGGAGGCGACTGTAGGATGTAGTGGTTCTGATAGTGTATGAATGAAGTCTGCGTGAAGTTGGCACGCATGGCACTTCTTAGCATAGTCGACAGTGTCAGCGGCCATGGTTGGCCAATAGTAGCTCATGCGTCACAATCGGTCCTGCAACTTAGGACCAGGTTGATGGGCCCCGCAGGTTCTATCGTGAGCTTCTCGAAGGGCTTCGGCTGCTTCTTCGTTGGACAAACATCGAAGGAGAAGTCCATCGTAAGAGCGTCGGTACAGTATTTTAGTGGCTGTATCGTAGTAGAATCGAAAAAAGCATCTCCTGACTGAGACGACTTCTTTCGGGTCCTCTGGAAGAATTCCGTAGACAGCAAAGTCGATGAATAGGAATCTCCAGTCTCGGACATTAATACCAGCACTCGTTGACATGACATGGGCCACTCGTGAGCACAGGTTATTTTTAGGACAGACCAAGTCTCGACCTACTACCGTGACGTAGTGTTGAGTCCCGAGGGGTGCTGCCAATGAGGCTGCGAGGCCGGCCAGAGCATCATCCTCCAAATTTTGTAGACGAGGCACGTGTTCAATGAAGAACCCGGTGAAGGTTGAAACGATGTTCAATGCAACTTCATGGTAAGGGATCAGATCTTCATGGCGAACCTCGTATTGTCCTCTTATCTAGTTTACGACGAGTTTTGAGTCGCCGTAGGCTTCTAGATGATTCACCCTCAACTGTTGTGCCAGCTGGAGTCCCATGATGAGTGCGTTGTACTCGGCAACATTGTTGGAGAACGGCTTTGAAAGGGAGTAAGCACGCTGGATGACTAGCTGATCGGGGGAGACTAATACCACCCCCACTCCTGCGATGATTTGGCCTTTGGGGCCTGTTCTTGATGCGCCATCGAAAAACATCCGCCAGACGGAGCCTTCTTCGGTGACGTTTGATTCTTGGACCTCATCCGGGATGTCTTCATAGAGTCTTGAGGACTCTGGGATGGGGTATACAGCTAAAAAGTCGGCCAGAGCTTGACCCGTAACAGCTTTTTATGGAACGAACACCATGTTATATGGCGTTAGCAAGATTGCCCATGTGGCAAGCCGGGAGTTTAATGATCCTGGCTTCGTCATGAGAACTCTGAGCGGATTAATTCGGGAAATGACATGAATTGTCTGGCCTGAGACATAATGACGAGTCTTTTGGATGGCAAAAACCAAAGCCAAGCACTCCTTTTCAACAGGGTTGTACCTGTGTTCGTCCCCGATGAGTGTTCGACTGAGGTAATAGATGGCTTGCTCATAGCCTGTATCGCAGTTCTGAGCCAGCAGAGCGTTGAGGGAATGATCCATGGCTCGGACATAGAGGAGAAATGGTTTGCCAGCGACTGGTGCCACCAGGACTGGTAGGCTCGTCAGATAAGCCTTGATGTCATCGAAAGCTTTTTGGCATTCTTCTGTCAAGACGCAAGAGACTCCCTTCTTCATGAGCTGAGTGAAGGGTCGACATTTTCCGGAAAAGTTTGCTATGAACCTCCGGATGTATGCCAGACGCCCCTGCAGGCCTCAAAGTTCTTGGAGATTCTTCGGAGGGTCCATATCGAGGATGGCTTTGGTCTTCTCGGGATCGACATAAATGCCTTTTGCCGTGATAATGAAGCCCAAGAACTTTCTGTTAGAAACCCTTAGTAAGGATTTAGCAGAGTTCATCTTGAGTTGATGCGCCCGCATGAGATCGAAGACTGTCTTGAGGTCTTGCAGGTGATCTCCTTTGAGACGGCTCTTGACTGCGATGTCGTCAACATAGCATTCGACTGTCTTACAAAGATGCTAACTGAAAATGGTGCTCATAGCTCGTTGGTATGTCGTACCAGCGTTCTTCAAGCCGAAGGGCATCACTGTGTAGCAGAAAACACCCTTTGGAGTCCCGAATGACGTGTGTTTTGCGTCATCGGGGAACATCTTGATCTGGTTCTAGCCCAAATACCCGTCATAAAAGACATGCGTTCGAAGCCACATGTGTTGTCGATCATCACGTCGGTGATTGGAAGCGGGAATTCGTCCTTCGGGCAAGCAGAGTTGAGATTTTTGAAGTCGATGCACACTCGTATCTTTCCATTCTTCTTAGTGACGGGGACGACATTGGCTACCCAATCTGGGTGTTGTTCTTCACGGATGAAGCTGCTGGTCAAGAGTTTGTCCACCTCCTGATCGATGGCGTTCATGATGTTCGGACAGAAGCGTCGTTGTTGTTGTTTGATAGGCTTGGCATCAGGTAAGATGTTAAGCCTATGCATCGCAATTTGGGGATCAAGTCCCGACATATCTTCGTAGCTCCAGGCGAAGACATCGATATACTCTTTAGCCAGCTGGATTAAAGATTCTCGGTCTTCTCCTTTTAGGCTTTTGCTGATGAAGATGGGTTTGGAAGAAGATCCGTCCCCAAGGTCGATCTGCTCGACTTCGTCTTCGGTGGGAGGTTCACGTAATTCAAAATAGGACTCCCACTATTCTTTTAGGCGTTGAGCACAGGGTTCTTCTTCGAAGAATTCTGGCGTTTGGTCTTTACCTTCATCTTCTTGAGATTGTGCAGATGTCATGTTGGCTGACAGCACTTTCTTGAAGACTGAGCCGATACTTGTATCGGAATCCCAAGTTGATGCTTCGGACGAGTGAGAATGTTCTACTTCTTCTACGTCCGGACTCTCTGGAGTTGATGGAGGCGTGACATAGCCTCCCCCCCGCCGAGTTCGATGGTAGTAGTCCTGCGGCTTTCCTTTAGGTGTTGGAAGCCGGAGAGGAAGACGTCGACCCTTACCGTAGTTCAGGCCTTTGTTGCTTTTTAGGTCGTAACCCATCTTTTGGATGAGGTACTTTGCCTTATCCGCGTACCGATAGACTTGTATTCTGCCGGTATCTGGTTCTGGCTCGAGTGACGGGAGGTCTTGATGACTCTCAACCTTGCCGAAGATAATGGATTCTTCGTCTCGACTCTGTGGCGGGACTGCAAAACAGACCCCTTGGGACGGGACTACTCGATTTACATGATGGTCGGTCGTTATTTGTGTTTGCAACGACCGTAAAGTGTTATCTAATGTATACATGGCATTCCAATGTGGAAGACTAGAATAATTAAAAGACACTCTATTATTGATGAAATACGAGATTTTATCCCGCAGGATTACATTGTCCAGAGAGGGTGCATCTACATCAGCAAAGATATATTCCCCTAGCTCTTCGTCTGTAAGGAAAGGAGTAGGATCGGAAGAGTCCACCACAGCTTTGGTCTTGGGGTCCGAGAGGACTATGTGGGGCTTCTCCGGCAACTTGAGTTGTGGCGGCTTGCCTTTGAGACGCACCTTCAGAGGTGCCTCCACTGTGCCTGCAGTGATTGGTGACTTCTCCTGTAGTTTTGCCACAAGGGGAGCCGATATTTGAGGCGGCTTTTCCTTGAGCCGTATCTTCAGGGGAGCTTCAGGAGTTGGTGCTTTCCCGGGTAGCTTGATGTTCAGGGGAGGCAACTTCTGAGGCGGTTTGCCTTTGAGTCGGATCTTTAAAGGAGCGTCGGGAGTCATCTCAGGCTCCATGTCCGGCTCTGCTGCCGTTTCTGCTTCGTCGTCAGCATGATTGGCTTCTTTCTCGTCAGGTGATTTGTACAAGGAGGAATCGGTGAAGTAGGCTTCAAGTCCTTTGAAAGGGTCAATGTCCGCGAACTCCGTCCGAATGACGTCGTTGGTGGACACGTACTTCATATATTGGTGGAGCATATGTAGTGCCCCGCTCCTCGTGGTCCACTATGTAATACCTACGGCTTGTTGACTCGGTCATGAACTGAGTATTTGGTGAAACCTTTGCCGGTATCGATTGATCACGGATGAAATGCAATGAACCTTTCCAAGTGATAGATTGGCTTCTATTGAAATGGATCCAAGAGTTTTGCTGAATGTTTTCTCTCGCTGCTTGGTTTTGATGAATGTGTTTTCGTGTTGGTTTTCGATGATTGGTTTTCATTGTTCGCTTTCATCGTATTTCGCATTCATTCCGAATCTTGAGAGAAAGAGAGGAAGTATGCTAATCAACTATTGGTGCCATTGTAGGCCGCGTGAATTGTTCGTGAACGGCGCGTGGAGTCCCTCCTTCTCTCAACTAAGATTCATCTCGGTGAGTTGCTTCAACCGAACAAACATTGATCTGTACGCCTAAGAAAAATGATCTCTAGTCCACTTTGTTGCCTTGTCCCAATGATCAACGATACCACATCCACAAAAGATAAGAGAAGATAATTGAATTGAATCAAATACAAGAATATGTATTGCTACTCTATCTGCTCGATAAGAATGATCATCTGCTTGTCACTAGTATGCTTGAAAATGTAGACACGTACAGACGAACTTGTACGTGTTGAGATAAATCTGAAGGCACGAAATTAACGTGTCGTATATCTGTGCATAAGTCCAAGTGTGTCTCATCTGATAGAACGGCTAGAGCATGCATTTGGTCTCAGACAACTTGTATACAAGGAATTATTTGTCTCTCGGGTGGTATCTGAGGGCACCTGGAACCGCTCGGCCTAGGAGAGATTATGAGCACACTGGATAAAAGAAACCCATATTAAAAGTATAGCCGATATCTGAGTCCTTAGCGACGAGCTGAACCAAAGATGTCACGGCTAATCATGGGGATAACCCATGGACCAACATGTAGAATAGTCCACCTGCATGACCCGAATGACAACTTCAATATCTGCAAGAATGAATCATGAATTACTCATTATGCAAATTGTGCTAACGTGGTTTTGTGCAGGGATGACTGCCGGCGAGGGTAAGTTGCTATGAATTATATTCTACTTTTATGTTCTTATGAATTGTTAAAAAGAACCTAGACAAGTAGAAAGATCACTAGTGAATGTTACCTCAACATATTGATTTAGTGCAGAGATTTGTGAGTTCGGCCAAAAGCCGCTCGCCAGTACATGATGTGTGCTGACCCACATTGTGGGCATCCTTTTCAGAAAGCAAAAGGAGACAGGAGAATTTCAAGTGAGGCACCGAAGCTCGTCTAGCCCAGTAGAGCTGTGGATCGCCTCGAATCTACTTTTCATTTCAAGTCAAGTTTCCAGTTTTTATTTCCTTTGAAGGTGTCTTTCAATCCCAGTTTGTAATAAAGGATATGATGTATGGGCATTGTGACTAATTTCAAAAGAGTATTTCAAAGAGAATCATGTAGCCAAATTATAAGACAAATCTGAGTTCGCAAAGCTTTGTACTTGTATTCCTATCAAGTTATCAATAAAATGAGTATTTCCATTTTAAATCTCCGTGTCAACATTTGGTTTTCTGCAATGAATGGGTGCGTGCGTGTGTTTTTGCGTGACTAGTTGTTTTTGTGCAGGTACATGGCCTTGTGCAAGTGCAACTTAGGCTTGCACGGCATCACGCCTTAGCGAGGACGATCGATCCCGCAGGGATCCAAGCAAGACGGACGACCCTAGCAGGATCGGGGCTTGACAAAGTGGTATCAGAGCACAGTTTTATGTCCTTGGCCTCTTGCAAATATCGATTTTGAAAAGTATATAAAGTACTTTGATGGCTTTCAAAAGTGTCCTGATTTTGAGTTATGAAAACCAATGCCCCATACAATAAGTCCATAATATTTTATGAGACTGACAGAAGTTATACTCTTTTGTAGAGAAATGGCCCCTACACGACCAGCTTCCTCGACAGATCCTATAGAATGGATCATGAGAATGTTGGAACTGCAGAGGCAGGACAGTGAGGAAAACAATCAAATACAATAGGCCCAAATAGAGGCCCAGAAGAAACAGTTGGAGTCATTGACTCAAATTGTCACGACGCTTGCGGTAAATCGAGGTACCACCACAGCGACTAAACCAACGGAAACGCCCGAGATTGAGCCCGTAGAGGGTGATGAGCCCCAGCCAGCGCAAAGACACACTATCTTTAGGCCAAAGGACTTCTTAGACGCGAAACCTCCGGAATTTGAAGGCAGGACGTCACCCGACAAGGTGATGGACTGGATGGATAAAATGGAGGGTCTGTTTGCATTCATAGGAGTTCCGAGTAGCAAAAAGGTAGTTTGTGTCGTTATGCTTCTACGGCTGCGGACGAAGGACTGATGGAAGGCGAAGAAGCCGGCGCTTCTCGCAACGGCTAGGAATGGAAAGATTTCATGGGCCTTGTTCAAGAAGGCGTTTCTGGATCAATATCTGCCTCCAGCCATGAACAAGAAGATGGAGGATGACTTCATCACACTGAAACAGGAAGATATGTCCATGGAGGACTATGAGTCTGAATTTGCTAAGCTGGCAAATTTTACCGCTGTTATGCTTCCCACCGAGCAGACTCGCATAAATCGATTCGTTGGAGGTCTGAATGACGACATCCAGTTAAGTGTGTTGAATCGAGAATGTGGGTCATATTCTCGGCCTTTGAGGCGTCGCTACAGGTGGAACAGTTATGCCTGAAGAAGGCGTCCAATAAAGCGCAAAACAGTCGGAATCAGCCCGCCAAGAGATATTATGACGGAGAGAAAAAGACCGATGGGGAACCCCGGAATGAAATAATCTGTACCCACTGCGGTCGACGAGGACATTCGAATGAAGAATGTCGCTATGCAAAAGGTTTGGTATGCAGTCACTGTGGAAAGCATGGACACAACAAGGAGGACTGTCATGCCGTAAATCATGATTGTTTTCGTTGTGGCCAACAAGGTCACGCCATTAGAAATTGCCCGAAGAGGAATAGAAATAGAGATGATAATGAAGAGCGTGGGCAGCTGCCAGGCCCACCGCCACTCCGAGATAATCCGCACAATCAACAATTACGGAATGCCAACACGACGAACGTGCATGTCTACAATCTCTCCACCTTACTTGATCCAGAAAGTGGAGGTGAGTTTGTTTCTTAAGTTTTGAGGACAAAACTTTTTCTCGGTGGGTTATTATGTAGTGCACCGCTCCTCACGGTCCACTATGTAATACCTACGGCTTGTTGACTCAGTCATGAACTGAGTATTTGGTGAAACCTTTGCCGGTATCGATTGATCACGGATGAAATACAATGAACCTTTCCAAGTGATGGATTGGCTTCTATTGAAATGGATCCAAGAGTTTTGCTGAATGTTTTCTCTCGCTGCTTGGTTTTGATGAATGCATTTTCGTGTTGGTTTTTGATGATTGGTTTTCATTGTTCGCTTTTATCGCATTTCGCATTCATTCCGAATCTTGAGAGAAAGAGATGATGTATGCTAATCAACTGTTGGTGCCATTGTAGGCCGTGTGAATTGTTCGTAAACGGCGCGTGAAGTCCCTCCTTCTCTCACCTAAGATTTATCTCGGTGAGTTGCTTCAACCGAACAAATATTGATCTGTACGCCTAAAAAATGATCTCTAGTCCACTCTGTTGCCTTGTCCCAATGATCAACGATACCACATCCACAAAAGATAAGAGAAGATAATTGAATTGAATCAAATGCAAGAATATGTGTTGCTACTCTATCTGCTCGATAAGAATGATCATCTGCTTGTCACTAGTATGCTTGAAAATGTAGACACGTACAGACGAACTTGTACGTATTGAGATAAATCTAAAAGCACGAAATTAACGTATCGTATATCTGTGCATAAGTCCAAGTGTGTCTCATCTGATAGAACGGCTAGAGCATGCATTTGGTCTCGGACAACTTGTATACAAGGAATTATTTGTCTCTCGGGTGGTATCTGGGGGCACCTGGAACCGCTCGGCCTAGGAGAGATTATGAGCACACTGGGTAAAAAAACCCATGTTAAAAGTGTAGCCGATATCTGAGTCCTTAGCGACGAGGTGAACCAAAGATGTCACAGCGGCTAATCATGGGGACAACCCATGGACCAACATGTAGAATAGTCCACCTGCATGACCCGAATGACAACTTCAATATCTGCAAGAATGAATCATGAATTACTCATTATGTAAATTGTGCTACCGTGGTTTTGTGCAGGAATAACTGCCGGCGAGGGTAGGTTGCTATGAATTATATTCTACTGTCATGTTCTTATGAATTGTTAAAAAGAACCTAGATAAGTAGAAAGATCACTAGTAAATGTTAGCTCAACATATTGATTTAGTACAGAGATTTGCGAGTTCGGCCAAAAGTCGCTCGCCTGTACATGATGTGTGCTGACCCACGTTGTGGGCATCCTTTTCAGAAAGCAAAAGGAGACAAGAGGATTTTAAGTGAGGCACCGAAGCTCGTCTAGCCCAGTAGAGCTGTGGATCGCCTCGAAGCTAATTTTCATTTTAAGTCAAGTTTCCGGTTTTTATTTCCTTTGAAGGTGTCTTTCAATTCCAGCTTGTAATAAAGGATATGATGTATGGGCATTGTGGCTAATTTCAAAAGAGTGGCTAATTTTAAAAGAGTGTTTCAAAGATAATCATG
The DNA here is from genome assembly GCA_029216955.1 of Iris pallida. NCBI lineage: Eukaryota > Viridiplantae > Streptophyta > Magnoliopsida > Asparagales > Iridaceae > Iris > Iris pallida. The sequence goes on along the minus strand of JANAVB010006599.1, from coordinate 17,364,804 downwards.
TAGCCAAATTATAAGGCAAATCTGAGTTCGCAAAGCTTTGTACTTGTATTCCTATCAAGTTATCAATAAAATGAGTATTTTCATTTCAAATCTCTGTGTCCAACATTTGGTTTTCTGCAATGAATGGGTGCGTGCGTGTGTTTTGCTTAACTAATGGGTGCGTGCGTATGTTTTTGCTTGACTAGTTATTTTTGTGCAGGTACATGGCCTTGTGCAAGCGTAACTTAGGCTTGCACGACATCACGCCTTAGCGAGGACGATCGATCCCGCAGGGATCCAAGCAAGACGGATGACCCTAGCAGGATCGGGGCGTGACAGCGTGGATGGCACCACCATGTACTCATGCAGCCATGGACGACCCAACAACAGTTGTAGTTGAGTTCGGCGTCCACGACATAACAAGTGACCTCGGTTCTGAGGTTACCGATGTGGTACTTTAGTCGTATTTTGCCCAGTGGCTCTCTTTTGCTAGCATTGAAGCCACTGATTGTTGTGTTGGAGGGCGCCAGTCGGTACATTGGGATCTCCAGTGTTGAGAGCAGCGTCGTTGGGATGATGCTGAGGGAAGACCCCAGATCGAACTGAATCCGCTTCACCTTAACTGAACCGATATACCCTGTATAATACAGCAGCCTGTTGTGTCGGTTGTGCTTGAGCAGCATGTCTTGTTGGGTGAAAGTTATGTTGGGGATAACCTCATCCGTACAATGACAGTGCGCACATGTAGTCGGGAGATCTTCAGGCTGCTTGACCTGACTAATGAAGGATTCAGCATCCTTCAAGGCTTCACAAAGAGCTTCTCGAGTGTCTTTGGAAAGACGAAGGAGCTCAAACAGGGATAGGCGGGCAGGAGTACTGGCCAGTTGCGCCAGTATGTCGAAGTTGTGGGGCTTGGCTAGCCCCGAAGCATTCTCCTTTCGCAGGGGCCTATCGAAGCGGGCCTCTACATGCTTCTGCTTATTGGCTTCTAGGGGCTTAGACGGGCCCTCCTCCTGGACAGCAGGGACGTTGCAAGGAGGCACCACCTCGGCGGCATCTTCGTCGGATTGGGCGTTCTGTTGTGAACGCATCTGTACATGAAGTACCTCTTCCGCTGAGGAAGAGACCATGCGGAAAGACTTGATATTCCTACCTTTGGATTTGGGGGTAGGACGTACCTCCGGTTGAGTAACCTCGGAGACAAGATCAGGGTGAACCCATAAGATCTCTTCCCGAGATGTGGTGAGTGGGATGAGTCCACTCACGTTGTCACAAGTAGGTGGTAAGTTAACCACCTCCATTGTCGCCTTTGGGATGGGTACGACGCCATCTTGTATTGAGGTTGGCGGTAATGTGTCGAACTGGAGTGACACCACGTTGGCCGACACCGTCTTCTCCTCGTAGTCGACGGAGATAACATCCGCATTGATCATGCGCTGGATGTAGTTTTTGAGGACGTAGCAGTCCTTGGTTGGGTGTCCGACAAACCGATGGTAGTGACAGTACCTCGGATTATCCATTTTCCCAACCTCATCGGGATGCTTTGGGTCCGACAGGTTGATCTTGTCACCCTGCTTCAGTATCTCAAAGAGTTGCAGGGTGTCTTCATCGTTGAACGAATAAACCTCCTTTGGCCTTGGTGCAAGTGGAGGCTTCTAAGTAGGCGCTGACGCACCTTTTGAGGCATTGACAGTCAACGCCTGTTTCTCCTTCGTCTCTCGTCCGGGGTTGTTGGCTGCAGGCCGTTTTCCCTTGTCCTCAAAGGCAGGAAAACTAACTCCCAGAAGGCGAGCATTGGATGCCTTTTTTTCGGTCGCTTCTGCTTCGATGATCAAGGAACTCCAATCGGAACGAGGAGTAGAATTGAGCCAGAGTTTGACTGCAGGCAGTATGTTCATATGCTGCAGGAGGAGAGGAGTACATATTCTGGCATGCCCGGAGGTAGTCTGAAGCAGGCCTGTCGGAAGCGTTCGATGAACACTCGAACAGCTTCTTTCTCCTTCTGGCGTATCTCTATGAGGGACGCCATTGTCATGTCCTTTCCGCCATCGTAGAAACGGTCGAGGAAAAGGCGTGTCAAGTCGTCGAAGGAAGATATGGAATTATCGGAAAGGCCGCAGTACCAGTCGTACGCCACTCCCTTCAGTGCCCTGACAAATATGCTAGTAAGTAGCGCGTCCTCCTTCAGAAGATGTCCCGTCTGGGACTGGAAGTACGTCAGATAGCGACGCGGAGAGTCCTTTCCGTCGTATGGTGTCAAGGTTTGTGGTTTATATTTGGGAGGATAAACCACCTTGTTCCATTCGAGGGGATAAGGTTGGGGAATGCCCATCTTTTGGCGCTCCTCTTGTCTATTCTTGGACTCAAAGCGTTTGCGCAGGTCCCTGATCATCTCGACCACGTCTTCTGTAGAGCTGGGAGTCGGAAAAGGTGGTACCACCTGGGGTTGAGCATTTGAGGGCTCCGATGTCCGAGGTGCTTCGCGGCGATCCGTATCCAAGGATACCCGTTGAAGGGGTACACTTGACTCTCCATTGGCCCCTGGGTCGGGACTGGTAGAAGGTGTTCTGGCCAAAGCTGACCGAATCTCAAATACTGCTTGAGTCAGTGTTTACATAGAGACAGAGAGGGTCTTGAGTCCTCCTTCCAGGGTATCCATGCACCGGACGAGGTCTGGTGGTGGCGCATCAGACTCGGTATCACCCCCAGCCATGTATACTATCATGACGCGGCTGGAAGTGGATGGATCGGTTGAGGCTTCACTCTCGGCCTCACTCACTTGTAGGGGAGTTATCTCTCCTGGAGCTTCGTCTTGGCCACCCGGCCCCGGCTACGTTCTGGAGAACATTCTCGACGGGAGCATCTGCAAGGGCCTGATTACCCTCAGTTCCATCTTGAAGGACTTCTTCGTCTTCGAGACTCAGATCCACAAGGGCTAGACTACCCCGAGCTATGTTTTGGGGGACATCCTCGTCTTGAAGGACTTCTTCATCTTCGAGATGTAGATCTATAGGGGTTAGACGACCCCCAGCCACGTCCGGGAGGCTGACTTCGCCTCGAGGATGAAGATCTGCCCCAACTGTGCTTTAGAAGACACCTTCGTCTTCGGAAGGAGGCTCGACAAGGGTCTGACTATCCCCAGCTTCCTCCAAGATCTTCTTCCTCCCCCGAGTACCTTCGAACACTCCGGAGGACGAGACATCTATCTTGGTTTTCCTCGGCTGGTTCTTGGACGAGAAAGAGGAATTGCCAGTCGTCTTTCGAACTGACGAGGAGTTAAAGATCACGTTGCATGAAGCAACCCTTGGCTCTTCTTTTGTTGACACCTTCTTCCCGAAGCGACGTCGGAGGGGTGTCGATGATTGCAGCCGCTGGAACACCGACTATCTTGGCGGGACTGCCGCCTTGCAGCAGCAGTTGATGGTGACCACAGCACAAGTGTGCCCTGTGAGGGGCGCATCGTGCTTGTCAGTCGACTCTCCTGATCGGCGCTTGTGAGTGATCACGTTGTGCAGATCGTTGGAGGAGAGTGCCACCTTCGCACCCCCTTCAGGCGTATGACAAGGCCAAGCGTCGGGGTGGTCAAGTGAATGATGTGCCTCCTAATCTAACACCAAACAGGCATCCCAATCAGTAGTGGAGGAACAACATCTAAAGTGACTTGAACGGACCTCAGACGCACAAACAGAGGAGGCACGGGAGTTAAAGACCACTGGGTTTGCCTTGCTCGACTTGGTTGTGAACGCAATAGATGCGCCCAAGTGAGACAAGGACTTTGAAGGTCAGCTCGTTTCTGGCACAGAAGCACGTGAGTCGACCTTATACAGCTTACCATCAGCAGCGCACATGATTGTGAGCGCATGCTTCTGGTTTACTGCTGGAATAGCACGTTTGGGGCGCATCACCCGTGCTGCCTTGGACTTCTTCGTACTTGTCCGCTGGGGCACGTAGTACTCAGAATCCAAATTCTCTTTGCCACTACAGCGAGTGAGTCTGTCAAAGACAGAGACCTTATGTGGCACATCAGAGGTGATGTACAGGGCATTAGCTGCGCCCCTGCTCCATCGACGCATCTTTCTCGCCTGAGAGAGAGATGGCTGGGGGATGTGGTCAGCTGCACGTTTCCCCGAGAGATGTGCTGCATCGATGGACACATCTTAGTTACTGAGGACGTTAGCGGGAAGGGAAGGCTGTATTGGCGCATCCCCTTCAGTGGTGGTGCCGGAGGCGTCGACCTTGCGCACCCAGACTTGGCGAGTCTTCTTCGGCTTCGGCAGCCGCTTCGAAGGACTCACACTGCCTTCAGAGATGAACTCCTCATACGTCTGTTGATTGAGGCGTACGACCAGCGTCTTGTGGGAGGAGCCCACCTTCACGTCGTCAGGTTGTGACACAGCTTTCTCGGTAGTGGAGAAAGACATCCCCAGCAGAGTCGCCAGCTTTTTGCCATTAAAATCTTTTGATTGTAAATTTTAATACAAACAGAACAGTGTTACAATATAGGACTTAGATGTAGTCCTAGGAGTACACTTTTGTTTATCTGGTTCCCTTGTGCCGATGGAGCAAGTGGTAATACGTTGACTCCGTTGACGATCTGACGACGGTTATCGGTTCTCTGAAGGTCTGGATTGCTCTGGGTGCTGGAGCTGGTGGAGAGGAGAAAGACGTTGAGTGTCTATATCTGTCTCTCTGGTTGTGCGACATCTCTGTCTGTATATGACTGTTTGTCTGTCTCTGTGTGTGTCCGTCAAGAAGAAGGAAATAATCCCTCTATTTATAGCTTTGCAGGCTGGCTGCTCATGCACGCATATGTAGGATGCGCCTGGACGTGGGGACGCCACATGGTGATTGCTGATGGAGGCACATGGATGATGTGCCCTGATTGAGGGGTTGAATTCTTGATGCTGCTGTTGTGAGCCGGCACGTAGCAGAGAAGAGGATCTTTCTGTTGTTGAGATCTTGGGTGAATCGAGTCAAAGGACACGTGTCATCGGCCCATGGCTCGGAGATCTCGAATTTGGTGGGGAATGATCTGGTAGGATACGCCTGGGATTGGACGCATGAGGAGACTTTGGCTCATAACCTTTGGGAGTCACGAACCATTCAAGGCGCATGGCTTTTGAGGCGCATGCGAAGCTTCAGTAGCGACTTTACTTCTGTCTTTAGGGATCAGAGAAAAGTCTGAGGCGCATGGCTTTTGAGGCGCATGCAGCTTTGGGAGTGATTTTACTTCTGTCTTTAGGGATCAGAGAAAAGTCTGAGGCGCATGGCTTTTGAGGCACATGCAGAGTTTTGGGCGCATGGCTGCGGAGGCGCATGCGAGTGGTTGGGCGGCCACGAGGTTGTAACCGCCGAAGAAGAGTAATGATGATGCTGACGTTGGCGATGCTTTATTTTCTAAAAAAGCTGTCAACTGTTCAGTCCTCGAGAGGCGAGCTGCCAACTCTGTCAGACTTCAGCATTTAATGTTCTTTGACATTTGATGGACTGTTGAGTGGGCGCATCGATCGGCGTTCCACTAGGCGCATAGGGCCGCATGGGGGCGCATGCTTGTAAGGCGCTTGGTGTTGAGGGGCGCGTTTGTGTGATGCGCGGTCTGACCGACACATCCGCTCCGCATGACACGTCTTTATTGGTCCGTCTGTTGAGTTCTTCGAGTCATTAATGACTCTCTGACTTAGTTGAATTCGAAGGGGAGAATTCATCATCATGAATACAAGTTCATTGTACTAACTTCACGAAGGTTGCCACTTGGCGCATGGGTTTGATTTACCCTGGCCTATGAATAGCAACAGTTTGAGAGAGTTTTGTTGTCTCTTCCTTAACTTCTCGACGAAGATGGATTCGACTGATCCTCTTCCTTGGCAAGATGTTGTACTGTGGATGATGGTTCTCCTTGTTCGAAGAAGCTTTGACGGTTTAACTCCTTCAGAAGATAAGAGCCCCAGGCTGGTAGATGCGCCTGTACGTTGACGAGGAAGTGATTCACTCTAACGGGGCGGAGTGATGCGCTGGGAGACAGGTACAACAGGTTGCAACTGTTGGAACACAGACTACCTTGGTGGTGGAGCCACTTTCTTACAGTAGCAGCAGTTGATGGCGACCGTAGCACAAATGTGTCATGTGAGGGGCGCATTATGCTTGTTGGTCGGTTGTCTTGATCGACGTTTGTGAATGATCATATTACGCAAATCGTTAGAGGAGAGTGCCACCTTCACACCCCCATTAGGCGCATGACAAGGCCAAGTGCCGGGGTGGTCAAGTGAGAGTGCCACCTTTACACCCCCATCAGGCGCATGGTAAGGCCAAGCGCCGGGGTGGTCATGTGAATGCTGCTCCCTTTGTTCCAACAACAAACAGGCGCTCAGATCAGTAGTAGGGGTAAAACACTTAAAGTGACTTGAACGAACCTCAAATGCACAAACCAGAGGAGGCGCGGGAGTTCAAGACCACAGGGTTTGCCTTGCTCGACTTGGTTGCGAACGTAGTAGATATGCCCAAGTGAGACAAGGACTTTGAAGGTCGGCTCGTTTCTGACGCAGAAGCACCCGAGTCGACCTTGTACAGCTTACCATCAGCAGCGCGCATGATTGTGAGCGCATGCTTCTGATTTGCGGTTGACATAGCACGTTTGAGGCGCATGGCCCGTGCCGCCTTGGACTTCTTCGTACCAGCCCGTGGGGCGCGTAGTACTTAGAGTCTAAATTATCCTCGCCATGACAGCGAGTGAAGAACTTGCAGCCAACCCAGAAGAAGAGAAGAACAACTGCAACTTTTTGTGGCTCGAACGGGCTCCCTGGATAACGGGCTCCCTTTTTTTTATTTATTTTTGGTGCCCTTTTCAAAGGAGGCAAGAGGGCTCTATATATAGAGTGGAATGAGTCATCTTTTCTTCTCCTTTCCGATATGGGATTAAAAGTAATATCCTTCTTTTTTCATGCTTCTACAGTTCCGAGTAGAGTATAGCAACATTGAAAGATTTTAGGACCGATGGGTCGCCAAGGTGACTCCCGCACAGAAAGTTGCATAATGTATGAATGAAAGAATGAATGGATAAGTGAATGAATGAACCAACGAATGAAAGAATGAATACGTGAATGAATCAATGAACGAACAAACTAGTACAAAAAAGAAAGAAAAGAAAGAATGAATAAAAGATAAGAAAAAAGGAATGGTTAGCGACAGGTATGACGGGTACGTGCAACAGGGCTCGCTACTCGCGCTGCACGGACGCCAACCTGGTCGATAACGCATTATGGCTAAGGGTTAGCCTACGGCTCAGATACAGCCGTTAAATTAAAATGACAAATAATATGAAATGGTCGTGGACAATCCCCTCGTATATGGGAGGTGGGAGATATAAGATATTTCCGCGGCATGATCAAAGGGAGGATCGTGGCCGACCTAGGCGAAAATCAAAGAGGGCTTACGGGTTGCCTGGGTGTAGGCTTGGTCACCCAGGGGACGTAAGTCCAGGGTATTTTAAGACACTATCAACGTGTACCAGCCGCACGCTCTGAATAGTTACAAAATACCAATAAAAAAAAGGGTCCAAAATGGCTTGTGATGCCAGCGACCGGTTCATATAGAGTTAAGTGGGCTTTGCTGGTGGCAATCCACGTGGAAGTCCTTGCATTAAAATCAAAGTAGTCTAAGTAACTGAACAAAGTGCCTTCCGAACAAGCTTGAAATGTAACACACCAAAGGATAAAGAGAGCTTCGTGAAATTGAGTTAGAAAATACACCTACGTCGCGCTAGGACTCGAGGCAGGAACACGCCCTTGACATTGAAAGTTCACATGAATCACGTTAAGTTTTTTTTATTAATTGTTGACTAACTTGGTTTACTTTGGACAGGAAAGACCGGACGGTAAGTATGGGTAAGTCGTGTATGTATTTCCATGCAACACCTTGAATTTGGCAACACGAGATAGGATATGAAATATGCATGAAATTGATCCTAAGGAAAGATTAGAAAGACAATGAATGATAGACGGTACACAAAAGTAAATAGAACATGTTTGGTAATGATAGCATTGTGGGCGAGCTAGCCTCCCCACCAGTGCATAACAATATACTGATAACCCCACAGATTGCTTGCAGGAAGCAGGAGACGTCGGCGGATGCGGAGCTTCCCTCGAACGTGCTAAGACGTGGAGCTATCTCTGGAGCCTTGGAGCGTTGCAAGGAGCTGGAGCACCATATACAGGACATAATGTATCAGAACATCGCCATGAATCATTCCATATTATAAGCCACTTTGCACACCTTTTATGTTTCAGAGAGAGAGAGAGCTTGAGAGACTTGTAAACTCGGCCTAGCGCCACTTGTAAACTTCTTGAATGTCAATAAAAAGTTTGAATTCACTTCAATTTGTGTTCATTTACTTTCCGCTGCAAATAGGAACACTCTGTGCGACCCTGTGGCCTGGCTCAAATCGACCGTTTCCGGACTTAGCCTTGTATGGGCGCAACCTCGGCCCGTGCGGCATCACGCCTTAGCGAGGATGATTGCTCCTGCGGGAGCGGGGCGTGACAGATTGGTATCAAAGCACGGCTTTACGTCCTTGGACTTCATTTCGATTCTCTCCATTTTGAAAGCTCGTTGAAACAAAAAAAAGTACACGCTCTCTATCGTTTTGCCTCGGGATGTTCCATACAATAAGTCTAATATTTTCAAAAGCTCGTACGAGTACTCGGTTGAATGGGATCGATAGGCGAAGGCCTTTATGCCAAAACTGCGACGAACTCAAGTTGGAAGGAACGCATGCTAAAAGTTAGCAAACGCAGTGCGTATTTGAATAACCTTACGCTGAAAGTGGCGAACGAGTTCGCGAGACCGAAATATAGTTCGAACGGGATGGTTATGCACGCAGCCTTTCAGCTAAGTTGTGTAGAGTATCGCGTACCTAGACCTTCTGGTGCGAACGTGTTTGCGAGCGAGATCGACTATCGCTCGGACGAGAATAAGCGAGACTTAAAATGTATGTCGATAGAGACGCTACTTGGCCAACGCCGAAACGAACACGAGAATGATTCTTAGGCTTTGAAGAATGGACGAACGTGCGATTGAACACATCGATTGTGAATCGAATGATCTTTTGAGGATCTGTAGATTGACTTGACTCCGAGTGGTTTATATGATAGCTTCGAAGAAGAAAAAGAGCGAGTGTCGACGACTAGTCGAGTGGCTCGAACCCTGAGTAGTGTATGGACGTTATAGAAATTGTTCGAACGAGAATAAAGGACTTACGGATAGATCGAGTACGTCATCAAGTGATGATATCGCGCAAGCCTTAGAATGAGTAACGCTTAGTTGGTCATGATTTGGGAGTCTCAAACGAGATATCGTTCGGACGAATCAAGAATGCATAGAGCAAATTACGAAATGATCGAATAGAGAATCGGAACGATGAAACGAATGGAGGTCTTGGTCGAGGAAACATAGAAGATCGTGCATGCAAATTTGAATTTAGTCGAAGGGTTTAAAACTTGAGTTAAGGTGAAATACGTATGGACGGGATCGTAGATAGCACGATCGAAAGATAGCGTGCATAGAAAACGTTTGTTTGAAGATACGAGAATGACTAAGGATTTGGAATAGATGTTGCTCAATGAAGAGTTAACACGAGACAATATGAATTGAGGAATTAAGTTGCATGACTCAAAATTTGTTGCAAAAGGAAGATCGTCAGGTTATGTATATTATCGATGGTATTGAGGCGTATCAAAGATCAATGTTTGATAACTCGGGGGTACTCTGATTCGATGAATGATAATCGTGTTAGAAGTTATTGTTTTGAAGGATACCATGTTGGAGAATTTGGATAGAAATGATTGTTTGGAATGAGGGAGGAAAGTGACTTGATTGTTCGGTGATAACCACAACGACAACGATCTTGTCTTGTGTGAACGCAACTCCAGCCTTGCACATACGTCACGTCAAATTTGGGACGATCATTCTGCGTGAGCGTTGGCATGGTGATTCATGTCCAGCGGGAATGATCGAACTCAAAATACCTTGACATGGCAATTTTGATTGCTTTGACTTGTGGTTTGAAGCGAAGGCGAATTGGAGGATTGATCAGACTTATGATGGACGACGAAGTAAAGTTGAGGATTGAGTAGACCCAATCCGCGTATCGAAAATGAGCAAGTCTAGACTCAACGCAAAAGTTACGTCCCGATGAGGATGATTATTCTACGAAAATTGACATGGTGATTTATGTCCGCCGTGGATAATCAGAATTACGTGAGATCGGGAAACGACATATTGTAAGGCTAGACGACCTTGTGATCGACTATGTGAATTGGATAGGATGGATAGGTGAATTATACCAAACATACTTGAAGAGATAGACTACAATAATTGCTAGTACGAATGCATGATATCGACATGTCAAGGATTTGATTGAGGACAACCTATCGTAGGAATACTTTCCTAAACGAGCTCGGACTTGGAACGGAGAATGTGTTGATGCGAAAAGGGTGAACACTGCTTGATGTTTAGAAATTTGAGTGAAGCAAACTTGGGTAGAAACTCCCGTACGAACGAACAAAATGGTTTGACCATAGGAATTGGGGCGGGCGTCGTGCAATGACTTTGTACGATACACCGAGAACTTGACTTGTAACTATGACCTTGTGAGATGACCTAGCGGATAGGCAGACGACCCTATGTCGAGTGATTGAACCTGTGCGATTGACATTACAGTATCGTCTGGACGAATGATAGACTTTGGACAACAAGACTTAGAGTAGGACGGAGAACTGGGAGTGTACGTGAACGACGACGAGATTGGCCCCGAACAAAGTGAACAATAAGAATGGATGATGCGCAAGTAAAGTTGGAATAACGAATTAAATCATTGCTCGGAAGACGTACTCGATGATAGTGCAATACTTGGTCTCGAATCGGACAGGAATTACAAAAGACTTGGTCGACTCTGCTAAGAAGAAATCATACTGATTTCGTGGACAAGAAGTTAGTGAAACGATAGTAAGATGCACGCAAGTTCGGTTTTAAATCGAAGTTAGTGAAACGATCGACAAATCAAAACTATCATGAGTAGCTTGTCCGACTTCGTTAATTGCTAAGCCTGGTTGAAATGTACGTATTCGGGGGACACCTTGAATATGTGCACAGTCCCCATGCAGCGATATGATGAACTCGAATACAACTGCAAGTGTGTGTTGAGATGAGCATGAACGACAATTGAATAAGTACCAACAACTCTAAAATAAATAAAAAGTCATTCGATAGGGATTATCTAAGATACGTACACGATATGAGTTAAGGAACGGTAGGATGACCTGCACTCAGGAAGTCTCGAGGACGAGACTTGTTTTGAGTGGTGTATTACGTAATGACCCGCTCCGTCCTAGCAGAATGCTGATTCAAACGGCAAGTGCAACGAGTCAAACGAGCCGTCGACCCGAAGAGTTGGCATCGACCTAATAAAGAATCGATACAAGGCTTACATTGGCCCGCCAAGAGGAATCCAGACTTCGACTTTCAAAGGCGCGCTCGGAGTATCGCTCGGCCGATACGAACATCGCAAAGGTGGGTGGCTCCGATGAAACCGTCTTTGCTTAGCCTAGACACATAACAATACGAACACTAATGCTAGAATCGTAAGACGATAACACCGCGCATGCTAATAAATGACTCAACGCACCTAGCTAAGGGAATAAATCCCATCTTGTATGCTTGTATAGAACATGAAAAAGAACATAGAAAATATGAGAACTCTTGTACCGCACTCCGCGCTCGTGTTAAGGCACGGGCTTACATTTCGAGTTTCCTATGCGTTCAACAATAAAATAATGAATGGATTACAACAATGAGACAGAAAGACTATCAACATAGTCGTTCCGAGTAGAGTATAGCAACATTGAAAGATTTTAGGACCGATGGGTTGCCAAGGCGACTCCCGCACAGGAAATTGCATAATGTATGAATGAAAGAATGAATGGATAAGTGAATGAATGAACCAACGAATAAAAGAATGAATACGTGAATGAATCAATGAACGAACAAACAAGTACAAAAAAGAAAGAATGAATAAAATATAAGAAAGAAAGGAATGGCTAGCAACAGGTATGACGGGCACGTGCAACGGGGCTCGCTACCCGCGCTGCATGGACGCCAACCTAGTCGATAACGTATTATGGCTAAGGGTTAGCCTACGGCTCGGAGACAGCCATTAAGTTAAAATGACAAATAGTACGAAATGGTCGTGGACAATTCCCTCGTATAGTGGGAGATATAAGGGATTTTCGCTGCATGATCAAAGGGAGGATATCGTGGCCGGCCTATGCGAAAATCAAAGGGGGCTTACGGGTTGCTTGGGTGTGGGTTTGGTCACCCAGGGGACGTAAGTGCAGGGTATTTCAAGACACTATCAAAGTGTACCAGCCGTACGCTCTGAATAGTTGCAAAATACCAAAGGAGAAAGGGTCCAAAATAGCTTGTGATGCCAGCGACCGGTACATATAGAGTTAATTGGACTTTGCTGGTGGCAATCCACGTGCAAGTCCTTGCATTAAAATCAAAGTAGTCTAAGTTAACTAAACAAAGTGCCTTCCGAACAGGCTTGAAATGTAACACACCAAAGGATAGAGAGAGCTTCGTGAAACTGAGTTAGAAAATACGCCTAAGTCGCGCTAGGACCCGAGACAGGGACACGCCCTTGACATTGAAAGTTCACATAAATCACGTTAAGTTATTTCCTATGAATTGTTGACTAACTTGGTTTCCTTTGGACAGGAAAGGCCGGACGGTAAGTATGGGTAAGTTGTGCATGTATTTCCATGCAACACATTGAATTTGCCAACACGAGATAGGTTATGAAATATGCATGAAACTGATCCTAAGGCAAGATTAGAAAGACAATGAATGATAGATGGTGCACAAAAGTAAATAGAACGTGTTTGGTAATGATAGCATTATGGGCGAGCTAGCCTCCCCACCAGTGCATAACAATGTACTGATAACCCCACAGATTGCTTGCAGGAAGAAGGAGACGTCGGCGGGTGCGGAGCTTCCCTCGAACGTGCTAAGGTGCGGAGCTATCTCTGGAGCCTTGGAGCATTGCAAAGAGCTGGAGCACAATATACAGGACATAATGTATCGGAACATTGCCATGAATCATTCCATCTTGTAAGCCACTTGGCACATCTTTTATGTTTCAGAGAGAGAGCTTGAGAGACTTATAAACTCGGCCTAGCGCCGCTTGTAAATTTCTTGAATGTCAATAAAGAGTTTGAATTCGCTTTAATTTGTGTTCATTTACTTTCTGCTGCAAATAAGGACACTCTGTACGACTCTGTGGCCTAGCTCAAATCGGCCGTTTCGGACTTAGCCTTACACGGGTGCAACCTAGGCCCGTGCGACATCACGCCTTAGCGAGGACGATCGCTCCTGCGGGAGCGGGGCATGACAGATTGGTATCAAAGCACGACTTTACGTCTTTGGACTTCATTTCAATTCTCTCCGTTTTGAAAGCTCGTTGAAATAAAAGAAGTATACGCTCTCTCTCATTTTGCCTCGGGATGTTCCATACAATAAGTCTAATATTTTCAAAAGCTCGTATGAGTACTCGGTTGAATGGGATCGATAGGCAAAGGCCTTTGTGCCAAAATTGCGACGGACTCGAGTTGGAAGGAACGCATGCTAAAAGTTAGCAAACGCAGTACGTATTTGAATAACCTTACGCTGAAAGTGTCGAACGAGTACGCGAGACCAAAGTATAGTTCGAACGGGATGGTTATGCACGCAGCCTTTCAGCTAAGTTGTGCAGAGTATCGCGCACCTAGACCTTCTGGTGCAAACGTATTTGCGAGCGATATCGACTATCGCTCGGACAAGAATAAGCGAGACTCAAAATGTATTTCGATAGAGACGCTACTTGGCCAACGCCGAAACGAACACGAGAATGATTCTTAGGCTTTGAGGGATGGACGAACGTGCGATTGAACACATCGATTGGAAATCGAATGATCTTTTGAGGATTTGTAGAATGACTTGACTCCGAGTGGTGTATGTGATGGCTTCGAATAAGGAAAAGAGCGATTGTCGACGACTAGTCGAGTGGCTCGATGAGTGGTGTATGGACGTTATAGAAATTGTTCGAGCGAGAGTAAAGGACTTACGGATAGAACGAGTACGTCGGCAAGCGATGATATCGCGCAAGCCTTAGAATGAGTAACGCTTAGTTGGTCATGATTCGGGATTCTCAAACAAGATATCGTTCAGACGAATCAAAAATGCATAGAGTAAATTACGAAATGATCGAATAGAGAATCGGAACGATGAAACGAATGGAGGTCTTGGTCGAGGAAACATAGAAGATCGTGCATGCGTATTTGAATTTAGTCAAAGGGAATTAAGCTTGAGTTAAGGTGAAATACGTATGGACGGGATCGTAGATAGCACGATCGGAAGATAGCGTGCATGAAAAATGTTAGTTTGAAGATACGAGAATGACTAAAAATTTGGAATAGATGTTGCTCAACGAAGAGTTAACACGAGACAATGTGAATTGAGGCATTAAGTTGCACGATTCGGAATTTATTGCAAAAGGAAGATCGTCAGGTTATGTACATCATCGATGGTATTGAGGCGTATCAAAGATCGATGTACGATAACTCGGGGGTATTCTGATTTGATGAATGATAATCGTGTTAGAAGTTATTGTTTTGAAGGATACCATGTTAGATAATTTGGATAGAAATGAATGTTTAGAATGAGGGAGGAAAGTGACTTGATTGTTCGGTGATAACTACAACGACAACGATCTTGTCTTGTGCAAACGTAACTCCAGCCTCGTACATGCGTCACGTCGGATTTGAGACGATCATTCCGCGTGAGCGTTGGCATGGTGATTCATGTCCAACGGGAATGATCGAACTCGAAATGCCTTGACATGATAATTTTGATTGCTTCGACTTGTGGTTTGAAGCGAAGGCGAATTGAAGGATTGATCGGACTTATGATGGACGACGAAGTAAAGTTGAGGATTGAGTAGACCCAATTCGCGTATCGAAAATGAGCAAGTCTAGACTCAACACAAAAGTTACGTCCCAATGAGGACGATTATTCCGTAGGAATTGACATGGTGATTCATGTCCGCCGTGGATAATCAGACTTGCGTGAGATCAGAATACGACATATTGCAAGGCTAGACGACCTTGTGATCGACTATGTGAATTGGATAGGATGGATAGGTGAATTATATCAAACATACTTGAAGAGATAGACTACGATAATTGCTAGTACGAATGCATGATATCGACATGTCAAGGATTTGATTGAGGACAACCTATCGTAGGATGACTTTCCTAAACGAGCTCGGACTTGGAACAGAGAATGTGTTGATGTGAATAGGGTGAACGCTGCTTGATGTTTAGAAATTTGAGTGAAGCAAACTTGGGTAGAAACTCCCGTACGAACGAACAAAATGGTTTGACCATAGGAATTGGGGCGGGCGTCGTTCAATGACTTTGTACGATGAACGGAGAACTTGACTTGTAACTATGACCTTGTGAGCTGACCTAGCAGATAAACGGATGACCCTATGTCGAGTGATTGAACCTGTGCGATTGATATTACAGTATCGTCTAGACGGACGATAGACTTTGGACAACAAGACTTAGAGTAGGAGGGGGAACTGGGAGTGTGCGTGAACGACGATGAGATTGGCCCCGAGCAAAGTGAATAATAAGAATTGATTATGCGCAAGTAAAGTTGGAATAACGAATTAAATCATTGCTCGGAAGACGTACTCGATGATAGTGTAATACTTGGTCTCGAATCGGACGAGAATTACGTTAGACTTGGTCGACTCTGCTAAGAAGAAATCATATTAATTTCATGGACAAGAACGCTTGAGAAATGAATCGGGTCATCTCGATGACCGAGATAAACGATAATAAGATGCACGCAAGTTCGATTTTAAATCGAAGTTAGTAAAACGATCGACAAATCAAAACTATCACGAGTAGCTTGTCCGACTTCATTAATCGCTAAGCCTGGTTGAAATATACGTATTCGGGGGACGTCTTGAATATGTGCACAGTCCCTACGCAGCGATATTATGAACTCGAATACAACTGCAAGTGGGTGTTGAGATGAGCATGAACGACAATTGAATAAGTACCAACAACTCTAAAATAAATAAAAAGTCATTTGATAGGGATTATCTAAGACACGTACACGATATATGTTAAGGAACGGTAGGATGACCTGCACTCAGGAAGTCTCAAGGACAAGACTTGTTTTGAGTGGTGTATTATGTAATGACCCGCTTCGTCCTAGCGGAATGCCTATTCAAACGTCAAGTGCAACGACTCAAACGAGTCGTCGACCCGAAGAGTTGGCATCGACCTAATAAACAATCGATGCAAGGCTTACATTGGCCCGTCAAAAGGAATCCAGACTTAGACTTTCAAAGGCGCGTTCAGAGTATTGCTCGGCCGATGCGAACATCGCTAAGGTAGGTGGCTCCGATGAAACCGTATTTACTTAGCCTAGACGCATAATAATACGGACACTAATGCTAGAATCGCTAGGCGATAACACCGCGCATGCTAATAAATGACTCAACGCACCTAGCTAAGGGAATAAATCCCATCTTGTATGCTTGTATAGAACATGGAAAAGAACATAGAAAATGTGAAAACTCTCGTGCCGTACTCCGTGCTCGTACTAAGGCACGGGCTTACATTTTGAGTTCCCTATGCGTTCAACAATGAAACAATGAATGGATTACAACAATGAAATAGAAAGACTACCAACATAGTCGTTCCGAGTAGAGTATAACAACATTGAAAGATTTTAGGACCGATGGGTTGCCAAGGCGACTCTCGCACGGAAAGTTGTATAATGTGTGAATGAAAGAATGAATGGATAAGTGAATGAATGAACCAACAAATGAAAGAATGAATACGTGAATGAATCAATGAACAAACAAACAAGTGCAAAAAAGAAATAAAAGAAAGAATGAATAAAAGATAAGAAAGAAAGGAATGGTTAGCGACAGGTACGATGGGCACGTGCAACGGGGCTCGCTACCCGCGCTGCACGGATGCCAACCTGGTCGATAACGCATTATGGCTAAGGGTTAGCCTACGGCTCGGAGACAGCCGTTAAGTTAAAATGACAAATAATATGAAATGGTCGTGGACAATCTCCTCGTATATGGGAGATGGAAGATATAAGGGATTTCTTCGGCATGATCAAAGGGAGGATCGTGGCCGGCCTAGGCGGAAATCAAAGGGGGCTTACGGGTTGCCTGGGTATGGGCTTGGTCACCCAGGGGACGTAAGTGCAGGGTATTTTAAGACACTATCAACGTGTACCAGCCGTACGCTCTGAATAGTTGCAAAATACCAAAGGAGAAAGGGTCCAAAATGGCTTGTGATACTAGCGACCGGTGCATATAGAGTTAAGTGGGCTTTGCTGGTGGCAATCCACGTGCAAGTTCTTGCATTGAAATCAAAGTAGTTTAAGTTAACTGAACAAAGTGCCTTCCGAACAGACTTGAAATGTAACACACCAAAGGATAAAGAGAGGTTCATGAAATTGAGTTAGAAAATACGCCTACGTCGCGCTAGGACCCGAGGCAGGGACACGCCCTTGACATTGAAAGTTCACATGAATCACGTTAAGTTATTTCCTATGAATTGTTGACTAACTTGGTTAACTTTGGACAGAGAAGGCCGGACGGTAAGTATGGGTAAGTCGTGCATGTATTTCCATACAACACATTGAATTTGGCAACACGAGATAGGTTATAAAATATGCATGAAACGAATCCTAAGGCAAGATTAGAAAGACAATGAAAGATAGACGGTGCACAAAAGTAAATAGAACGTGTTTGGTAATGATAGAATTGTGGGCGAGATAGCCTCCCCATCAGTGCATAACAATGTACTGATAATCCCACAGATTGCTTGCAGGAACCAGAAGACGTCGGCGGGTGCGGAGCTTCCCTCGAATGTGCTAAGGTGCTGTCACTCCCCGTTCCCGGAATACGTATTCAAAATACATGTACTGCTGGAATGTATTTATTTAATATTTATCATGTATTATTCTGTATTTAAATCCCTTTAATTTCATGTTAATTAATTTTCTGTAATTTTAATTCTGCATTTTACTTTCTATTTTTATACTTTGTTTTAGCTTTGCTTTAGGTTCGGCTTGGATTGGTTTAATTATTTTGGTTCATCATGAACCGAAATAAACCCCCATCTACCACCACCCCTTCATTTAAAGCCCATCCCCTTTCTCTCTCTTCATTACTTCTTCTCATTACTCTTCTTCTTCCTCCTAACTCCCCCACCAACCTAGGAGGGCTAGGCAAGTGCCAACTTGCTTCTTGATGGATTTTCATTTTTTTTTTGTTTCATTATCTTTCTCTCAAGATTCTTAGATACTTTAGTAATTAGCATTTTTGATTCCTATGGCTCATTTCTTGTAGATCTAAGTTTAATATATTTTTAGAATTTTTAGGTTTTGATCTAGTAACCTTGTTATTTTTCAAGTTTTGATGGTTCCATGTTGTAGGAAATTTGATTCTACCCAATTTTGACTATTAGAAGTCCTGATTTCGACTTATTTTGAGGGATTTATGGTCTTTTAGTTCACGAGTTTTCATGGCCATTGGGGGCTGGTTGGAGAAGATGAGCAGTACATGCTGTCCTAGCGCATGTTGTTTGCTGACAAAAAGCTGTTGCCATGCTATTTGCTGGCGCATGCTATTTTTTGTAGCGCATGCTGTTTGGTGGCAAAAAGCTGTTGCCATGCTGTTTGCTGGCGCATGCTGTCATGGCGCATACTGTTTTCTGGCGCATGCTGTTTCTGGCAAAAAGTTGTTGCCATGCAATTTGCTGGCGCATGCTGTTTGCTGGCACATGCTGTCCTGGCGCATGCTGTTTTCCGTGGCGAATGCTGTTTGCTGGCAAAAAGCTGTTGCCATGTTGTTTGCTGGCGCATGCTGTTTCTGGCGCATGTTGTTTCTGGCGCATGATGTTTGCTGGCGCATGCTGTTTTCTGGCACATGCTGTCCTAGCGCATGTTGTTTGCTGGCGCATGCTATTTTCTGGTGCATGCTGTTTGCTGGCGCATGCTGTTTGCTAGCGCATGCTGTTTTCTGGTACATGTTGTTTGCTGGCACATACTGTTTCCTGGCACATGTTATTTTCTGGCACATGCTGTTTGCTGGCACATGCTGTCCTGGCACATGCTGTTCTGGCACATGCTGTTTTCCGTGGCCGCATGACACTTTCTGGCCGCATGAGATCCTGACCATATATGCATTCTCAGCCGCATGAACTTCTATAATTTTTCGGCCGTATGAACTCTAGCCCATGATGCCTTTTGACTGATTCTTGTCCCGAATTAACATTGATTGATATTGATTATGACCTTGACTAATAATTGATCATGCGTTCCAAGTTGGAACTAATAGACTGGCTAGTCGTCTTATTGAATTGAATGAATGAGACACGTTCATATGAACTATGAACTATTACAATCGACTGGCTGATCCCGAATATTGACATATAGATACATGCAGGCTTTAATTTCTTTATCTATTTTACAAAAGCAGTATGTGTACTTTATGGTCAAGGCATGATTATTCCGTAGCTAGTTTTGATTATTGTATTACGCTATGTAAGACCTACAACCTAACCGCACGGGTATCGTTGTAGAGATGTGCATATCGTACCCCGTACGAAAGTACTCATTCTGAATGACCATGATCCACGGCATGGGATTTCACTCAACATAGAGGCTATTAAGTTAAATAAAATGATGATTGCATGGAAAGAACGGATTTCTGAGTTCTTACATGGCAGCCCTCTTTAGGACTATTAAGTGCCCGACAGGCCGGCTGGTTTCCATAGATACTGTAAATCTGTCATACGGGCAGGAAGTGGTATCTGCTTATATTATTTATTTTACATTGTATATTAACGACAGGCGTCCAGCTGGGACTCATCTAAATACATGATTGGCGCAATTGATTGACGGGGTAAACTAGCCTTGCTTGCACATAGTAAGAACTGAGGAATCCTTTATCGCATAATTCCAAGATAACTTGGAACCCACAATAGCAAGCCGTAGTAGTTGCATGGCCGTTTAAATTGATTTGGTTATGTACTGTACCTACTCTGTTGACTAACTGAGATGATTAGAGTATCGAGACATGACGGGCCAACTTCTGTCCTTGTTTGGTTGGGAGGTTGGTTCGAAGTGTCGTGACGTTATATGAATCCCAGTAGCAAGCAGAGATCTATTATTATATTCTCGTAGTTACTGGTTTTAATTTTTTATATCGTGCTTCCTTGCGGTACTTGCTATTAGAGGTCTAACCTCTCTGGTTTTGCATGGCCAGATCTAGAGCCGGTTCCCGAGGACTCAGCTTACTTCCAACTCTAAGATGGTCAATACTAGAGGAATGATCGCAGGAGGACTCGAGTGGGTTCCTTACTTTTCCGTTCGTTTTGTTACTTACTTTATATTTTGCCGTTTGGCACCGACATGTTAGTCGGATCGTCTTGTACTTACTTTTACATAATTATAATTAAGTCAGACTGTAGTTGATAATAATTGTGTATACCTTGCTACATCATCCAGCTATATTTTGTAAAGCTAGATATCAAGAACATTTTGACTGAGCGTTTGGGACGCCTTACTGCTTTATCTTACATGTTCTCTATTTCTGTTTCTTATTTGAATGATTGAGACAATAGATGTGAAGTGACCATAGTGTGACTTTTATGTAGTATGCACCCCCTCGTCTTATTGGACAGCATTGACCATATTATACGGTATTCATCTACCCGTAATATGTAGCTGGCTGAGTCATTCTCTCGCTCTCCAGTATTCTGGTTCCGGGGCGTGACAAGGTTTTAGTTGTGGACCATGCAGGTCTGATTTCAGACTTGTGGGGTATTTTGATTTATAGAATGTCTCAATCACACATGTTCCCCTTAATCTCATGATTCGTTGTTCTCAACTCTAGCTTGGCATTCCAGTATCCTTTGACTCCATTGATCTTTTCTGTCCGGTCGTTTGATTGTTCTCTTGTCCTTTTTTAGGGGCACTTCGTCCGCAGATATCAGAGCTGGACAACAGCAACAAGGGCAATATGGACAACCTGACTAGGTTAGTCAACAACAAGGGCCAGTACTACCCCAAAAGGCTATTCAAGAAGAAGTGATAGTAGAAAAAGCAGCTGGATCACAGTATCTGGAGGTTACACCACCACCAACAGTTCCACCTACCCCTGTGGAAGTAGACACACCGGCCCTTCTAGAGATCATGAGAGGGATGATGGCTACTCAGCAACACCAGATGTTAGCCCAGCAGCGCATGCACGCTCAGTTGCAGGAGCAGAACGTACTACTCAACCAAGGGTTACAGACGGCATTGAAAAGAGGGGCAAGGACAGATTCAGGAGCATCAACCAGATTTTGCAAGTTCAACCCCTGCCGTTTCGAGGGCACAGAGATGCCATCTTAGAAGATGCATGGCTTAAGGATATTGAGCCTGTTTTGACAGCAGCTAAGGTGTCGGCAGAAGAACGTATGGATGAAGTGAAGTTGTTACTGCAGGATCTCGTACGTGATTGGTGGGAATCAGAGGAAGTGGGCATCAGACATCCTGTTGCTTGGGACAACTTTACTGCAAGATTCAAGATGAAGTACTATGGAGTTGTGGCACAGTTTGAGCTGCAACAGAAGTTTATCAACCTCAAGCAGGCCGACAAGACGGTAGATGCTTATGCAGCGGAGTTTTGCAGATTGAGTAGGTTCGCCCTAGAGATGGTAGCAACGGAGAGCCAGAGGGCTATGAGGTTCCAACAAGGGTTTCATCTTGAGCTCTTGCAATTGATAGAGGGACACAACTACCAGACTTTCGACGACGGCAACCCGAATGCATGAGATCACCATTCAGAGGATCACGACAAGGACTGGAGGTCAGAAGAGATCCCACAGTCAGATTGAAGGAGGAGGGGGAGCAGCTCCCCGAACAACAGAACCATCCATTGGCATTTGCATTCACGATGTGGTAATACGAGGGCCAGCACCACCACCAAGGCAACAGCAACAGCAACAGAGGAAGAACCAGCAACCCCCAACGGGGCTGTACTTATTGTGGGAAGTTAGGACACACTAGAGATGTGTGTCGGACATTAAACGGACAGTGTTTGATATGTGGAAATCCAGATCATCGGATTACCACATGTCCCATGAATTCGAGGTCAGAAGGACCAGTGCAACAATTTCTTGCTCTGCCAGTACCAGGGGCAGGCCAGTATCGAGGACCAGCGGTGGCAGTGAGACCGTTGGCACAGCGCCCGTTCATGACACAGGCTCAGATGTTTCGGCAGCAGGGATCGCCGATGCAGCAACACCAGCATAGACCACCCCAGCATCATCAAGGAAGGGGCCAGCAGCAGCACCAAGCTAGGCCGCAACATGGAAACCAACAAGGAGGTCGAGGGCATGCATTCACTCTGTCCTTGGAAGAGGCATTAGCATCGGAAGATGTTGTGGCAGGTAACATTCTTGTTGCCTCATATCCCGCAGTAGTATTGCTTGATTCGGAAGGATCACACTCATTTATATCTGCACAATTTGCAACACGGCTAGGATTGGAATTCGAAGCATTGCCAGGGAAATTAAATATACTCACTGGTAATAGGCTCGTAGGAGTTAGTAGAGTTATTCTAGCATGTAGCGTTGTAGTTTGCGGACATTCCTTACCCGCCCGATTGATAGAATTTTCTGTTGTAAATTTCGACGTTATCTTAGGCATGGACTGGCTGAAAGACAGTCATACGACAATAGATTGTCGTAGAGGGAGTGTATCTTTTGATATTCCAGGCATGAAGCAGTTGTTTTCCATAAATAAATTTACTTTATTTATTTTGTATCTGAGAAAATTACAACTGTAGAAATCTAATCTAGAAGACGATTACTTTATCCCTTGGACGATGCGATAAAGAAAACTCGAACTTCGAAGAACTTGGATAGCAACTGGGCAATCTCTCTGTTCTCTCTGAAATTGACTGTCCTATGATGAAGATGAAGAAACTCTCTTTTATAGAGTTCTGGATAACTGTTCTGAAGCATACGCTCAGTCAGTTACTTGACGTGTGCATAACTGCAGGGACGCGTGGCGAATTCTGGTGAAGACACCTTGGAGTGCGGTTGAGAGTAGTGGAATATATCTAGGAGAGATTGGTGGCATGGATGCCACGTTGCATAACTTCTGAATAACTGAGTAACTGAGTACAGGACACGTGAGAACGTGTGTTGACTGTACATTAAAAGTCATCCTGGATGCCTTTGCTGTGATACGCTGTCTTTAAAGAAGAGTCATACGCTAGCTTTTGAAGGCACATGTCTTGCATACGCTGACTTGGATCATATAAAGCTGATACGCTCACTTGATTGGGAAGGAGTCGTATGGAGTCCATACGCTTACTTGGCTGAGAAGGAGTCATATGGGGTCCATACGCTCACTTAGTTGGAAGGAGTCGCATAAAGTCCATACGCTCACTTAGTTGGAAGGAGTCGTATGGGGTCCATACGCTCACTTAGTTGGAAGGAGTCGTATGGGGTCCATACGCTCACTTAGTTGGAAGGAGTCGTATAGAGTCCATACGCTCACTTAGTTGGGAAGAGTCGTATGGGGTCCATACGCTCACTTAGTTGGGAAGAGTCGTATGGGGTCCATACGCTCACTTAGTTGGAAGGAGTCGTATGGGGTCCATACGCTCACTTAGTTGGAAGGAGTCGTATAGAGTCCATACGCTCACTTAGTTGGGAAGAGTCGTATAGAGTCCATACGCTCACTTGGATGGAAGGAGTCGTATAGAGTCCATACGCTCACTTAGTTGGGAAGAGTCGTATAGAGTCCATACGCTCACTTGGATGGCAAGAAGTCGTATGCATTGAGGGAGTAGATACGTGGCTGTTTCTCAATCTTCTCAAATACGCCATATCTTCAGATACTGACAAATATTTCTTTAGCGTCGTGCTACAGATATGATGACAGACTGTCAGAAATGACAGTAATGATGACTCTTTATTTATGATGGCTGCTGAGCTGTCCTCGTATGAGACAAAATCTTTTCTCGAAAACCTATACGACGGCTAGTCTTCATGGGGCAGCTGTCTTTGCACGAAAGACGAAGTGTCAGATTCATCCTTTATTAAATACATGCTGTGCTGTCATCTCAAGAAATATTAAAATATTTACTGAGCGTACGGCCTTTAGATGAGCGTATGGCCTTGACTGAACATATGACCTTGAGCGTATGATTTGGGCTGAACGTATGGCTTTGACTGAGCGTATGGCTTTGACTGAGCGTGTGGCCTTGAGCGTATGACTTGGGCTGAGTCTTATGTCAGCGTGTCATAATTTTCACATCCTACAAGACCCCCTTCAAAGTTTTCGAACTTTATGAATTTCAAAAGTTCGAAATTACTTTGAACTTAAAGTGGGAATAAGTCCTGACACGCTGGCATAAGTTTGTTATCTTCCTCAATATCAGTGCAAATCTTTAGGGATTTTGTTTTTAAAGTATATCCGCCGTTTGAACTTCTTCTTTTCTTCTATAAATAGGTCTTCCAAGACCTAATTTATTTCTTTACTTTTGCATTCATCTTCGAGAGAGAAAAAGAAACTCAAGACTCAACTTCTTCTTCTTCTTCTTCGACTCAAGCTTTATCAATGGCACCTAAGGTTGATGCTGCTACGAAGGGAAAGAGGAAGGCTCCTGCGGAGTCATCTCAGCCCGCCGCCGTCGCTGCTAAGAAGACTACCAATGAGCGCGTTCGACGAAGTGAACGCCCATTGAAGCCTCTCTATGGTGAGGATGATGATGATGAACTGTAACTATCCCCTATTTAGGGCTCTGGTTAGAACAAAATCATAAAACGTATCCCCTTTTTAGTGTCAAATACGTCAGAAAATACGCTTCCCTCTTTAGGGTTTAGCTGTATCCCATATTTTTTGTTTATACGAAAAATATGTTTGGAGCGTATTCTATATGATATTTTTGTAGAAAATATGTTCAGAGGTAAATAATACATGACATATTTCAATAATATAATATACAAATAAACTTTGTAACTCTATCATGATACTAAACCAAAGATAATTTTAGTTTAATACTGATTAGAGAAAACAGAATTCAGATATAAAGATATCTTTGGATTCTATTTTCCATGATCTTTGGACTCGGAAATCAAAAGACGAGATATCATTTTCAGAGAATAGAAAATATGATACATACTGAGATAGAAAATTCAGAGGTAATATGGACATGATTTTCTATACAAGATCTTTATTAAGTCCACTGGGGATCTAATAAGACAAGATATCAAATTCTCTGGGAAAATGATACATGGTAGAATATCGGTTTCCTCTAGGGATAACGATATCGAGATAACTTTTGTAGAGAAGAATTTTATATTTGCTGGGGAATGATAAAAATATTATACATAATATTTCTTTAAGAATTTGCCATTGATAAGCATCATCATGACTTTCCCATCCATAGAGGCAAGCTGGTATGCTCCGTTAGAGAAGACTTTGTTTACTACGAATGGGCCTTCCCATTTCGCGTCAAATTTGCCTTTGCTCATATGTGTCATGGTCATAGGACGTCTGACAGTAAGGACCCGTTCTCCCTTCTGATATGCTCTGACTTTGACTTTCCGGTTAAAAGTTTTTGAGATTCGGGCCTGATACAGCTCAATATTTTGTTGAGCATACAATCATTTTTCATCTAGAGCTTCCATTTCTTGAAGTCGAAGACGATCATTGTTTTCTGTTGTAAGTTCATTAGAGATTGCAATTCTCAGAGAAGGAATCTGGATCTCGAGGGGAAGAACAGCTTCACACCCATATACTAAAGAGAAAGGCGTACATCCGGTTGCATTACGAACTGTAGTACGGTAGGCCCATAAACATTCACCAAGCTTCTCGCTCCAGTTGCGTTTGTTGGAAGAAACGAACTTTTTCAAGAGTTTGATGATCGTTTTATTGAAAGCTTCTGCCAATCCATTAGCTGCTGGATTATATGCTGTAGAAGCTAAATTATTGATTCGATGGTCGTCGCAGAATCGAGTAAATTTCTGACTGACGAACTGTGGTCCATTATCATGGATAATACGCTGAGGAACACCAAATCGATAGATGACATGATGCTTGACGAAGTTGATAACACTAGAAGTTTTGACTTCAGACAACGGGATGGCTTCAGCCCATTTGGAAAAGTAATCGGTTATTACTAGAATAAACCGATGTCCTCTTGATGATGGTGGATTGATGGGACCAATGACGTCCATGCCCCAAGCTTCAAAGGGCCATGATGCCGCTGTTGGGTGTAAGAACTCTGACGGTTGATGGATAAAATCTGCATAAATTTGACAGGCTTTATATTTCCGAGCATATTGAATGGCGTCAGCCACCATCGTGGGCCAATAATAACCCATACGTCGGATACGATCTTGAAGTTTAGGACCTGGTTGATGAGCTTCGCAAACACCATCATGTGCTTCACAGATTATCTGTTGTGCTTCTTCATCAGCGATGCATCGAAGGAGAAGACCGTCGTAGGCCCGACGATATAGTGTCTTCGTTGTATGATTATAATAGAATCTGAGAGATCTACGCCGATTAGACGCTGCTTCACTCGGATTATCGGGAAGTATGTCATATAATACAAAGTCTAAAAACGGGTGTCTCCAGTCTTCAATTATGGCTTCTGTTTCATTAGAAAAGACATATTCCATAGTAGAATCAGAAGAAGACGAGGACACTTTGTCAAACTTTAATCCAGCATCAAGGTTAAGAGAATCTTCATGAGGATTATGGGGAAAAGCCAAAGCCAGATTATTCTCAACACAGAATAGTTCTCGGTTATAAACTACTATCACTTGCTGACGTCTGATTGGTATGGCTAATACAGCAGCAAGATTAGCCAAAGCATCAGCTTCTGCATTATAGGCTCGTCGAACATGTTCAATAAAGAAACCTTCAAAGAAGGAGGCCATAGAGAGTGCTGCTCGATGATAAGGTATCAAATCTTGATGACGAACTTCATACGTTCCTCTGATCTGATTGACAATAAGCTTGGAGTCTCCATAAACTTCCAAATATTGAATATCTAGATGTTTAGCAAGCTGAAGACCGATGAGCAATGCATTGTATTCGGCTAACAAGATTCCCCAATTAGCTAGTCTGGAGTTGAGAATACCGGGTTTCCTCATCATAATCCTGATAGGATTCACTCTAAAAATGACGTGAATCGTTTGACCGATAATATAATATCGCGTTTTCTGAACAGCAAACATTAATGCTAAGCATTCTTTCTCGATTGGAGAATAACGCGGTTCAGCGCCTGTCATTGTGCGACTGAGATAATAAATAGCCTGTTCATGGCCATCTTTATTTTTCTGGGCGAGTAATGCACCAAGAGAATGATCCATGGCTCGAACATATAGAAGGAATGGTATTCCCGAGACGGAAGGTACCAAAACTGGAGGGTTCATGAGATACTGTTTGATATCGTCAAATGCTTTTTGACATTCTTCGTTCCAGACGAAAGATACACCTTTCTTCAGAAGTTTGTTGAACGGTCTGCAGCGTCCTGATAAGTTAGAAATGAATCTCCTGATATAAGCGATTCTTCCTTGAAATTCTCGTAGCTCTTTTAAGGTGCGTGGAGGACGCATCTCTTGAATGGCTTTGATCTTCTCGGGATCCACGTGTATACCTTTAGCGGTAATGACGAAGCCGAGAAATTTATCACTAGAGACGCCCAGGAAGGACTTAGTAGGGTTCATTTTAAGTTGATGATGACGCATTAAATCAAAGATAGTCTTCAAATCTTGAATATGATCCTCCTTTCGTCGACTTTTGACTGCAATATCATCAACATAGCATTCGACTATTTTCCGGAGATGTTCTCGGAATATAGTGCTCATTGCTCGCTGATATGTTGCTCCTGCATTTTTGAGACCAAACGGCATCACTGTATAACAGTATGTACCGATCGGTGTTCTGAAGGAAGTGTGTTTTTCATCATCTGGAAACATTTTGATTTGATTATATCCCGAATACCCATCCATGAATGACATCCGTTCGAAATCACATGTGTTGTCGATCATAACATCTGTAATTGGAAGAGAAAACTCGTCTTTAGGACAAGCTGCATTGAGATCGCTAAAGTCTATACAGACTCGGATCTTGCCAGTATTTTTAAGGACAGGAACGATGTTAGCCACCCATTCAGGATGTTGTTCCTCTCGAATAAATCCGGAAGCCATAAGCTTGTTGACTTCAGCTTCAATTGCATCCATAATATCTGGACGAAATCGTCGCTGTTGTTGTTTGACTGGTTTAGCATTTGGCATGATATTAAGTTTGTGCATTGCAATCTTTGGATCTAGTCCCGGCATATCCACATAACTCCAAGCGAAGACATCGATATAATCATGAATAAGCTTGATCATGTCTTGCTTATCTGTTTCTGAAAGACTTTTACTGATGAATATTGGTTTAGGGGACCCTTCTTCACCAACATCAATTTGGATCAGTTTATCTTCAGTAGGAGCTTCCCTCTGCTCGAACCTGAATTCCTATTGATTATCTAATCTTTGAGCCCATTGTTCTGATTCAGGAGATATTTCAAAATTATCCTCATCTTCATCATTTTCTTGCGGGCCATCAGCAGAGACCATAGTGATGGATAAAATAGAGCGATGGAGATCGCCAATACTCGTGTCAGAATCCCAAGAGATGGAATTGGAAGACTCAGATCGTTCGTCTTCATCGGATTTTGAATCTTCATGGACTATGTTGATAAAGGAAGTAGGAGTAATGTAACCTAAACCACATTTTGTCCTTCCGTATTTTAATGGAGGAATTCGAACGGGCATTCTTCTTCCTTTTCCATTATTGAGGCTGGTTCTGAAGTCATAACCCATATTCTTGATAATATTTTTGGATTGCTGACTGTAGCGACGCAGTTGTAACCTTCCAGTATCATCGTTTGTGTCATCTTCTTCCAGATTAGGAGGATTCTGGGGTCCTTTATAGAAGAATATTGGATTTTCTTCCTTCTTTCTAATAGGGACCACAAAGTATGATTTTTGTATGGACTCCAATGATACGTCTGTATGAAGAGTTTGAATAACTCCTATAGTTAGTGGCTTTAAGCTATCTAGCAATTATAAATAACTTTGTACATGATTACAGACATCAATATACTGCAAAGGAGATGCTTCATTAATATTAGATACTGTATTTACAACAGAAGGCTGAGTCTTATCAGACTTAGTCAAATTAATGACAAAAGGGGGAGAGGAAGAGCGATCAGAAGTTTTGTTTCGATTAAGATCGATAACAAAAGGCTCAGAAGAGGTGAGCTCCCTTGAAGAAGATCGTGGATAAGTAGTACGTCTACTGACTGGAATGACTAGAGTATCTGGTCTAGTCTGAGAAGGTGGAGGGGGAGTGGTAAGTCCACTGACAGGAATTATCAGCGAACTTTGTGGAGCTTGAGAAGACGACACAGTAGTACGTCCACTGACAGGAATTATCAGTGAGCCTTGTGGAGCCTGGGCAGGTGATGAAGTAGTATATCCACTGACAGGAATTATCAGTGAGCCTTCTTCGGATGATTTAACAGACTGCGGAGGAGTGATACGCCCTTTTACAGGAATAACAAAAGTGTCGACTTTTGATATCTCATCGTCATTATCCATAGCTTGCAAGACTTTTGAGTATTCATCTTTGTACATGCGAGCGTCATTGAAGTAAGCTTCGACTCCTTTGAATGGATAGAGATCTGCAACCTCCTTTTGAACTTCTCCATTATCATCAACATATTTGAAGCACTAATGAAGAGTCGAAGGAACGATATTATGTTCATGCAAGAATGGTCTCCCCAATAGAGCATTGTATGAGCAACCATGATTGTCGATGATGTAAAAAGTAACTTTAGTGCGAAGATCGCCTATTTGAAATTTGAGGCGAATCTTGCCCAAAGGCTCACTTTTTCCCTGATTGAATCCCAAGATGGTAGTGATAGTGCTGGAAAGACTATGCACAGGTATCTTCAGTGCATCTAGCATAGCCTTTGGCATAATACTGAGAGCGGATCCTGGATCAATCAGTAGACGATCAACCTTCATAGAATCGATATATCCTGTATGATATAAAGGACGGTCATGTCGATTATCCTCTAGCAGCATATCGTCCTGCGTAAAGGTAATGTTTGGAATAAATTCCAATACATTATGGCAATGAGAAACAGGTTCTGTTTCCAACTTCTTGAGGAGAGTTAGGCAGGTTTCTGCTTGCAGCAGTACTTCACTCAGAGTTTTTTGAGTCTCTTTAGAGAGGCGTAAGAGCTCGAAGATTGATAATTTAGCTGGTGTATTGGCTAGTTGAGCCAATATATCAAAATTATAAGGCTTTTCAAGTCCTGTAGGAGATGACTTCTTCAATGGTTTGTCGAAGCGGACTTGTTGTTTGCCTTTGTCAGCTATTATTGGTTTGGAAGAAACTGTCTCAACAGGAACATTTGAAGGCTCTTCAGTAGAGACTGGTGTTGGAGCTGTAACCGGAAGAACATCAGAAATTTCTTCAGGAACGTCAACATAATCTTTCAGATATATATTTTTCCTGACCGAGTTCCAGCATGAACTTCGACTTCAGATTCCGGTTCAGGGTCTATGAAAACCATGTTGCAATTCTTTATCTTGCTCTTGGTTCTTTTATGCTTGATGAGAGCTTCATTCCAGAAACCAAGGCCAATACGAGATTGATTATGCCTCATAGTGATGGCTAAAGGTGCTCGGAGTCCTTTGTCTGAGTTCAAACCAGGAGCAGTGGCTAGATCATAACCCATCTTCGCCATTAATTCACGAGATTGTGAACTGTATAGATGAAATACAGGCTTGTACCTATCTTCAGATTGAGGTACAGATTTTATCTCCGTATGGAGTGAATTTCCTGCCAAGATGAAAGTAGAGGTTAGATAAAAATTGGATGTGAAACTAGAAGTCACATTGCATGACTTAGTCTTCCCGAGCTTCTTTTTAGATGAGGGAGTCTTCCGAGGAGAAGAGGAAGACGTCTCAAACTCCGTCATTAAATCCGGGTGAATCCACATGATCTCTTCCTTCTTAGTTGTGACAGGAATAAGTCCTTCATTCTGTGCTGGTGGGATGTTCACAACTTCGAGAGTTGCTTTAGGGATAGGAACAATCCCACTTTCCACCATTAAAGGAGGAAAGTCATCGAACTGCATAGAAATTACATTTGCTGTGACCGTCTTGTCTTTGGGTGTCAGTGTCACAGCTCCTGATTTAATCATCTCTTGGATCTTTCCTTTTAATACATAGCAAGACCGGATTGTATGACCCAACATTCTATGATATGGACAGTATTTTGGATGATCTGTCTTATTGGCTTCATCAGGCTTTTTGATTTCTGGCAATTGAATCTTGTTACCTTTGAGCAAGCATTCAAAGATACCCTGAACATCGTCATCGTCGAAAGAATATTCTTCCTTCGGCCGAGGAGGTCTCTGTTGTTGATTTGTTAGAGCTGGGGTAGCTTGAGTAGTCTTTACCTCTTGACTACTGCTTTGGAGATTAACTTCAAGAGCTTCTTTCCCTTTGCGACTGTTGGGTCGAGTATTATTGCTAGCACTCTGATTTGATTCCTTGGGAGCCATTTGTACCCCCAGACCCTTGAAGGTCTCAGCACTGACTTCAGCAGCCTTGGCACTGACAATGAAAGAAGGCCAATCTTGGAACTGAGTGGACCCTGTCCACATGCTGATGATTGGTAAGAGATTCGACTTGCAAGTGTCGATAGTAACAGCATCGGAAGTTCCGAGAGGCATTTTGAGGGCTTCTCTTCTGAATCTTT
Source organism: Iris pallida (assembly GCA_029216955.1). Taxonomy (NCBI): domain Eukaryota; kingdom Viridiplantae; phylum Streptophyta; class Magnoliopsida; order Asparagales; family Iridaceae; genus Iris; species Iris pallida. Next base: position 17,332,851 of record JANAVB010006599.1, on the reverse strand, counting down.
CAATGAAGTCTTCGGTGGTTTCATTATTTTTCTGTTTAATTCTTATGAGGGCTGACATGGTCATGTCATTGAGCCCTTCATAGAACCGTTCAAGAAATATTTGCTTGAAACCGGCAAATGAGGTAATGCACCCATCAGGAAGACTTCTATACCATTCATAAGCCGTTCCTTTGAGACACCCAACAAACACCCGAGTAAGGAGGGCGTCACTTGGTTGCAGTTGATCAGTCATTACCTCAAAGTGATTAATGAACTGACTTGGGGAGGTTGTCCCATCAAAGAAAGAGATAGTCGGAGGCTTGTATTTAGGAGGATATGATACTTGCTTCTATTCTATCGGGTAAGGTTGCTTGATACCTAACCTTTGCAAACCATCCTTCTGTTTGAATGCCTCAAATTGAGTTCGGAGATTTCTTAACTCTTCAGTAACAATTCCGGAGGATTGTGGAGTTGTAACTTGTTGAGTGTAATTGGGAGGAGGGACTGCAGCATATGTACCACCCCCAGCTCCAGACTGACTTGGAGTGGGTTGTACAGGAACATTAGATTGTACCCCCGGAATAGTAGAGGGTTCCGGGTTTGGAACAACAGGAGTATTTAATACAACTGGAGGGGCTGTATGTTGGACTTGCTGAGTTTGATGCTGAACTTGCATAAGAGTGTGCATAGCATTCAATGTATCTGCCATAGCTCGCAACTGTTGTTCTAAGGAAGAAATCCTTTGTTCATGAGCTTCAGTGCTAGTTGAAGATTCATGATTGCCCTCTGCCATGTAAGTGGTAATCGTTCGAGGAATAGATGATGAAACAGTCTGTTCTGAATCATCACTGTGTGAGTCAGTATCTTTCCCGGGGCTATTTACGGGAATCAATACTGGAAAGTTGGATTCTCCAAGGAAGTCCTCTGTGATCTCCGGATTACCACTTGGATGAGAAGAAGAAGAGACTCTGGCCAAGGCTCCGGTCCTGGATCGGGTGCCGAGATAAACTCCATCTTCAGAATCTGATATAGCATCAGATCGTATGCTACCCCCAATATTTCTGGAGGTCATGTTGACAGAAGCATAAAGAGGTTCATCTTCATCCAATATTGGTTCATATTGAATCCGTTCGAAAACAGATCGTCTTTTTGGTGAACAACAACATTGAATCACAACTCGAGGTTGGAAGTTGCGACCATGCTTTTCATGGAAAATATGAGCAATATCATAACCTGATGGAGTGTCAATTCTCCGTTTATTTTACAAATACTCCCGGAGATCTGTAGGAACAGATTGGGAAGTACTTGAAGATAGTTTCTGTGTAGAAACTTGTCTTTTGTTCTTCTGTCTTCTCGGTTCTTGAGTGTATAAAGACTGATTAATTTGAGCCACATAGTTTTTGGCATATTCTGCATCAGGGTCTAATATACTTGTCTCAGTAGAACCGAGACGATTCTGATGAAGCTTGTTACGAAGATCCGTAGGAGATCTGACTTTGGTATCAGTCTTGGATACTTGTAATTTGCCTTTCTCAGATCGAAAAATTTTGAGAGAAGGAAGATGGGTATTATTCCGACAGGGAGTCGGTAATAATCCATCTTTAGAGGAATTAGCCAAAAGGCGTTTTCCTTTGTTTGATCTAGTAAGAGTACTAGTGAAATTAACTCCAGAGGTAAAGACCTTAGGAGTAGAGGAGTTGACTAAAGAGTCTTTCTCCTTGGTTGGCACAAGATGTGCAAGTTGAGGGGGAATCATTTGTATGTTTGTGGAAGAGAACCCCCAGCTTGATTTTGAGAATCAGTCAAAAGACTGTATCTATTAGCATACGCCGACTTCAGTTTGGACTTCTGGTCATACGCTGCCTTTTTATTAGCATACGCTGGCTTTGGCTTAGCATACGCTGCCTTTGCCGTACGCTGCCCTTTGACTGCCATACGTACAGAGTCATCAATGGCTAAAGAGCCGACTGCTGTCGTAAGAGTAGAGGGGGAAGAGACTTTGACATGTCCAGAGATAGTTTTCCTTGGACACGCTGACTTGGTTAAAGAACCAACTTTGTCAGCGTGACTAGGAGAAGCCACTGTTGCCGTGTTCAGAGAAGCCGAAGTGTGCTTCGTGGAAGTTGAAGATGTGTTCTTGTCAGCGTGAGAAGTGACAGAAGCGTCTCGGGCTGTTGAAGAAGACTTAGGGACATAGACAGAGCGTCCGTTCTTCTTGGCAGCAGGAAGAGCGGAGGAAGCAGTTCGGCCCTCCTTCGCCTTGAGCATTTCTTCGTAAGCAGATTGGTCGAATTGTACGACCATCGTCTTCTTCGTCGAGCCGATCGACGAAGTATCGCATTGAGTTGTTGCTATCTCGTTGGAGGAGACAGCTTTCCCCAGCAGAGTCGCCAATTTGTTTTCCATAAATAAATTTACTTTATTTATTTTGTATCTGAAAAAATTACAACTGTAGGAATCTAATCTAGAAGACGATTACTTTATCCCTTGGACGATGCGATGAAGAAAACTTGAACTTCGAAGAACTTGGATAGCAACTGGGCAATCTCTCTGTTCTCTCTGAAATTGACTGTCCTGTGATGAAGATGAAGAAACTCTCTTTTATAGAGTTCTGGATAACTGTTCTGAAGCATACGCTCAGTCAGTTACTTGACGTGTGCATAACTGCAGGGACGCGTGGCGAATTCTGGTGAAGACACCTTGGAGTGCGGTTGAGAGTAGTGGAATATATCTAGGAGAGATTGGTGGCATGGATGCCACGTTGCATAACTTCTGAATAACTGAGTAACTGAGAACAGGACACGTGAGAACGTGTGTTGACTGTACATTAAAAGTCATCCTGGATGCCTTTGCTGTGATACGCTGTCTTTAAAGAAGAGTCATACGCTAGCTTTTGAAGGCACATGTCTTGCATACGCTGACTTGGATCATATAAAGCTGATACGCTCACTTGATTGGGAAGGAGTCGTATGGAGTCCATACGCTTACTTGGCTGAGAAGGAGTCGTATGGGGTCCATACGCTCACTTAGTTGGAAGGAGTCGCATAAAGTCCATACGCTCACTTAGTTGGAAGGAGTCGTATGGGGTCCATACGCTCACTTAGTTGGAAGGAGTCGTATGGGGTCCATACGCTCACTTAGTTGGAAGGAGTCGTATAGAGTCCATACGCTCACTTAATTGGGAAGAGTCGTATGGGGTCCATACGCTCACTTAGTTGGAAGGAGTCGTATAGAGTCCATACGCTCACTTAGTTGGAAAGAGTCGTATAGAGTCCATACGCTCACTTGGATGGAAGGAGTCGTATAGAGTCCATACGCTCACTTAGTTGGGAAGAGTCGTATAGAGTCCATACGCTCACTTGGATGGCAAGAAGCCGTATGCATTGAGGGAGTAGATACGTGGCTGTTTCTCAATCTTCTCAAATATGCCATATCTTCAGATACTGACAAATATTTCTTGAGCGTCGTGCTGCAGATATGATGACAGACTGTCAGAAATGACAGTAATGATGACTCTTTATTTATGATGGCTGCTGAGCTGTCCTCGTAAGAGACAAAATCTTTTCTCGAAAACCTATACGACGGCTAGTCTTCATGGGGCAGCTGTCTTTGCACGAAAGACGAAGTGTCAGATTCATCCTTTATTAAATACATGCTGTGCTGTCATCTCAAGAAATATTAAAATATTCACTGAGCGTACGGCCTTTAGATGAGTGTATGCCTTGACTGAACATATGACCTTGAGCGTATGACTTGGGCTGAGCGTATGGCTTTGACTGAGCGTATGGCTTTGACTGAGCGTGTGGCCTTGAGCGTATGACTTGGGCTGAGTCTTATGTCAGCGTGTCATAATTTTCACACCCTACAGCAGTTCACCTTAGTTAGATCAGTGGCAACTCAACACGAGCAGGGAGTAGTGACGGTAATGGAAGAAGTTCAAGTTCCGAAGGTAGTTGAAGAGTTTCTAGACGTATTTTCTGAAGAACTTCCAGGTCTACCACCAGTTAGGGATATTGAGTTCAGCATAGAATTGGTAGCTGGAACTAAACCGATATCAGATCGAGTTTACAGAATGGCAGATTCAGAACAGGCCAAGGTATATCAGCACATAGAGGAACTGAAGGAGAAGAAGTTCATCCAAGCTAGCATATCACCATGGGCAGCACCAGTGGTACATGTGGGGAAGAAGGATGGGTCATCCAGATTGTGCATCGATTACAGGAAGCTTAACGCGGCAACAGTAAAGAACAAGTACCCACTACCCAGGATCGACGACTTATTTGATCAGTTGAGCAGAGCTAGAGTTTTCTCCAAGATAGATCTTCGTTCAGGATATCATCAAGTGAGGGTTCGGAAGGAGGATATTCCCAAGACAGCATTCAGGTCGAAGTATGGGCATTATGAATTCTTGGTAATGTTATTTGGTTTCACCAATGCTCCTGCAATATTTATGGATTTGATTAACCGCATCTTTATGCCATACTTAGATCAATTTGTCGTTGTGTTTCTTGATGTCACCCCCAGTTTTCAGAAACAGGGGTATTTTTGTCATTTTATATTTTTGAATTTTTTTTAAATTTATTTCATTATTTATGATATTATTTTGGGGTTGAAATTTATTTTATTATTTATGATATTGTTTTGGGGTTATTTGAGTCGGGTTTAAATTTTAACTCAGTCCGACTTGAAACGGGGACCCGGGGGTAGTTTGACTCTAGTGGGACCCACACACTAGTTAGGCATGGCCCACATGATATTAATTTTATCCACATGATAGAAATATTTTAGTTAGAGGTTAGACTAATTATTATGGATAAGGTTAGTGTGATTAGAGACTTTAGAATGACTAATTTAGCCCCAACCAATTAGCCCTTTTCTAATACTCATAGAATAGGTTAGTGGGGGCATTTTGGACCTTACCATAATAGGACAAATAGCCCCATATGGCCAGCCACTTTGGAAGAGGATAGACTCAAGTTCATTTCATTATTCTCATCCACACTCTCTCTCTTGTTCTTCTCCAAATTCCTAGAGAGCAATCCCTAGCAATTTCTCCACCAAATCCTTCCATTTCGCCACCAAATCTTCTTCTTTCCTTCTTTATTCTAGCCAAGGAGGAAGCTACCCAAGTTTGGGAGGATTCGGAGCTCGTTCGTGTCCTTTTGGAATCTCTACGTGTCGGTGTCGCTCCGGGAAGGCTTTTCTTCGATTCGATCTACCGGGAGGTATAAATCCCTTCTCCTTTTCATCTCCTCATACATATAGGTCTATTTTGAACCCATAGGAATGACCCCCATGGTTGTATCTCCATTTGTGTCCATTTTGTGTCTATTTGGAGGTCATAGGAGTGTCTTTTGTGTTGTGGTTGTGTCCATGTGGGAAAACCCTAAATTTGGACACACTATGGGTTGTTGTTATGTATGAATGAATTATTACATATTTAATCTCATATTTTTGTATTGGAGATGTGTTCTATAGTGTCTCATATATATATATTAGTGTAGAGAGTGAGTTCTTGATATATTATGTTATATACTTGTGTTCTTTTGTCTCAAACTACCCAAATCCGTCATGATTTTTATCCACATTTTTAATTTCAGTCCTAACTTAGAAATGTCATAACTTCTAGCTCAAAGCTCGGTTTAATCTTTTTTTTTTTTAAAAGAAGCGTATTGAAGTTAGCTTTCCAAAAACATATATTAATAGGCCTAATTCTTTTTGTAACTTTCTGGAGAATTATTTGAGTGTCAGCTGTATGAAAGACAAACGCGTTCTCGGTGTTTTCGCGATTCCGGGAGTTTCCGGAAACGAAAATGCGATCCGTTTGAAGTTTCGAAAAGCTAACACATAGATCTATAACATACTTTAATCCTAGATTTTAATTCATGCTGAGATGGTACAGTATTGATTATTAGTAGGAGTTACTATTCGGCATATGCATTTTGTGCACCCTTGTGTGTAATATAATGTTCTATTTGATTTTAACCCATGTTAATGTATATACATTATGTAATTAAATAGAGAATGCAAGCATGAGTAAATGTTTAAATAAATGATGTATGAGGTGTAAGTATCCTATCTAATGTAAGCATGTATAAGTATGGCTTGTAATGAATATGTAGGTTCCATAGTATGTAATGTATGGTGCATATAGTAGTGCAAGAGAATAATGAATGATGAATGAATGCAAGCATGAATGTAATATAATAATAGATGTAATGTATGCAATATACAAGTTAATGAGATGTAATGTTCAATGTTAACACAAATCCTATATTACCTCATGTACCCCTTACACTATGTAGACACTATCATACTTGACACTTTGTTCACTTACACTTTGACACTCTTTGATATGTATACACTATGTATGCCCATTTAACCCTCACTTGCCCCTTTGCCATGTTCACATACACACACATAGCCTCTTAAATAAGTATTTATGAATACAGTTAACTTAGCTATGTATGTATATTATATATATGTTAGCATATTGTGTTGTAATATATAAGTTTATATAACCATTTGAAATGCCATGATTATAGACCTAATATTGAATACCAATATATGCATGTGTATATATGTGTAGACATATATAGTTTAAAGTAATAGATTACCTAGTGTATATCCAATGCGAATTCTTGCCTATTTGAGTATTGAATAATTGTATGCTATATAGAGTTGGGTGTATATTGGCTTGTATAGCCTTGTATTGATGTGTGCTTGCTAGGATAGCCTTGGTTAGGCCTAGTAAGACTTGCTGGGTTAGGACATGACCTAGTTTGACCTAGTTTGACTAGTGCAGTTGACCAGAGTTGACCAAGGGTTGACTTTGGCCTAGTTTGACCTAGATTCATGTAGAATGCATTGTAGTATTTTATATTACCCTTCTGGACATGTTGTGACTTGTGCTGTTCTAATTAAGAGCTAGACACCTCTCCTCGGACAGTATCTTTACCTTGGACATTCAGATATCAGGCGAGTACATTCTCTGATCATTTCATAACTTGTTTAGAATTTTATTCCTGCTCTAGTTTACCTTATTTGATGTTGTCACGATATTATCACGGATTGGTACTATATGGATCCCTATATTGAGATGTTATCCCCCTCGGGAGCATCGGATATATTATGTCATGTGTTTCGTGTACATCATGTATTCCTCGCTCTCATGTTATTCATGTTTCTCATGTGCTTCATGCTCGTTCATGCATGCTCGTGTACTCTCATGTGCTCTCATGAATCGGTCATGTTTCCCATGTATCTCATGTATAACCTATATTGCATGTGCACTCATTTATGAGCCTTCATATAAATTTTATGTGCACCCATTTTGGGCCCCCCATGTGAACTTCATGTGCACTCATGTATGAGCTCTCGTGTATACTTCATGTGCCCCCATTTATGGGCTTCATGTGAAAATCATGTACGTAACATAACTTGTTTGGATCCTTGTGTATTGATTGGGGTATAGGGGAGTATAAATAGCCATGTGAACAATTCCAAAGTAGTATAGCCATGTGCGTCTCTTTAGTATAGTCATGTGCAAATCCAGCCGTTCACATGTCGACTTTGTACTCTAAATCACTAGTCACTGGTAGCTCTCTACTTATAGTAGATATTTCTATTACAGTTCTCTCTCTGTTTACATCATGTACTTTCTTTCAGTTTCATGTATCGTACTCTCTTGCATGTTTATATTTTTTAACCTGTTATGATCTGCGTGAGATGTATTGTGCTCGCTCCTGTCCTGACTGGACCTGTTGATAAATTTTACAGATAGCCTGGGATTGCCTGCTAACCTAGAGGAGACACAGTAGAGGTTGTTTAGATAGTTATTTCATTTTGTCTGGAGTTGTATTTACTTGTGGATTACTGTATTTGAGTTTTGAGATGTATTTCTGGGATTATGTATCTTAGACACTTAGACTTCTATCTCCTGTATCTCTTTTGGATTTCATGTTTATCTATCTTTATCATTCTACCTTAGATTGTGATTGAGTTGTACCTCTGCGTTGGCCTCCTTATGGAGAGTATTCATATTATGCTAGTTATAGTTCATGACCTAGAACAGCGTTCTACCGTCGATACTGCGGCGTAGGCTGGGCGTTGTTACGTACTCGTACCCTCATGGTGGGTGCGGGTCGTGACACTTGACGACATTCTCGTCTACTCTGCTAGTGAAGAGGAGCATGAGGACCACCTCAGGAAAGTGTTACAGGTTCTGAAAGAGAACCAGTTGTATGTCAAGCTCAGCAAGTATGAGTTTTGGTCGGACCATATTTCATTTTTGGGGCACATCGTATCAGGAGCTGGAGTAGCAGTGGATCCTAAGACGGTAGAATCAATAGAGAGTTGGCCAGTACCGAAGACCGAAGCAGATGTACAGAGTTTTTTAGGATTGGCAGGATATTATAGGAGATTCGTAGCAGACTTTGCAAGACTTTCAGCACCCATGACCCGTTTGACACGAAAGGATGTACCATTCGTCTGGTCAGCAGAATGCTAGACATCATTTGAGAATCTGAAGCAGAAGTTGATATCAGCACCTATTCTTATATTGCTAGTTGGGCCCGGAGGTTTCACTGTATATTGTGATGCATCAGGTAAAGGACTTGAATGTGTCCTCATGCAACATGGGAAGGTGATAGCATATGCATCTAGGCAACTTCGAGACCACGAGAAGAATTACCCAACTCATGACTTGGATTTGGCAGCAGTAGTATTTGCTTTGAAGCTATGGAGGCATTACTTATATGGTGATCGAGTGGACAGGTACACAAACCACAAAAGTCTGAAGTACATCTTTACTCAGAAGGAGCTGAACATGAGGCAGAGAAGATGGTTGGAGTTGATCAAGGATTACGACGTGGAGCTTCAGTATCATCCAGGCAAGGCTAATGTAGTAGCAGACGCTCTTAGCAGGAGAGGCGGCGTATTTATGTTGACAACACAGAGGCATATCTTAGAAGACCTTCAGGAGATGGGCATCGAAGTTATACTTCCTAGTGATGTAGGAGTTCTAACAAGTCTACAAGTTCAATCCGACTTGGTAGACAAGATCAAGGCAGCTCAGGCACAGGACCCAAGGATTCAGAAGCTTAGAGCAGAATGTGAGTCAAGACTCAGGAAGGAGCTGCAAATTCATGAAGATGGTACACTTAGGTTTAGGTCACGTCTATGTGTGCCTAGTAGAGATATCAGACAGGAGGTTATGGCAGAAGCTCACAGTTCCCAGTATTCTGTACATCCTGGAGGGACCAAGATGTACCAAGATATCAAGCAGCACTTCTGGTGGAACGGGATGAAGAGAGAGATAGCTAGATTTGTTGGCCCATTGGTCATATGGTCAACCTGATTTTAATAATTGATTAAACTCTGTTTCGATATATGAAGCTAGTCAGGATGTATCGGACTCTTGGACATGAACAAGAACATCTATCTACACAGTTCAAGACCGAAGCTATGTTTGCCTGTTCGAGTCTGTATTTCCTTTGAGCAATATATTTTTTATTTTATTGAGTCTAGGAATACATTGTACACCGAGTCGTACTGGCAAATAGGCTATTCTAAAATGTTTTTAAAAATATCCTTTGTTTTAAAAAACATTTTTTTAAACAAAAGCTTTTAAAAAGGTTTTCAAAAAGGTTTTCAAAAATCATCAAAAACTAATTTTAAAACCTGACCTAACCCTGACAGAACTCTGCCAGAGTTCGGCCAGAGTTCGGTTGGTGGCCGTTTGATTTTTGAATTATTTTAAACTTGGTCCTCCTGCAGTTGCAGATTTGACCAAGATTTTCTCAAAGAGTTCTGTCCGAATTCTGTCTGAATTCTGTCTTTGGAACTCCTATAAATAGAGAAGGATTTTGATCTTTTCAACTCACTCATTCACTTTCAATCTTCTCTCTATCTAAAGCATTCAGTCTTCCAAAAAGTTTTCTTGAGCTTTAAATTTCAGATCCCAAGCCAATTACAATCCTCTAGTCGATATGCCAGTGCGGTACGGTCTAGAAGTTTCTGAGAGATTGTAATCAGAAGGCTTGATTGAAGAATACCTCTTCACATTTGAAGTTGGACGAGTTCTTCGAATCAAAGCTCGCGTTGTAGAAGTTGCAAGGACTTCGTAAGAAAACTTGCGGTTTTGCCAATAGTGGATTCAACTGGTAGCAAGAGTTCTACCGACTGGATTAGTCCTCAACAGAGGGAAACCAGTATACATCGCTGTCTTTGCGTTTGCATTCTTATCTCTGCCTTTACTTTACTTAGTTGTGATTATTATTCTGTGATCTTGCTGCTAATATTTTTTAATTAGCAATATTCCGCTGCCTACTCTATTCACCCCCCTCTAGTGTATTGTGCTTTACGATTTCGTTCCTACAATTGGTATCAGAACGGGTGTTACAGGTAAAGCAAAGGTAACAGTGCAATTATTTATTCATTTTAATTAATTGTTATATAGATCACAGCACAACACATGGCAACTGTGAAATTCACAAGTGAAGGCCAGGCCACAAACAGACCTCCACTGTTTGATGGTACGAACTATACCTATTGGAAAACACGGATGAGTTTCTTCTTGAAATCTCTTGACTTTGATTTATGGTCTATTGTTATTGATGGCTATCAAAAGCCACCTCGTATAAATGTTGATGGAGTTTTAGTTGAAAAACCCCATAGCAGATATACAGAGGAAGAAAAGAAAAGGGCCATTCTTGACGCACGTGCTATTAACGCTCTATTTTGTGCTTTAGACAGAACTGAATTTAACAGGGTGTCTATCTGCACAACGGCCAATGAAGTATGGAAGCTACTTGAAGTCACACATGAAGGCACGACTCAAGTCAAAGAATCTAAAGTCAGCAGACTTACTCAAGAGTATAAGGTGTTCAAGATGAAGCCCAACGAAACAGTTACTCAGATGTTCGAAAGGTTCTTGGATATTGTAAATCATTTGTCCTCCCTAGGAAAAGAGTACAGTAACCATAAAAAGATTCGCAAACTCCTGCGAGCACTTACCAAGAACTGGATTCCAAAGGCTACTGCAATTATTGAAGGAAACGACCTCACAACTATGTCCCTCGAAGTACTCATGGGTAAGCTACTCACTCATGAACTGGAGCTACAAGATTTTGAATAGCCTGCACCAAAGGAGAAGGCGATCGCTTTCAAGGCTCAGCACAGAAAAGCTGCTGAAGGTGACTCAGACAGCAGTGAATCTGATGCTGAAGATCAAGCACTCCTAGCAAGGAAATTCAAGAGATTCATGAGATATGAGAAGAGAGCCAAAGAAAACAACAGCAGCAACAACTGGTATCAAGATGATGCTGTCTGCTACGGCTGCAAGAAGAAGGGATACATGAAGAAGGATTGTCCTACAAAGTCATCATCAAGCAAGAAGAGCAACATGTATGAGAAAGGAAACCGGAAGAGATCAACATCTCGGAAGTATGCCAATACCAGCATATGGCATGAAAGTGAAGCCAGCGACTCAGAAGACGAACAATCAGAAGACACTGCAAACGTATGCTTTATGGCATCCGATCAGGTACCTACTGAACCTGTAGTTGATACTTATGATGACTTCAAATTTGAGCAATTAGGAGATGCCTTCAGTGAACTGATGACTGATTACAGAAAACTGTGTAGCAAGTATCAGACCTCTAAGAAGGTACTCAAAGAGTACAAAAGTGAAATAGGTAGACTTACCGACCTACTAGCTGAGGTTATAAATAATGTTAGTGAGTCTGGTGAGCTTTCTTCTATAAAGCTCTTATTACATGAGACTACCAAGTCATCTGAAGAGAAAGACAAAATTATTGACCAACTCAAGGAAGAACTTTCTATAGAGAAGAAAAGTCTTCGATGTGCACAAATCAAAATGGAAACACTTACTTCTGATTATACTAAGTTGTATGACACTTCCAAAAGATTGGAAATTAGGTTAGGAAAATAGCCTGAGCCTGCTGCTTTCTATCCTAACACGTGTCACTTACCGAAAAATCGGAACATTTCCAAGCCAAACACTGTCAGACCTAACCCTATCAAACCTTTACCCCAAAAGGTCAAGCCCAAACAGGATTATAGGCATGCTTTCTTCTATACTAGAAAACATAAACCTACCAACCATGCACACCACTCAGCTTTCAACACTCGATATGTACAATGTCATTATTGTGGCCTCATTGGTCATATTTCATCTGCATGTAGAATCAGAAAGCTTGTTGATTTAAATATTTATGCTTGGATACCAAAAGCTAACATTTCAGGACCCTACAAGAAATGGGTACCAAAAGTTTCATCTGCAAATTGTTTTATAGGTGGAATACCCTTCACATGCTAAAAGCAAATGGATCCTCGACAGCGGTTGTTCACGGCATATGACCGGTGACGCTACATTATTTGCAACACTGTCGAAGAAGAAGAAGAAGAAATATTATGTCTCCTTCGATAATAATTTGAAAGGGTATATTATTGGTATCGGTGATGTTGGTAAGTCTCCCTATCCTGTTATTAAGGATGTCTGTCTGGTTACCGAGTTGAAACATAATCTACTCAGCATAAGTCATTTAGCTTATCATGGTTATGGCATCAACTTTGGCAAAGACAAATGTATTATAGTTGATAGCTCAACTGGTAATACTATCTTTGAAGGTATCAGGGAAGACAACATATATGTTTTCTATTTGTTGGAAGAAACTAACATTTCAGGTAGATGCTTAATGGCTAAAAGCGATGAGAGTCATCTGTGACATATGAGACTCGGTCATGCAAATATGGACACAATATCAAGATTATCCACAAAGAAGCTAGTACGCAGTTTACCGGACATTACATTCAAGAAGGATTCGGTATGCAGTCAATGTGAAAAGAACAAAGCTACCAGATCCACATTCAAATCAATAAACGCAGTATGTACTACTAGACCTCTACAATTGCTTCATATGGACTTATTTGGTCCCAGCAGAGTTGCTAGCCTCGGAGGTAAATTTTATGCTTTTGTAATTGTAGATGATTTATCTAGATACACGTGGGTATACTTCTTGACACGCAAGAATGATGCATTATCCGAATTTGTCGTCTTTTGTAAGAAAGTTCAGAATGAAAAAGGTTACATGATCACTCGTATAAGAAGCGATCATGGAGGCGAATTCGAGAATGCAGAGTTTGAGCACTTTTGTGACACACACGGTTTTGTACACGAGTTCTCCTGCCCTAGGACTCCACAACAAAATGGAATTATGGAACGTAAGAACAGAACTCTATCCGAAATGGCCAGAGTGATGTTAAACCAGTTTAGTCTACCCAAATATTTCTGGGCTGAAGCTGTCAATATAGCTTGCTTTGTTCAATAGAGTTCTAATTCGACCCAAATCGAAGAAGACTCCATTTGAGTTATGGTTTGATAGAATTCCATCAGTTTCTTATTTTAGAATATTTGGTTTTAAATGTTTTATTCTTAATACAAAAGACAATTTGGAAAAGTTTGACGAAAAGGCCGATGAAGGTATATTTTTAGGTTATGCGGCCAAGAGCAAAGGATACAGAGTCTTCAACAAACGAACCATGATCATCGAAGAATCAATCAATGTCACCTTTGATGAATTGAATCAAATGACTATCGATGACAATGACGAAGATACATCTGTACCAAGCTCAACTCCAGCTGATTCTGTCACGACCCGCACCCATTTTTTTTTTTTAACGGATACGAGACGTGTCCAAGCCAGCCTACGCCGCAGTGTCGGCGGTAGAACGCTGTCACGGCCATGAAGATCAAAATCACAAACAATGCTCATTAACATAATTAATTTAATTTACAAAGATCACAAGTTTTATATTTGCTGAAAAATATAAACTTGTACAAATATTTGAATGGCTACAACTCCACTAGCTAGCTAATCTCTAGGCTTCCCGTCTGCAAGTATACCATCACTCCCCAAACTAAGTGATCCTCGGCTAACCTGAAAATGTTGGTTTCCAGTCAGGAATGGAACGAGCACAATTCACTGAATGCAATTTCAAATAAAGAAGATGACTATAAACAAAGGTTAGACATCAATCATGGGTTTGAAAATAAACATGAAATATAAAAACCAATAGTAAGTAAATAGACACAAAATACTCTCCCCGACTGTTAGAAGTACCTTTGATATGTGATCGGTCTCGGGACAATTATGCGACACTGTCTACACTGTCTAAAGTTACACTGTCTAAGTTACACTGTCTACACTGTCTAAGTTATACTGTCTACATTGTATAAAGCTACACTGTCTACAGAAAATATTGCAATAAAAAAACATTGTCTACAAAATAACAATCATGATCTACACAGTTTAAATGCAATAATAATCACGGTCTACACTGTCTACTTTGCAATAAATAAATCACTGTCTACACTGTCTACACTGTCTACACTGTCTAAGGTCAGATCACACATCCTTGGTACTTCTCATTCCCGACTCAACAATTTATAATAGAAAAATAATCACACAACCAATGACATAACCAATGAAATATAGTGAAAATCAATATCGAAATGCAGACAATAAACTGTACTCGCCTGTGGTCCTTTGCTGGTGAAACCGACCATCTGAACTACTCAATGTGCCACTATAGTCAAAACCCGTACAACAGTCCTCGAAAGCTGAAATAAACAATACCAATGATCTCAGAATAGTCCAATTAGCTAGAATTGCCTGTCCTTAAGTCCAATTCTGGATACAGGGGCAAAACGGTAATTTTGGGCAAAAACGATGTCCGCCGTTGGACCCGCTTTGCATCGGAAAGCGTGCCAGAGTCAATGGTCTCTAAAGTCGTCAAACTACATGTCTACGAATCCAGTTTTCCGATATGAACCCAACCGTATGTCCAAAGTTGGATTCCGGCGGGCCATGCACAAAATCATCCGTTGAGTGGGACCGTGAGGCCCACAAAACGATGATTTTATCAACGGTCTCAGAGTCGGACCAAACTTGGCATACAGGACCAGAAAAATGATACGGTTCTGTTGGCGCAAGTTTCGTCTCGATCTGATGAGCGTGCACAAAGTAATTGGAGAATTTGCAACGTGCACGATACGGTGAATTTCGACGGATACGCATCAAATTCGTCGCGCACACGCGACCAATTTGAATTCCGTCAAAGCCCACACGACCACGAAGCTGTTACGCAGCTTTCGATACTTTCGGTACGCGACCACGTCATCCGGATTGGCGTGACGCATGTCGTGTGGAGCGTTTCTAGTTTTTGGAAAACAGATTTTTCACGAATTTCAAATCAATTTCTGTCACATTATAATGGACTACAATTAAAACTAAAAGTAGGGTTTTTGTGTCCTACATGTTTTCAATAAATGCTTTCAGGTAGATTTTTGAAGTCATGCATGGTTTGGGCGAAAACTGGCCGCGAACCAGAGTGTTTGGACTGTTTTATACGTCCTGTTTTGTCAGTTATTCGAACGACTTTGCGTCGATCTTTCGGGAAATCTAGCGCATGAAAAATAAATCTATTTAAAGGGGATGGAAGCCCTATAGGTTGTGAACATACCCGAAGAATCGGTTCGTCAAGAGGACGAGCGTGGAAGTCGTGGTTGCCACGCAAAGTCGGCCTCCCTTAACCCCTACTGCTGTCGCTTGTTCAGTCCCCGCGCGCGTGTCGGCGCTCCTGTGCGCGGCTTGGTCGGCCTGTGGCGCTGGCCGCGCGCGGTGGTGGCCGCCCAGGCTAGGGTGGTGGCGGCGCGTGATGGAGTTAGGGTTTTGTTGTGGCTTACGAGAGGAAGCTCTCGATATATATACGATTATCAGTAGGCTCGGGCGTGGTTTCTGCTCTTTGAAGCAGGGTGCAAGTCGGGTGGGCCCGGCCTGTGGGGGAAGCTCCTTTGCGGAGAAAGCCTGAGGCTTGGGTCTACCAACTACAAGTCTACAACAAACATGAGACTAGATATGCATCTACAAATCTTAACTACATACAGTCGGTTATTGCTCTTGCTAATTCGACTTTGACCATGAAAACAACAATCTATCAAGCTCATTATTCATATCCCCAGGTATAGCAGCATTTAGTGGCCAGACTCACATGGACGGCTAAGAGACTCAAGTTCCTGCTAGGATTTATCAATCTTCCTTTCTGTTTCTTTTTCTTTTTCCTTATTTATTAATAACTAAATATATGTATACCTATATGTATACGTATAATCACTTATACGTATATATACACGTATTCCTTTATATATATATATATATATATATATATATATATATATATATATATATATATATATACATAAACATATATACGCATATTTATATATGTACACACATACGTATGTACGTAGATATATTTATATATTCACGTACACACGTATGTATACACACACCCACACATCTATATATATATTTTTTCGTATATTTATCACACATAATTATATATTATAAATATACTCATTAATAAAAGTATATTTCTATTTACATAATCATACACCCATATTTAAATATATATTTATATATTAATACACATGCACCTATTTATTATTCATTTATATAATCACTCACATATATTTATCTATACACCCACCCATATATATCATACATTTATGTATACTCCTATATCTTTCGATAAAAATACGATAATGATAACTATTAATAATAAATAATTTATATTTAATAACCACAATAAGAGTATTAATATCAAATAACCTCAATAGAAGAATAATAATAATAATAATAATAATAATAATAATAATAATAATAATAATAATAACAAAATTCAATAAGCCAATAGTTAATTATTTATAAAATCTAAAATCACCATTTAGTTTTTAAAAAAAAAAATATAAATCAAAAATTTCCGGGAAGGGAGGCTACAAATCTACCCACCTTAAAAGTAATTTCGTCCTCGAAATTCTAACACATAAACATGCAAAAATTCAAACATAAAAATTAAAAATAAATTCACTATTACCACAATATCTTCAAATTTTTAATTTCTCAAAATATTTATATCCTCCTCCTAGCCATTTCGTAACTACGAATCATCGAGGACTTCTACCCACCTTTGGTCACACTACTCCCTCAAATCTCCTGTCTTTAAAACTTTATAACCTTACACTAATTGCTAAACTTTCTACCATTAGATATCTACTACATATGGCACCTATATCCTCTCCTATCTGTCAAGCAATCCAAAATCTTAACAAGCAAAATTTACACAAGTCGCTAAGAATATTGGTAGTTTCTAATAAGCATGACCTTCGTCGCTCTTCAATGGGGAGGGCAGAAAGATAAGGAAAATAATCGAGGGAAAATAAGAAGTTTCTAGAGCGGTAGAGAGTAACCAATGATACAGACAGAAGGAAAGTTTATGAACCACTGCCTTATTGGCTAGATTGGGCTACCCTAGTCCAGTCACCTGTTAAATCGAAGGACGCTTGTTTCTTAAAGGGGTTTACAATCCATGTAATACAAAAATTTCGTTCTCGAGATTCTAATTCCAGTAAGATTTCCATAACAGAACGGAATTTGAGAAATCAAAATTTTGGGTCTTAATGGGTTCTCTATTTGGGCATCAGTCGTTGGTTGGATAAACATTGGGTTTTAATCTACTTTGACTAGACAAGATCCCAGAGATAAAATCTTCCTACTAGATTAGGGTAACCTAGGATAGGGTTCCTTCCAAGTGGTGGAGCTAGTCGCTAGTCGGGTTGGTTAGCTAGGTCCTTAAAGCTCAAAATGTGCTTTCAGTGACTTTTGTGTTTAAGTAGCACGAAAAGACAATTGAATGGCACACCAGTGACATGTGCGTAGTGGCTTCGAGTAGGTTACCACCATATATTGGGTCGAAAGGTTCGAGTCAAGGTTGAGTTTCTAATCATAATCGAGAAGTTTACCGGTACCATGGTAAGGGTTATAGTTAGTCCTTTCTACCTGAAAGTCGTTCCATAAAAGTAGAGAACAAGGGGACGTGTTTGAGTGGGACATGATATAGCCAGATGAAGGTGGACTCGTCTAGAACTTGCATATGAAATTTGTTGGAAGGTAACAGCTGGTCTCGTGCTCCGAATATTAATGACACGGCCGGGGACACAAAATGATCTAAATGAAAAGTGGGAGTCCAAGGGCACAAATCATCACCCCAGTGGAAAATTATTCTAGTCAATCGGTAATCTTCATATACTCCAAAAATTTTAGGAGGCTTACAGTCTACCCACCTTGGAAACTAGGATATGGTTTTAGGAATGATGTGGTCAAAAAAAAAAATTCCAAAGTCCAGATATTGTACCTCGGCTCTTGTTAGTAAAGGATGAGGCACGGCGTAACGGAATACGGTAGATCTAAGTCAAGTCAAGGATCGTCCCTTAATAAATGGAAAATGAGTGTGTGCAATAACACATGGTCGATAACATAGAGGAACATACCCATCCATAGTGTACAAGAGTTATCGACGGGGTAACCAGCTCCAAGGCATGTCCTATGAAGAGATTTCTAACAACTGAGTCGTGAATCTCTAGTTGTGTCAAACCTGTCAGACTATTGTCATAAGGGTTCTAGTGGTATGGGCTGTAGTGACCATGCGTTGTTGTTGACAACTGGTATATCACAATTTTACAGGGTATTTAATCTATGGTATTAGCTAAACAAGTGACTGTGGTGTTCCAACACTAGTTAGGTCTTAATAATAAAACTTTCATAACTAGAGCAATATTTGTTGGAAACCAATCTTGGAATGAGTGTCACGGTAAATGATTACCCTATTGTCCACTCCTCTCATGTCTAACTGTGGCTTCGGGCGAGGAAGGGTTGGTTCAAGGATTCAGGGTTGCTAGTTGAGACAAGCTTCCAGCAAATAATTAGAGACTCGCAACCTTTGGTCTCTAAGGAAATAGGTAGTCTCCTAGGTAGGCATTCCGACTAAGGGTAAAACCCTAATTATTCTCAAATTCGAATGGCTAGAAGGTCTCAATAGCAGTTTGGGGTCAAGAGGAGAACGCGTAACTCAATCACATGGCTAGCCGATGATAACTATACTTGTGTATACAACTACCATAGCCATGGGGATACGCGGTATCTCTCTACCAATTACGAGCTTCTGTCTTTCCAAATCAGTGAAAGACAAAACAAAAAAAAAATAAAGAGTTCAAGAAAGATGTCACTGAATACAATCACGTGATTCAAAGGCGAACATATAATTCAAGAGAAATTGTCAAGCATTCGTGGATGAGATCATAGATACCTCGATATCTCAATCCACGTAGGATAGTTAAATGAAGTGCGAACCAAATGCATCATGGTTGATCAGACCATAATACACTGATTCTGATTAGACAATAAGTTAGCAGGCGTCCCCACTAAACATATGCCTCGAATCAAGCTCGAGAATAGAGTGAGCTTGCAAAACTAAGCTGTAACAGCAGCGTTGGTCAAGATAGTCAAGATATAAGTACACGAGATTTTTGAAAAGAGACACAAGTAGTTCGAGTTTTGTGGGAATCAAACTTCACCTGGTGTTCTTGCTTCTATAGACATCCCACTATCATCTTATCCTTATGACCTTGGTCGACTAATGGTTTATGGACTCCTGAATTCTTTATTCTTGGTAAATCTATTAGTGTCAATCAATTTCCTCATCAATAGATCATGAGGATCACGGAATGCTAGATCGGGAGACGTGCTATCCAACTTACAAACTTCCACCAATATTGGCTTCGGATATTATGGAACACACAGGGCACTGTCCTATCTTCTATGGTATCCCTAATTTGTAATCACGTCTGAAGTTATTTCACCGAGGTTTACGCCTCGCCCGTAAAATCAGGATGTGGTAAACCCTTGGTTTCGTAACTCAATTATGACACAAATCGAACATTACTTAACTCTACCCAATATTGGCTCAAGTGTATCTACGATCAAGAGAGGACCACTAGCCATAGTTCTAGCAATATTCTATAACCCATATTTCTTAAACTAATTTCAACTCTAGGGGTCGTGTCTCGCCAGTGCGCTGATGGCTGCAGTGAATCCCTAGTCTCCAAAATTTAAACAAATGGCGACAGTGCGCTGCTGTCCTGCCAGTATAAGTTAACTAACATTCTCGTAACTATATCTGTAAAAATGTCCTGAGCTTTGAGAGTTTCAAACAAGTTGACTATGTAATATAGCGTAAGTATTATCAGTCATAACTCTTAAAATAAAGGTGAACTGGGAGGAAAATAAACTGAAGATAAAAGAACTACAAACACTCTAGTATCTCTTTCGTTTATATTCAACCATTGAGGAAAGACTTTGGGTTGAAAACTACTCGAGGTTCGAGTGGGGATAACAATAATCAGAATTTATACAAAATATTAATTCCTAGTGCAAGTAGAAACTAAATAGGCAGTTCGACTAAGATATGAGGATGATATCTAAGAGGCAAGAGAAAGAATTGTACCATTTATCAAGGTTAGATCATTATCTCTATGAAGCCCTGTCTCACCAAGTGAATAATCTATCCACTTTGGATCGTGTCGTCCTATCGAGAGATAATAGTGTACCTATGGGGATCTGACAAACCATCAACATTAATAACTCTTCATCTAAATTGCATGACCTAGACTACCCATTGGTAAATTTGTATAGGGACTCCTAGTCCTAGTCATTCTCGTAAATTAAATTAATTTCTAATTCGTGAATGAGCATTTTCTAGTCGCAGGCTCGCAATAGTACAACTAACTTAAGTACTATCACGAGTTCGCATTATTTGCGAAAACAGACCTGCATGGGCCACCACAGATTCTCAACCCAGTTCAGCACTAGCTGATCCTCATAGAGAAGATCCAGGAACCAGCTACCTTCAGAGTCTGCCGAAAAGATTAAAATTTACGACTGATCATCCAAAGGATTTGGTAATTGGTGACATTACCAAAGGTGTAAGTACTCGTACATCTAGTAGAGATATTATTTCTAGCGTTGCATTTATTTCACAGCATGAACCAAAAACTATTGATGAAGCATGTAGTGATAATTTTTGGATAGATGCTATGCAAGAGGAATTAAACCAATTTGAACGAAATCAAGTTTGGGAACTTGTTCCCAAGCCTATTGATCATCCGGTCATTGGCACCCGTTGGGTATTCCGAAATAAACTAAATAAGAATGGTTTAGTGACTCGTAATAAGGCTCGACTCGTAGCTCAAGGATACAATCAAGAAGAATGTATCGACTACGATGAGACTTATGCCCCAGTTGCGAGATTAGAATCCATTCGCATGTTATGTGCATTTGCATGTTGTCATAATTTTAAACTATTTCAAATGGATGTCAAGAGTGCATTTTTAAATGATTTTATAAAAGAAGAAGTTTTTGTAGCACATACTCCAGGTTTTACAGATTTTAAAAACCCTGATCATGTTTTCAAGTTGAAAAAAGCTTTGTACGGTTTGAAACAAGCCCCTCGTGCTTGGTATGATCGTCTAAGTTCTTTTCTACTTGACAACAGTTTTTCAAAAGGCAAGGTTGACACTACACTTTTTATTAAGTCCTTTAATGGTAAGCTTCTTTTAATACAAGTCTATGTAGATGATATCATATTTGGATCAACTGATGAATCTCTGTGTCAAGAATTTTCTAAGTGTATGCAAAATGAGTTTGAGATGAGCATGATGGGAGAGCTGAAATTTTTTCTCGGACTGCAAATCAAACAAACTGACAATGGGACGTTCATAAATCAAGCCAAGTATACAAAAGATTTGCTAAAGAAGTTCGATCTAGACAATGTCAAACCTATTGGCACTCCGATGGCAACTTCAACAAAGCTTGATATTGATGAACAAGGCAAGCCGGTCGACACACGTAAGTATCGAGGTATGATCGGTAGTTTACTTTATTTAACTGCTAGTCGTCCAGATATAATGTTTAGTGTTTGCCTGTGTGCACGTTTTCAAGCTAATCCAAAGGAATCACACTTGTGCGCAGTTAAGCGTATCTTTCGATACCTTAAGGGCACTTCTTCTGTTGGCTTGTGGTATCCCAAAACTAAGTCCTTTGACCTTACTGGTTATTCGGATACAAATTTTGCCGGATGCAAAGTTGATAAAAAAAGTACCAGTGGCACATGTCATTTCTTAGGCAAGGCTTTAGTCTCATGGTTTAGTAAAAAGCAAAATTCTGTAGCCCTATCAACAACAGAGGCTGAGTATATCATCGCAGGACGTTGTTGTGCTCAGATTTTGTGGATGAAACAAACCTTGGAAGACTATAATTTATTTTATACACATATTCTAATTTTCTGTGATAACACGAGTACTATTAATTTGACTAAGAATCATGTATGTCATTCTCGTACTAAACATATCGAGATTAGACACCATTTTCTTGGAGATCATCATCAAAATGGAGATATTGACCTTGTATACATAGATACTGAGAATCAATTAGCTGACATTTTCATAAAATCTTTAGCGGAAGATCGTTTCAATTATTTACGTCAAGATTTAGGAATTTTGGACGTCAACAATATTAATTAATTTTGTTTTATGATTATATTTCAAATACACAAAAACTGTGTTAGAGACAAGCCAATAAAGAGTCTGTCTGTCACCACAACTACGGCTGAAGTGAAGCGGTACTTAAGAGTTCCCCAGTGAACCTCTGCCAGCTGGGACAGTACTCCTACAGCTAATCTGAAACAGTCGATGTGTAATAATATTTAATCTATAAAATAATATTAATTATGTTAATTGAAGGTTGAAATTACTAATCTTTGAATTAAATATTTGAAATGAGCCAATAAAAATGAAAGTGTTCCAAACCAAACCCAGGCGAATTCGGCCAGAAGTCGGACCAAATTCGGCCCGAGTTCGGTTGAGGGTGTCAGGTTATATAATAAGAACCCGAGAGCCTTTCTTCGTTATTGCTTCCAAACCACATCACAGCAGCAAGCAGCCGCGCGAGGAGAACCCCAAACCTAAGTTCTTCACCACCCATTTTCTTCCAATCCAAGTGGTGAAATCAATCCAAACTTTGGATTCGTGCGAAATTCTTCATTCTCTACAACATACTCCAATCTCGGGAGGTATAACTCCTTGTTTCCTCTCCGTTCAATTTCGTGCTATTTCCTTTTATTTGCACAAATGGCACCCAAGGGATTCAACTCCTTTAAGAGGAAGAAGACAACCAAACCAAGTGAGGAAGGTTCATCTTCGGATCCACCCACTAATTCCCTATTTTCGTCAGTCCAATCTAGCGACAGCACGTTCGACGGGTTTTACTTTCAAACCCTAGACCAAGCCTTACTGTGGTATGGAGACTTCTCCATGAGATCCATATGCACAGGCGCACCCATCAAATGGACTGTATTTTCTGATCATCGTCATTTCTTTGAG
Source organism: Iris pallida (assembly GCA_029216955.1). Taxonomy (NCBI): domain Eukaryota; kingdom Viridiplantae; phylum Streptophyta; class Magnoliopsida; order Asparagales; family Iridaceae; genus Iris; species Iris pallida. The sequence continues at coordinate 17,309,516 of JANAVB010006599.1, read as the reverse complement.
GCATTAGGGTTACAGCATTTTGTTAAGCTCTGTTTCCCCGTAGTAACTAATGCCATTAGACTATTTTATTGCAATATCATATTAAACACTTTTGATGTAAGCACACGTGTTGGAGGATTAGATATCAATTTCAATGATGTTCTCTTAGCGGAGATCCTTGGTATTCCCAACGAAGGTGAACCGCTTGTTGACATCATTGAGTTTGATTTTCCCGAAGGCACGACACTTACTAGTTTTAAAGCGGAACTCTGTGCACCTGATAGAGTTTGCTCTGGAAAGTTTAAGGCAAACAACTTGAACTTGTTTAATTATGAATTGCACCGTATCATTTATTCCACTCTCCTTCCGAAATCTACTTCGAAGGATGATGTCACGTCTCTTGAATTATCTGCTATGTATCACATTCTTAAGGGGATTCCATTTTCTGCCCCTAAGACCATTATTAAGATGATGGGACGTTGTCGTACAAGAGATAGAAATCTCTCTTATGCGATGATTCTCCCACGCATCTTCCAGCGTTTCAACATTGATTTATCTACTTGTGCTCAAGACCCTGAGCCCAAGGTTCTCAAGTTATCTCGTCAAAGTATGACTGCATCTGCTCCTCCTACCGCTCCTGCTACTGCTCCACCTCCTCCACCTCCTCAGCAGTATACTATAACTTTTGAGGGCATACACCAGCACCTTTCAGATTTGCACGTCTCGATGACGGACATGGCTCGCGAACGTGAGTTCTGCGACGTCATCCGTTATCAGGCGATTGCAAATTCCTTAGCTGATCTTCGTTTCGCCCAGACTGGACATTCAGCCGGTTCCATCCCTAGAGATCCAGCTTTCTCTGGTTATCGCTGTGAGGATGAGGCTGTTCATGCCTACTTCCAGCCCGGTAATGCATATGATTGGTACCGTTCTGACCGTGCTCCTCCTCGTGATTATGTCGGTGAGTTTTACACTGGCGCTCCTCCTCACCCTTCTGGCGCGGATACCTCTGGAGCTGGTCCTTCTGGACAAGCTGGTCGTCATGCTGATGATGACGATGATAATGATGATGAGGAGTTATGATATGTTTCTTTTTGAGACTTAGACATTATCTACTGTATACTTGGAAATGCTCCGACATTCCAAGTTTTTCTATTTTTAGACTTTATTATCAGTATTTTTTTTGAGGACTTGTACTGGATTTGTTTTATTTGATGTCATCTGAACATCTTTATCTGCATCTTTATTGGTTTATGATTCACATCAGTTTATTTACTTAGCATTTCTTTATCTGCTTCTCTACTATAAACTGCCTGTGATATAATTCTTTATTTATTACAAACTGTCTGAATACAAATACATGCCTGTGATGTTATGCAAATTTTTCTTTACTATTTCCATCATTTATCATGATTATTTTCTTGTATTTCTTTACTGTTTGTTATTTATGCATTGATTGCGGGGGAGTCTTTTACTCTTTTGCAATTATTTTGCTAAGTGACAACGGGGGAGAAAAATAAAGATCTAACATTTCTTTTGAGCTAACATTTCTTTTGAGAAAATGCAGGACATGAACAATTTTTGATTTTATTTCAAGCTTAAATGTTATATCATTCATAGTTTGTCAATTATCAAAATGGGAGAAATTATTGGCCCATTGGTCATATGGTCAACCTGATTTTAATAATTCATTAAACTCTGTCTCGATATATGAAGCTAGTCAGGATGTATCGGACTCTTGGACATGAACAAAAACAGCTATCTACACAGTTCAAGAACGAAGCTATGTTTGCCTGTTCGAGTCTGTATTTCCTTTAAGCAATATATTTTTTATTTTATTGAGTCTAGGAATACGTTGTACACTGAGTCGTACTGGCAAATAGGCTATTCCAAAATGTTTTTAAAAATATCCTTTGTTTTGAAAAACATTCTTTTAAACAAAAGCTTTTAAAAAGGTTTTCAAAAAGGTTTTCAAAAATCATCAAAAACTAATTTTAAAACCTGACCTAACCCTGACAGAACTCGGCCAGAGTTCGGCCAGAGTTCGGTTGGTGGCCGTTTGATTTTTGAATTCTTTTAAACTTGGTCCTCCTGCAGTTGCGGATTTGATCGAGATTTTTTCAAAGAGTTCTGTCCGAATTCTGCCCGAATTCTGCCAGAATTCTGTCTTTGGAACTCCTATAAATAGAGAAGGATTTCGATATTTTCAACTCACTCATTTACTTTCAATCTTCTCTCTATCTAAAGCATTCAGTCTTCCAAAGAGTTTTCTTGAGCTTTAAATTTCAGATCCCAAGCCAATTACAATCCTCTAGTCGATTTGCCAGTGCGGTACGGTCTAGAAGTTTCTGAGAGATTGTAATCAGAAGGCTGGATTGAAGAATACCTCTTCACATTTGAAGTTGGACGAGTTCTTCGTATCAAAGCTCGCGTTGTAGAAGTTGCAAGGACTTCGTAAGAAAACTTGCGGTTTTGCCAATAGTGGATTCATCTGGTAGCAAGAGTTCTACCGACTGGATTAGTCCTCAACAGAGGAAAACCAGTATACATCGATGTCTTTGCGTTTGCATTCTTATCTCTGCCTTTACTTTACTTAGTTGTGATTATTATTCTGTGATCTTGCTGCTAATATTTTTTAATTAGCAATATTCCGCTGCCTACTCTATTCACCCCCTCTAGAGTATTGTGCTTTAAGATTTCGTTCCTACAAGATTTGTTTCCCGTTGCTTGATATGTCAGCAAGTGAAGGCAGAACAGCAGAGGCCAGCTGGGTTATTGCAACCATTTCTTATTCTGGAATGAAAATGGGAACATATTACAATGGACTTTGTGCCTGGTTTACCGAGGTCACCAAGTGGTAAAGATGCTATTTGGGTGATAGTAGATCGGCTTACAAAGGTGGCACACTTTCTTTCTTTCAGAGTAGGGGAATCTACAGAAAAGTTGGCAGAGTTGTATATGCAACAGATAGTCAGGCAACATGGAGTCCCTGTCAGTATTGTGTCAGACAGAGGTATCCCTTTTACGTCACATTTTTGGAAGAGCTTCCATCATAGTCTGGGTACCACGTTAAGATTTAGCACGGCTTACCATCGACAGACGGACGGGCAATCAGAAAGAACGATTCAGACTTTAGAGGATATGTTGCGAGCTTGCACTCTGGATTTTGGAGGATCTTGGGAGAGCCACCTGCACTTAGTCGAATTCTCATACAACAACAGTTATCAAGCCAGTATCCAGATGGCGCCATTTAAAGCACTATATGATAAGAAGTGTAGGTCGCCACTAGCATGGAATGATATCGGGGAGAGGAAGATGCTAGGCCCAGAAATGATTATCCAGACCGTTGAAGTGATTAAGGAAATTAGAGAGCGGCTTCGAGTTGCGCAGGATCGGCATCGTCATTGGGCGGACCAGCATCGTAGGTCGTTAGAGTTTTCCGTTGGGGACCACGTGTTCTTACGGATTTCACCTACCCGTAGGGTTATTAGATTTGGCGTTCGCAGAAAGTTGAGTCCGCGGTACGTAGGCCTGTTTGTTATCCTTGATCGGATAGGCGATGTTGCTTATCGTTTATCCCTTCCACCTTCGTTACGAAAGGTGCATGACGTGTTCCATGTATCTCAGTTACGTAGGTATTTATCGGACCCAAGCCATATCCTTGATTATTCTGAGCTGGTTATTGGTACCAACCTGTCTTACGAGGAACAGCCTGTGTCTATTTTGGATCGAAGAGAGAAGATACTCAGGAACCGAACAATTAGCCTTGTCCGGGTTGCTTGGGGTCATCACTCTTTAGGAGAGTCAACGTGGGAACGTGAGGATGATATCCGATCACGATATCCGCACCTGTTTGACTCACAAGGTATATCTCTTTCTGTATACCTTGATTGTCTTAACTCCTCATGCTCGGCACTTATGAGTAGAATTGCTTAGTGTCATCGATAGTTAAACATAGATATGTTACTTGCTATTGACATTGTAGAATGATTGCTTATGCAATTGCTTATACTTAGATTAGTTTAGCTCCGATGTTTCTATCCTGCTTGGATTTGAAATTCCGAGGACGAAATTTTTCTAAGGAGGGTAGAGATGTCACTCCCCATTCCCGGAATACGTATTCTAAATACATGTACTGCTGGAATATATTTATTTAATATTTATCATGTATTATTCTGTATTTAAATTTCTTTAATTTCATGTTAATTAATTTCCTACAATTTTAATTATGCATTTTACTTTCTGCTTTTATACTCTGTTTTAGCTTTGCTTTGGGTTCGGCTTAGATTGGTTTAATTATGTTGGTTCATCATGAACCGAAACAAACTTCCACCTACCACCACCCCTTCATTTAAAGCCCATCTCCTTTCTCTCTCTTCACTACTTCTTCTCATTACTCTTCTTCTTCCTCCTAACTCCCCCACCAACCTAGGAGGGCTAGGCAAGTGCCAACTTGCTTCTTGATGGATTTTCATTTTGTTGTTCCATTGTCTTCCTCTCAAGATTCTTAGATACTTTAGTACTTAGCATTTTCGATTTCTATGGCTCATTTCTTGTAGATCTAAGTTTAATATATTTTCAAAATTTTTAGGTTTTGATCTAGTAACTTTGTTATTTTTCAAGTTTTGATGGTTTTATGTTGTAGAAAATTTGATTCTACCCAATTTTGACTATTGGAAGTCCTGATTTTGACTTATTTTGAGGGATTTATGGTCTTTTGGTTCATGGGTTTTCATGGCCATTAGGGGATAGTTGGAGAAGATGAGCAGTACATGTTGTCCTGGCGCATACTGTTTGCTGGCAAAAAAGCTGTTGCCATGCTTTTTGCTAGCGCATGCTGTCCTGGCGCATGCTGTTTTTCGTGACGCATGTTGTTTGCTGGCAAAAAGTTGTTTCCATGCTGTTTGCTGGCGTATACTGTTTGCTGGCGCATGCTGTCATAGCGTATGCTGTTTCCTGGCGTATGTTGTTTCTGACAAAAAGCTGTAGCCATGCTGTTTGCTGGCGCATGCTGTCCTGGCGCATGCTGTTTTTCGTGGCACATGTTGTTTGCTGGCAAAAAGCTGTTGCCATGCTGTTTGCTGGCGCATGCTTTTATGGCACATGCTTTTTCTGGCCCATGTTGTTTTCTGGCGCATGCTGTTTCCTGGCGCATGCTGTTTCTGGCGCATGCTGTTTCTGGCGTATGCTGTTTTCTGGCGCATGCTGTCCTGGCGCATGCTGTTTGATGGCACAAGCTGTTTCCTGGCGCATGCTGTTTCCTGGCGCATGCTATTTGCTGGCGCATGCTGTTTCCTGGCGCATGCTATTTTCTGGCACATGTTGTTTTCTGGCGCATGCTGTTTGCTGGCACATGCTGTCCTGGCATATGTTGTTCTGGCACATGCTATTTTCCGTGGCCGCATGACACTTACTGGCCGTATGAGATCCTGACCACATATGCATTCTCAGACGCATGAACTTCTATAATTTCTCGGCCGCATAACTCTAGCCCATGATGTCTTTTGACTGATTTTTGTTCCGAATTAACATTGATTGATATTGATTATGACCTTGACTAATAATTGATCATGCATTCCTAGTTGAAACTAAGAGACTGGCTAGTCGTCTTATTGAATTGAATGAATGAGACACGTTCATATGAACTATGAACTATTGCAATCGACTGGCTAGTCGTTGTAGAGATGTGCATATCGTACCCCGTACGAAAGTACTCATTCTAAATGACCATGATCCACGGCATAGGATTTCACTCAACGTAGAGGCTATTAAGTTAAATAAAATGATCCACGGCAGCTGATAACAATTGTGTGTACCTTGCTACATCATCCGGCTATGTTTTGTAAAGCCAGATATCAAGAACATTTTGACTGAGTGTTTGGGACGCCTTACTGCTTTATCTTACATGTTCTCTATTTCTATTTCTTATTTGAATGATTGAGACAATAGATGTGAAGTGACCATAGTGTGACTTTTATGTAGTATATGCACCCCCTCGTCTTTTTAGACAGCATTAACCGTATTATACGGTATTCATCTACCAGTAATACGTAGCTGGCTGAGTCATTCCCCCGCTCTCCAGTATTCTGGTTCTGGGGCGTGACAAGGTTTTAATGGTGGCCCATGCAGGTCTGATTTCAGACTTGTGGGGTGTTTTGATTTATAGAATGTCTCAATCACACATGTTCCCCTTGATCTCATGATTCGTTGTTCTCAACTCTAGCTTGGCATTCCAGCATCCTTTGACTTCATTGATCTTTCCTGTCCGGTCGTTTGATTGTTCTCTTGTCCCTTTTTAGGGACACTTCGTCCGCATCTGTCAGATCTGGACAACATCAACAAGGGCAATATGGACAACCTGACCAGGTTGGTCAACAACAAGGGCCAGTACTACCCCAAGAGGCTATTCAAGAAGAAGTAATAGTGGAAGCAGCAGCTGGATCGCAGTATTCGGATGTTACACCACCACCAACAGTTCCATCTACCCCTGTGGAAGTAGACACACCGACCCTTCTAGAGATCATAAGAGGGATGATGGCTACTCAGCAACACCAGATGTTAGCCCAGCAGCGCATGCACGCTCAATTGTAGGAGCAGAACGTACTACTCAACCAAGGGTTGCAGACGGCATTAGAAAGAGGGGCAAGGATAGATTCAGGAGCATCAACCAGATTTTACAAGTTTAACTCCCGCCGTTTCGAGGGCACGGAAGATGCCATCTCAGCAGATGCGTGGTTTAAGGATATTGAGGCTATTTTGACAGCAGCTAAGGTGCCGGCAGAAGAACGTATGGATCAAGTGAAGTTGTTACTTTAGGATATCGCACGTGATTGGTAGGAATCAGAGGAAGTGGGCATCATACGTCATGTTGCTTGGGACGACTTTACTGTAAGATTCAAGATAAAGTACTATGGAGTTGTAGCGCAGTTTGAGCTGCAACAGAAGTTTATCAACCTCAAGCAGGCCGACAAGACGGTAGATGCTTATGCAGCGGAGTTTTGCAGATTGAGTAGGTTCGCCCCAGAGATGGTAGCAACGGAGAGCCAGAGGGCTATGAGGTTCCAGCAAGGATTTCATCTTGTGCTCTTGCATTTGATAGAGGGACACAATTACCAAACTTTCGACAAAGTATTGACGGCAACTCGAAGGCATGAGATCACCATTCAGCGGATCACGACAAGGACTGGAGGTCAGAAGAGAACCCACAGTCAGATTGACGGAGGAGGGGGAGCAGCGCCCCGAACAAGAGAACCATCCCTTGGCATTCGCATTCACGATGTGGCAATACGAGGCCAGCACCACCACCAAGGCAACAGCAACAAAGGAAGAACCAGCAACCCCCAGCGGGCTGCACTTATTGTGGGAAGTTAGGGCACACCAGAGATGTGTGTCAGACATTGAACGGACAGTGTTTGATATGTGGAAATCCAGATAATCGGGTTACCACCTGTCCCATAAATTCGAGGTCAGGAGGACCAGTACAATAATTTTCTGCTCTGCCAGCACCAAGGGCAGGCCAGTATCGAGGACCAGCGGTGGCAGTGAGACTGTTGGCACAGCGCCCATTCATGACACAGACTCGGATGTTTCGGCAGCAGAGACCGCCGATGCAGCAACACCAGCATAGACCACCCCAGCATCATCAAGGAAGGGGCCAACAGTTGCACCAGGCTAGGCCGCAACATGGGAACCAACAAGGAGGTCGAGGGAAGGCATTCACTCTGTCCTTGGAAGAGGCATTAGCATCGGGAGATGTTATGGCCGGTAATATTCTCGTTGCCTCATATCCCGCAGTAGCATTGTTTGATTCGGGAGCATCACACTCATTTATATCTACACAATTTGTAACACGGCTAGGATTGGAATTCGAGGCATTGCCAAGGAGGTTAAATATACTCACTGGTAATGAGCTCGTAGGAGTTAGTAGAGTTATTCTAGCATGTAGCGTTGTAGTTTGCGGGCATTCCTTACCCGTCCGGTTGATAGAATTTTCTGTTGGAAATTTTGACGTTATCTTAGGCATGGACTGGCTGAAAGACAGTCATGCGACAATAGATTGTCGTAGAGGGAGTATATATTTTGATATTCCAGGCATGAAATGGTTCACCTTAGTCAGACCAGTGGCAACTCAACACGAGCAGGGAGTAGTGACGACAATGGAAAAAGTTCAAGTTCCGAAGGTAGTTGAAGAGTTTCTAGACGTATTTTCTGAAGAACTTCCAGGTCTACCACCGGTTAGGGATATTGAGTTCAGCATAGAATTGGTACCTGGAACTAAACCGATATCAGATCGAGTTTACAGAATGGCAGATTCAGGACTACCTCAGAAAAGTGTTACAGGTTCTGAGAGAGAACCAGATGTATGCCAAGCTCAGCAAGTGTGAGTTTTGGTTGGACCATATTTTATTTTTGGGGCACATCGTATCAGAAGCTGGAGTAGCAGTGGATCCCAAGAAAGTAGACGCAGTAGAGAGTTGGCCAGTACCGAAGACTGTAGCAGATGTGCGGAGTTTCTTGGGATTAGCAGGATATTACAGGAGATTCGTAGCAGACTTTGCAAGACTTTCAGCACCCATGACCCGTTTGACACGAAAGGATGTACCATTCGTCTGGTCAGCAGAATGCCAGGCATCATTTGAGAATTTAAAGCAGAAGTTGATATCAGCACCTATTCTTACATTGTCAGTTGGGCCCGAAGGTTTCACTGTATATTATGATGCGTCAGATAAAGGACTTGGATGTGTCCTCATGCAACATGGGAAGGTGATAGCATATGCATCTAGACAACTTCGAGACCACGAGAAGAATTATCCAACTCATGACTTGGATTTGGCAGCAGTAGTATTTGCTTTGAAGTTATGGAGGCATTACTTATATGGTGATCGAGTGGACATGTACACAGACCACAAAAGTCTGAAGTACATCTTTACTCAGAAGGAGCTGAACATGAGGCAGAGAAGATGGTTGGAGTTGATCAAGGATTACGACTTGGAGCTTCAGTATCATCCAGGCAAGGCTAATGTAGTAGCAGACACTATTAGCAGGAGAGGCGGCACATTTATGTTGACAACACAGAGGCATATCTTAGAAGACCTTCAGGAGATAGGCATCGAAGTTATACTTCCTAGTGATGTAGGAGTTCTAACAAGTCTATAAGTTCAATCCGACTTGGTAGACAGGATCAAGGCGGCTCAGGCACAGGACCCAAGGATTCAGAAGCTTAGAGCAGAATGTGAGTCAGGACTCAGGAAGGAGATGCAAATTCATGAAGATGGTACACTTAGGTTTGGGTCACGTCTATATGTGCCTAGTGGAGATATCAGACAGGAGGTTATGGCAGAAGCTCACAGTTCCCAGTATTCTGTACATCCTGGAGGGACCAAAATGTACCAAGATATCAAGCAACACTTCTAGTGGAACGGGATGAAGAGGGAGATAGCGAGATTCGTTTTTCGTTGCTTGATATGTCAGCAAGTGAAGGCAGAACCGTAGAGGCCAGCTGGGTTATTGTAACCGCTTCCTATTCCGGAATGGAAATGGGAACATATTACAATGGATTTTTTGACCGGTTTACCGAGGTCACCAAGTGGTAAAGATGCTATTTGGGTGATAGTAGATCGGCTTACAAAGGTGGCACACTTTTTTCTTTCAGAGTAGGGCAATCTACAGAAAAGTTGGCAGAGTTGTATATACAACAGATAGGCAGCATGGAGTCCCTGTCAGTATTGTGTCAGACAGAGATACCCGTTTTACATCACATTTTTGGAAGAGCTTACATCATAGTCTGGGTACCAAGTTAAGATTTAGCACGGCTTACCATCCACAGACGGATGGGCAATCAGAAAGAACAATTCAGACTTTAGAGGATATATTGCGAGCTTGCACTCTGGATTTTGGAGGATCTTGGGAGTGCCACCTGCACTTAGTCGAATTCTCATACAACAACAGTTATCAAGCCAGTATCCAGATGGCACCATTTAAAGCACTATATGGTAAGAAGTGTAGGTCGCCACTAGCATGTGATGATATCGGGGAGAGAAAGATACTAGGCCCAAAAATGATTGTCCAGACCGTTGAAGTAATTAAGAGAATTAGAGAGCGGCTTCGAGTTGCGCAAGATCGGCATCGTCATTGGGCAGACCAGCATCGTAGGCCGTTAGAGTTTTCCGTTGGGGACCACGTGTTCTTACGGATTTCATCTACCCGTAGTGTTATTAGATTTGGCGTTCGTGGGAAGTTGAGTCCGTGGTACGTGGGCCCGTTTGTTATCATTGATCGGATAGGCGATGTTTCTTATCGTTCATCCCTTCCACCTTCGTTACGAGAGGTGCATGACGTGTTCCATGTATCTCAGTTATGTAGGTATGTATCGGACCCAAGTCATATCCTTGATCATTCTGAGCTGGTTATTGGTACCAACCTGTCTTACGAGGAACAGCATGTGTCAGTTTTGGACCGAAGAGAGAAGATACTCAAGAACCGAACAATTAGCCTTGTCCGGGTTGCTTGGGGTCATCACTCTTTAGGAGAGTCAACGTGGGAACGTGAGGATGATATCCGATCACGATATCCGCACCTATTTGACTCACAAGGCATATCTCTTTCTGTATACCTTGATTGTCTTAACTCCTCATGCTCGTCACTTATGAGTAGAATTGCTTAGTATCATCGATAGTTAAACATAGATATGTTACTTGCTATTGGTATTGTAGAATGATTGCTTATGCAATTGCTTATACTTAGATTAGTTTAGCTCCGATGTTTCTATCCTGCTTGGATTTAAAATTTCGAGGACGAAATTTTTTTGAGGGTAGAGATGTCACTCCCCGTTCCCGAAATACGTATTCGAAATACATGTACTGCTGGAATGTATTTATTTAATATTTATCATATATTATTCTGTATTTAAATCCTTTTAAATTTATGTTAATTAATTTCCTGCAATTTTAATTCTGTATTTTATTTTCTGCTTTTATACTCTGTTTTAGCTTTGATTTGGGTTCGGCTTGGGTTGGTTTAATTATGTTGGTTCATCATGAACCGAAACAAACTCCCACCTACCACCACCCCTTCATTTAAAGTCTTTCCCCTTTCTCTCTCTTCATTACTTCTTCTCATTACTCTTCTTCTTCCTCCTAACTCCCCCACCAACCTAGGAGGGCTAGGCAAGTGCCAACTTGCTTCTTGATGGATTTGCATTTTTGTTGTTCCATTGCCTTCTGTTTGCAAAAACAAAAGTTGAAGAACTTTATTGATACAAACTTTGTAAAAGATTACAATTTGAATTCTGGGAATGGTACAACTTTAGGAATCCAATCTAGATGACAATTGCTTTATCCCTTGGACGATGTGAACTTTGAAGATGAAGCCTCTGAAGTTGAGAACAACTCTGAAATTGAAGGCAAAAAGCCTCGGAAGTTGAAGGCAAAAGCCTCGGAAGAATGCAGCTGCACTTGGGCAAGAACTCCTGAACTCTCTGATCTCTGAAGTCTGATTTGTGATCTCCTTGAATGAAGACTTGAAACTCTATTTATAGAGTTCTGAGAAATAACTAACTTTTAGTTATTCTGGACTGCGCATGATGGATTGCGCAGCAATTGGTTTACGCAGCAATAGACTGCGCAGGCAGTTGCTGGATCATGGGTTAACTGTCTTGGACACATGGCATCATTTGATTGAAATGCGCATGATCGTGCATAGGCAGTTGCCACGAAATGAGCAATTGATGGCACGAATGCCACGTGTACTTTATCATTTGTATTGGTAGAACGTGCACATTAAATTGCGCACATTCTGGATTGTGCCAACTTAATTTGCGCAGGAAATGGATTGCGCCAACTTGATTTGCGCAAACATGGATTACGCTGCCAGCTGTCCTCGAGCGCCGTGCTGCACGATTAAACGAACGGCCGCCTCGATCTCCGTGCTGTCAGTTGTCAGAAGATTTGATTGTGTCAGATAATAATGACTTTTGCCACGTCAGCGTACGCAGTTGAGAGTGTGCGCAATCGATCCTGCGCAATCTGAATGGTGCACAATCTGTTGTCTGTGCAAGTCATCTGAAAGTTGTATTTCTTGATTTTCTGACTTTGTTGATGTGTGCTATTTGATTTTTTTAGGACCTACAAGACCCCCTTCAAAGTTTTCGAAAGTTGAACTTATTCAAAATTTCGAAATACTTTGAATTTTGAAATTTGAATCAATTTGCGCATGATGTAAGCTGGCTGCACAATCTGAGGGATTGTCCTCAATTTTAGACGCAAACTGAGGCAGTCGTTTCATTTTCGAAAACTATAAATAGCTCTCTTCTTCGTTTCATTTCTTTACTTTGCCTCCTTTGTGTTTGAGAGAAAGAAATTTTCGAGCGAACTTCGACTTCCTTCTCCGACGATCTTCATGGCGCCCCGACGATCCTCCGCAGCCGATAAGGGCAAGGCCCCGGCCGAATCATCAAACAGGACTGCACGACGAGCTTCTCGTCATGAATCCGCACACCCTGCAATGTCAGGTAGAGAATTTTTAATCAAAAACCCTTTTTTAGGGTTTTGATCTCACTGTTCTTCAAAATCCATCTCTTTTTAGAGATGTGATCATACTGCGCCACCCTTTTTAGGGTTCGGGTTGCACAAATCAGTTAACTCTTCATTTTTATGAAGAGCGACTTTTTGCACAATCGGTTGAACTGCGCTGGCAGATGTCAGCGCAATCTACTGATTTGTGCGAGATTGTCAGCGCAAACTGATGGCTGTTTGTTCGCACAGTCTGACGTTTGCGCAAACTGATGCTGCGCAATCTGATGTTGCGCATTCCGATTTTGCACAAACTGATGACAGAATCTTTGACATGACTTGTACTGATTTTTATTTTCTCTGTTTGATGCAGTTAATGTGAGAGAAGATCCAGAATATGAAACTTTTGTGGGAACTCTTTCAGAGTCGGAGTATAAAGAGGATCTCTTCCATATACATTATCTCCAGTATGATCTACCGATCTTCCGTCAGGCGATTCTGATATTTCAAGACAATGAGACTCTACTGTATTTAATGAATGGACAACCTTTGGAATCAGCAGACGCTGTTATTCATAAGAATCCTTTATTCTTGTTTGGTGAGGCTTTTGAGAAAAACTCGCAACCAAGGCCAAGGATGGAGGAAAGAATAGTCCATCAGGAAGATAGGTCTTTCTTCATACCAGATATTGCCCGCTGTCTCCCTTTATTTCGGTATGCTCATGCGAGCTATCCGAGGAAGATGGAGTGGAACATCACTCTTTTCCAAGACGCCCGTACAGGAAAAAATTTCATGAAGAAGGGGTCAAATAAGAAGGATATGTTCTACAGCTCCTCTGATCGATACAGTGTCTTATTGAGAGGCTTGAGACCTGGTTGCATTCCGCCAGAGAACTCCACTTTGTTGATGCCTGTCAGAACACCGATATTTGCAAATAAATTTGCGAAAGCTGAAGGGAAGTACCCCGAACAGGATATTAGATTAACTGGATTGGTGAATCCAGATTACAGGAGATGGAACTGTATTGAAAATTGGATTCTGACAACATTTGAAGACAGACTTCAACAGATCAATCTGTACCAAGCAGTGCACGCCACTGTTTATGGTTTTGTACCCAATTCACACCTGTTCTTGGCCTTGGCTGAAAGATACAATTATAGAACGGGAACTTTCATGACCCCTGGTGGAGAAATCGGATTTGCACTCCACGAGATAAAATATATCTCGTACTTGCCAATGGCAGATGCTCCATATGAAGAGTTTGTTCCAACCAATGATGAGTTGGACAAACTTAGAAGGGAAAATGCAGCAATGGTAGCAGTATTCGAGGAACTGCTATCCCATTACAAGATCTGCTTCCTGTTTTATAAGAGTGCTACAGCAAACACCTGTTATTCTTCAAAATGGTTACCCTATCTGTTCCTTAACCATATAGAAGAGAAGAAGACTAAGGAAAACGACAAATGCTATCATAATTTCTTCAAACCTTTGAGCAATACAGAAGTTATGAAGCTGATGGAAGGGAGTGGTAATTTTGATAAATAAATGAAAGATGATTATCAATACCCCCCTTTGAAGACAGGGGATACTCTGGAGAGTTACTTGAGAATGGGCTATAGACCCATGTCAAAAGAAGCCCAACTGGCAGGGTTTCTAACATACTGGCTTCGGTGGTTTGTGGTTCTCGGATCCAGTGCTGTGGATCGCTTTCACCGCGGCGTTCTTTTTGCCGCTGTCAAATTAGTCTTTGGCTACAAGGTAGACCTGTTATCAGCAATGACTTGCAAATTAAATGACAGTCTTCGTCTATATGTCGATTTGATGCTGAAAGCAAAAGGAGAGAAAGAGTTCCCTCGCTTAGAACTGCCATACACATATCTATTTGGATGGTTGCTTCTCCACTATCCCACTTTAATGGACCCCGGCATGGGACCGGTTGATGGTAGCTTTTTGCGAAGGTACTCTCATGGAAAATGGAAGTACACTTCTTTGAGCGAGTGTAGATATGTTCTAAATCTGAATAGAGGATGGAACTTTTGTTGTGCTCCTCTCCCTGCTAGACATGATCAGATGCCAACAAACATGGTGGACTCAAAGATGCAGCCTCTAAACCGTACAGCCTTTGAATGGTTGAAGACAATTCGACCGTCTCATCTAGTATACCGGTTCGAAGAGGAATGTTACTTAGAACCATATCTCCCCAGCCGATTTGCTCGACAGTTTGGATATGATCAATTCCATGTGGGGAATGCAATCACCTGCCTCCAAGGCAAGGGTTTTTTGATAGACGGGGCCCGAGCCTGGGCTTACTATAATGCCCGTGATACGAAGGCCATATTCTCGATGCCAGCAAATAGCACTCATGGTCCTCGGATGCTATTTACTTATTCAGTATTTTATACATCCGCGAACACTTTTGCTGAGAATTTTAACCTCGCAGATAGTTTCGCTTCTTCGACGAGATTGAAGAAAGGAAGAGTTGCTCTGTCGATCCCTATAAATGATGAGGTGCACGAGCCAGCAGATGCACCTTTGGAAGTTTCGAGGGATATTATATTCCCTCAAGAAGTAAACGCAGCAATGCGTATCTCTCTGAAAGTGGGTAGATCTCCTGCAAAAAGGAAAAGAAGAGAGGAGCCTCCTGCTCCAGCAGCAAAGAAGAAGTTGATCCTAGATCATTCTTCTGAAAGGATCACCACTCGATCTCAGTCTCGGCAACTGGCCGGATCAACTCAACAAGAAGAGGCTACAACACCAACTTTCATCCAGAAATAAGTTGAAACTATCAATATAGAGAGCCCTGAGAGGCCATTGAAAAGAAAGAAGCTAGCCCTCAGAAGGAATCGGGCCTTGTCTTTAATGGTGATGGATGCTGCAGCTGGATTAATTTTACCCTCTCCTACTCCTGTTTCAGAGCCTAGGAATAAAACTCCTAGTCCTGAACATAGAGAGGAGGTTGAGCAAAGGACAAATCTTGTTTCAGAAACTGAGGTCGAAGAGCCTAGAGGAAGTACTGTAGAGGAAGTGAGGGAAGAGCAATTACAGATTGTTGAACTTTCGCCTACTCCGAGAACCCTTCGCGAAGAGGAAGATCGTGAAGTAATTACAGCTTTAGAAGATTGTATCTACAGTCCTCTGGATGACTATGGTGACCAAGCCGCGACTACCAGCGAGAAGGCACCAGAAAAAGACGAGGATGAGGAGAGCTCTTCATCTGAAAATATTGATGACTATATGCAAGATCTAGAAGATGATGAAGTGCACGCATCTCCTACTGCTGTAAATGATGAGGATATTGAAATCCCAGAGAATGATGCTGAGACCTTAGATCCTGAAAAGGATGTTGAGGCTCCAGAGAATGCTACCGATACCTTAAATCCCAAAAAGGATGTTGAAGTTCCCGAAAAAGCAATAAATGAAGAAGCCCTGGAAGAAACTCCCGCCAATGATCCTCAAGGTAAAAAAATGAAATTAGCAATCTCCTCTTGAATGAATTGATAGCTAATGTCTTTATTTGTATTTCCTGTAGATCATGAGACTCCTCCAATACCTCCGACGTGCACGGACATAGTGCCCATAACGACGGTGGTTATTAGTAGTAGTCATCATTTGTCTTGTGGTTCGGAAGCGGGTAGTAGCCAAGCTGTTATAGCTGAAGTTACTTCTGCTCTGCCAGAGTCTACTCCTACAGGGGATAAGCTCATTGTTGGACCGAACCAAGGTAAGACTGCCTTCATTTGATCTTTTTGGTTATTTTGGCAAACGACTAGCAAAATAACAATTTTACTTTTGCAGAGGAACAAACAGGAGGGGCGACTAGCTCCACTCTGGCTCCTTTGTTTAAAGAGCCTGCCATCCAGACACAAAGGATCGAACATTCTGCTGTCTCGTCTTCAACAGGAGTAGCTGCGACTCCTGGGACTCTGGCAGTTAATCAACAAGTTGTTCAATCATTCACCAGATGCTTCTTTGAATCGTTGAGACCCTTAGTCAACAAAATGATGGACAAAGAGGGAGCTGATTTCTTTATGGTTAGAAATCCAACTTCTCTCTTGGTGAGGGCTGTAAGGGAGCAAGGTGACGAAGCTCAAGCTACTCTCCTTGAGCATATACTGGATGAGTTAGAAGTCTCCATAAAGAAATATAAGGAGCTCAAAAAGAAGGAAATAGAATCTCTAGTGCAGGCTGAGTTCGAGAGAATGGCCCAAGCAGCTGATATAGAAAGGATGAATCTTCAAAATCTTTTGGAAGCTTATTCCACAAAGTCTGCTGAATACAATTCCAAGCTAGAATCAGTAACTTTGATGGCTGGAAGAAAAGGACAGAGAATTGCTGAACTGAGAGCAGAAATTGTTCGTCTCTAGCAAGAATTAGAAGAGAAAACTGCTAATCATCAACTTGTGATTGAACAATTCAATGCCTTGATTCAGGAGAAGGCTGAGTATGATGCAACTCATGGTGCAGAGATTACCCGCCGGACTGTAAACATGCCCGTTTTTAATGAAGAAACCGGGATGGAAGAGGCTAGAAGGAGGGTGACATCCACTCATGAAGAAGAGCTACAGACTCTGAAACAGCAGATTGACAATTTGATCATTCCTCCTTCTTAATAGAACTTTTTGTATCTTTTGCCGTAGATGTGTTTTTGTAATGCCTCGTATTTTGATAAATAAAAGACATTTTATTATGGCTCCCTTATTTATTACATATCTTATTTAGATATAAATAATAGAGATAGAAAATATATTCAGAGGTGCAAGACATGATATATTTCTTGTAGAAAATAATTATATTCATTATATCTGCTCAGAGGTAATATGGACGTGGAAGAATATATTGAATATTATTATTTCAATTGACAACTTAATCGAAAAGGACAAGTTGCTGATATGGATGTAAAATGAACGGAAAAATCGTCAAATGATAAAACGAACGGATAAACCGTCAAGTGATAATGAATGAATGGGCGAACCGTCGGATGAATGTGATGAACGGACGGACCGTCAAGTGAATTAAATGAACGGATGAACGTCAGGTGAATTAAATGAGTGGACGAACTGTTAAGTGATGATGAATGAACAGGCGAACCGTCGGGTGAATAAACGGACAGACCGTCAAGTGAATTAAATGAACGGATGAACCGTCAGGTGAATGTGTCGCTTCGTTGTTTTGAGAAATTTCTGCCTATAAATAGGACAGGCATCTGACAGGAATGAGCACTTTTACTTTTCAACATAAAAATGTCGTCTGAAGATGCACTCAAGAAGACTGAGCTTGCCCCGAAGGTTGAAGAAGACGTTAAAGAACGTCCTGTCAATCCAAATCAGCCAAAGGAAGCAGAAGCAGGCGAAGGTTCGTCTGCACCCAAGCCATCGAGAGACATCCTGGACTTTCTGCTTGAACCAGGAAGGACTGAAGAAGAAGAAGCCATGGGGATGGCTGCCTGCAAGTTCCTCGTGGGTTCCAGCAAAGAGGTTCTCGGTTCTTTTGTTGACCGTGTTTTTGAAAAGGACGGTAGTGGTCCGCGTCCAAATGTAGAGAAGGACGATAGTGATCTTCCTTAATATCATGTACTATCATTCATGATTAAATAAAATTTTATTTATAAACATGAACTTGTCTTGATGATTTATAAGTATTTACATTTATACATAGTACTTTTTAAGGAATTTGCCATTGATAGGCATCATTACAATTCGTCCATCCAGTTCTGAGAGTTGATAAGCTCCATTTGAGAAGACTTTGCTCACAACGTATGGACCTTCCTACTTTGCGTCGAACTTGCCTTTGCTCATATGAGTCATAGTCATAGGACGTCTGACCGTCAAAACAAGTTCTCCTTACTGAAAGGCTCTGACCTTCACTTTACGGTTGAAAGTCTTCGAGATGCGGGCTTGATATAACTCAATATGTTGTTGAGCCACTAATCGCTTTTCGTCGAGTGCCTCCAATTCTTGAAGTCGAAGAAGGTCATTGTTCTCTGTAGTGAGTTCGTTAGCAATGGCAATCCTTAAAGAAGGAATTTGAAGTTCCAGAGGAAGAACAGCTTCACAGCTATATACCAGAGAGAAAGGTGTAAAACCTGTAGGATTACGGACCGTAGTTCGGTAGGCCCATAGACACTCGCCAAGCTTTTCACTCCAATTCCGTTTGTTGGTAGATACAAACTTTTTGAGAATCTTGATAATAGTTTTGTTGAAGGCTTCAGCTAAACCATTAGCAGCAGGATTGTAGGCAGTCGAAGCGACATTGTCAATCTGGTGATCATCACAGAATCTGGTAAATTTCTGGCTGATGAATTACGGTCCGTTGTCATGAATAATTCGTCGAGGGACACCAAATCGATAAATGACATGATGTTTGACGAAATTGATAACGCTACTGGTCTTAACCTCAGCCAAGGGTATAGCTTCAGCCCACTTAGAGAAGTAGTCTGTTATTGCTAAAATGAACCGATGTCCTCTAGAAGAAGGAGGATTAATAGGACCTATGACATCCATGCCCCAAGCTTCGAAAGGCCAGGAAGCAGCTGTCGGATGTAAAAATTCCGAAGGTTGATGAATGAAGTCTGTATGGATTTGACATGCTCGACATTTTCTTGCATATTCGATGGCATCTGATACCATAGAGGGCCAGTAGTAACCCATTCTTCGGATACGATCCTGTAGTTTAGGACCGGGTTGATGTGCTCTGCAAACACCGTCGTGAGCTTCACGCAGTACTTGTTTCGCTTCTTCACCAGCTAAACAACGTAGAAGAAGACCATCATAAGTCCGTCGATAGAGAGTCTTAGTGGTTTGGTTGTAGTAGAATCGTAGAGATCGTCGTCGAATACTTGTAGCCTCCTTAGGATCTTCGGGGAGTATGTCATGAACCACGAAGTCGATGAAAGGAGTTCTCCAATCTTCATCGATAACATTAATTTCAGCAAAATTACTGAACTCAATGTTACGATTGTTTTCAACACAAAATAATTTTTGATTAGAAATAACCACCACTTGTTGTCTTCGAATGGGAACAGCTAAGACTGCTGCAAGATTGGCTAAGGCATCTGCTTCAGTATTACAAGCTCAACGTACATATTCAATAAAGAAAGCTTTGAATGATGTAGCCATGTTGATCGCTGCTTCAAAGTAAGGCACTAGATCTTGATGACGGACTTCATAAGTTCCGCTAACCTGGTTGACCACCAGCTTAGAGTCGCCGTAAACCTCGAGATATTCAATGTTCAATTGATTGGCTAATTGAAGACCAATAAGTAGAGCATTGTATTCTGCTACATTATTGGAACAGGATTCATCTAGAAAGTAAGCTCTTTGGATAGTTGATCCGTCTGGAGAAACGAGAACAACTCCAACTCCTGCTATAATAGCACCATTGGATCCAATTCTGGATGCTCCGTCAAAGAATAGACGCCAGGTTAGAAATTCTTCAGATATCAGGTTGACTTCCAAAGTCTCGTCTGGAATTTCGTCGTAGAGTTTGGATGTTTCTGGTACAGGATGAGCCGCCAAGAAATCTGCCAATGCTTGACCTTTGACAGATTTTTGAGGAACATACACCATGTCATATTGGGCCAGAAGGATGGCCCATGTAGCAAGCCGAGAGTTGAGTGTGCTAGGCTTCTTCATTAATACCCGAAGAGGATTGACTCGAGATATGACATGAATAGTTTGACCAACGATGTAATGTCTTGTCTTTTGAACGGCAAACATAAGGGCTAGACATTCTTTTTCAACTGGACTATAACGGTGTTCAGCACCAATCATAGTACGACTGAGATAGTAGATGGCCAATTTGTGACCTTCTTTGTTCTTTTGAGCGAGTAAAGCACCCAACGAATGATCCATAGCACGGACATACATTAAGAATGGAATGCCTGAGATTGGTGGCACCAAAACTGGTGGGTTCATGAGATATTGTTTGATGTCGTCGAATGCTTGTTGACATTCTTCAGTCCAAATAAAAGATACACCCTTCTTCATTAGCTGAGTGAATGGTCTGCAGCGTCCAGACAATTTCGAAATGAATCGCCTGATGTACGCAAGTCGGCCTTGGAATCCTCGTAGCTCTTTTAGGTTGCGTGGAGGACGCATCTCTTGAATGACTTTGATCTTCTCGGGATCCACGTGTATACCCTTAGAGGTAATAACGAAGCCGAGAAACTTACCACTAGAGACACCCAAGAATGACTTGGTGGGATTTATCTTGAGATGATGTTGACGCATGAGATTGAAGATTATTCTCAAATTTTGGATATGATCTTCTTTTAGACGACTTTTAACAGCTATATCATCAACATAACATTCGACTGTTTTGCGAAGATGTTCTCTGAAAATGGTACTCATGGCCCGTTGGTAAGTTGTACCAGCGTTCTTGAGACCAAATGGCATCACTGTGTAGCAATAGACTCCCCGAGGAGTACGAAAAGATGTATGTTTTTCATCTTCGGGATTCATCTTGATCTGATTGTATCCAGAGAATCCATCCATAAAAGATATTCGCTCGAACCCATAGGTGTTGTCAATCATAACGTCCGTGATAGGGAGAGGAAATTCATCTTTCGGACATGCTTCATTAAGATCTCGGAAGTCGATGCAGACTCGAACTTTGCCAGTTTTCTTCAGGACTGGAACAACGTTGGCTACCCAATCAGGATGTTGTTCTTCTCGAATAAAGCCACAAGCTATAAGCTTCTTGACTTCATCATCAATTGCATCCATCATTTCAGGCTTGAATCACCGTTGCTGTTGTTTGACTGGTTTAGCATTGGGAAGAATGTTCAGTTTGTGAGTAGCAATTTTGAGATCTAAACCTGGCATATCTTCGTAACTCCAAGCAAAGACGTCAATGAATTCTTTAATAAGAAGAATCAACTCTTGCTTATCTGCTTCCGGAATATTCTTGCTAATAAAGATTGGACGAGGGGACTCGCTTTCCCCTACATCAACTTGAATTAGTTGATCTTCAGTAGGAGGTTCTCTTTGTTCAAATCGGAGTACCCATTGATTATCCATCTGTTGAGTCCAAGGATCAGTTTTAGAACTTTCTTCAATGTCCTCATCATATCCCTCCGAAAGTTCAGCAGAAACCATATTAGAAGATACAATTACATGATGGACTTCACCAATGCTAGTATCAGAATCTCATGATTTGGAATCGGAAGAATTAGAACGTTCCTCACTATCAGATTCAGAACCTGCTGGGGATAACATCGGAGGAGAAGCGTATCCGAGACCTCTTTTGGTCCTGCTGTAATACATTTCTGACTTTCCTTGTGGAACAGCGGTACGGAGAGGAGTCTTTCTTCCTTTACCGTAATTGAGGCCGCTTTTAAAGTCGTAACCCATCTTTCGGACGATGTCTTTTGATTGTTGACTATAACGACGGAATTGAAGATGTCCCGTGTCGTTAACTTTGCTATCATCCGTGTAGCTAAATTTTTGTTCCGGTCTTTTACTAAAAAGTATTGGACGTTCACCTTTTTGTGAGCAGGAACAATACGATATGAATCTTTTGGGTGTTCACATGAAACTTCTGTTTGAAGAGATTGTACCACTCCCATTGTAAATGACTGAAAGCTATCTAACATATCCAAATAGTATTTAGTATGATAAATAACATCAGTATACTGGAAAGTAGATGCTTTTTCATTAATATGTACATCTGTATTTACATCAGGACCTTTAGCCTTAGCAGGCTTGGTCAGATTGATTACAAGAGGGAGAGAAGAAGAACGTGGACGAGACTTATTACGACGAAGGTCAATAACAAGTGGCTCAGAAAAGGTGAGCTCCCTTTTTTTCTTTGTTGTGAGTTAAATCAACAACAAGTGGCTCAGAAGAAGTGAGCTGCTTTTTGTCCTTGTTACGATGTAAGTCAATAACAAGTGGCTCAGAAGAGGTGAGCTCCCTTTTATCTTGATCAGTAGATTGACTCTGAACTGGCAAGTGAATAGCCAGTGGTTTAGAAGATTGAGGATGGGAAACACACCCTTTAACAGGTATAATAAGAGTATCCTTGGGCAGTGTTTTTTAATCTTCTTCAGTATCCATGGCCAATACCACTTTCATAAATTCCTCCTTGTACATACGAGCATCATTACAATACGCTTCATCGCCCTTGAAAGGATAAAGATCTGCAACTTCCTTGTGAACTTGACCTTTGTCATCAACGTATTTAAAGCATTGATGAAGAGTTGAGGGAACAACATTGTGTTCATGAAGGAAAGGTCTTCCCAGAAGAGCGTTATAAGAACAACCATGATTGTCAATAATATAAAAGGTCACCTTTGTGCGAAGATTGCCTATTTGGAGTTTTAGGCGGATCTTGCCCAAAGGTTCACTTCTTCCTTGGTTAAATCCCAAGATAGTAGTGATTGTGCTCGAAAGACTATGCACTGGTATCTTCAACGCATCTAGCATTGTCTTCGGCATGATGCTAAGTGCAGACCCTGGATCTATCAAGATACGATCGACCTTCATCGAATCAACATATCCTGTATAGTAAAGAGGACGATCATGTCTATTATCTTCTAGTAGCATATCATCCTGAGTGAAAGTGATGTTTGGAATCAACTCTAAGACACTATGACAGTGACGGCAAGAGACTGGTTCTGATTCTGGCTTTTTGAGAAGAGTTAGGCAAGTTTCAGCCTGCATCAGAGCTTCACTTAAAGTTTCTCGAGTCTCTTTAGAAAGGCACAAGAGCTCGAAGATTGATAGTCTAGCCGGTGTATTGGCTAATTGAGCCAATATATCAAAGTTGTACGGCTTTTCAGGTCCTGTAGGAGATGATTTCTTCAGGGGTTTATCAAAGCGGACTTGTTGCTTGCCTTTGTCAGCCGTCATTGGCTTGGGAGGAATAGGTATTACAACTGGTGAAGATGTAGAAGGGATCTCTTTAGTGGAAGCAGGTTGTGCTGGGGCAGGTTCAGAAGAAGAGGTAGGATCCTCTTGACCTTCAGAATAATCTTTCAAATAGGCTTTCCCTGATCTGGTGCCTAACAGAATCTCTTCGTCAACTATGGGATCAAAAGACACCATGTTGCAAATCTTTGTTTTGCCTTTAGAATGAGCTTTCTTCTTGGAAGAAGAGGGCACCTCGAATTCCGGAGCAAGATCGGGATGGATCCACATAATTTTACCGTTGTCAAGAGACAAGGGAACAAGACCTTCATTTGGAGGAAGTGGAAGATTCTCAATCTTAAGAGTAGCTTTGGGAATAGGAATGACACCGTGCTGTATCATCTGTGGAGAAAAATTACCAAACTGAACTGAAACCATGTTCGCAGTAACAGTCTTCTCATCTTGCTGTAGAGTGACTACACCAGCATTGACAAGCTTTTGAATTTTGCCCTTGAGTACGTAGCATGCTCGAGTAGGATGTCCAATGAACCTGTGGTAGACACAATATTTAGGATGATCTGTCTTACCGACTTTATCAGGTTTCTTTGGGTCTAGAAGTTGTATTTTATTGCTTTTGAGTAAACATTCAAAGATGCTTGCAGTGTCATTCTCATCAAAGGAATATTCCACTTTCGGACGAGGTTCCCTTGGTGGAGGTGCAGAAGGAGTAGGAGTGGAAGTAGACGGAGCCATATTGACAGCCAAAGATTCTTTATTCTTGTTTAAATTAATATTCAAAGTCTCTTTTGTTTTGCGATTGTTCGGGCGATTGCCACCACCTGACGTCTGATGTTCATCTCGATCGGGGTTAGACATCTGTACCCCCAATTGTTTGAACTTCTCGGCACTCACTTCAGCAGCTTTGGCGTTAACAATAAATGAGGGCCAATCTTGGAACTGGGTAGATCCTGTCCACATACTGATGATAGGCAAAATATTTGCCTTACAAGTATCAATAGTGACAGCAGCTGGAGTCCCAGGAGGCATTTTCAAGGCTTCACGGCAGAACCGTTCGATGAAACTCTCTGCAGTTTCATTATGTTTCTGTTTGATTTTGTTGAGAGCTGACATAGTCATGTCATTGAATCCTTCATAGAACCGTTCTAGGAAGATTTGTTTGAGACCTGAAAAGGAAGTGATACAACCATCGGGCAAACTTCTATACCAGTCATATGCTACGCCAGCTAAACAACCGACGAACACTCTGGTAAGAAGAGCGTCATTTGGCTGAAGTTGAACGGTCATTACCTCAAAATGATTGATGAATTGACTAGGGGAAGTACGGCCATCGAACAAAGAGATTGTTGGGATTTTGTACTTCGGTGGGAATGGGACTTCCTTTCATTCAACTGGATAGGGCTGTTTGATCCCCAATCTTTGCAAGTTGTCTTTCTCTTTGAAAGCTTTGAACTGGGTTCGCAAGAGTTTGACAGCTTCATTGGCATCTTCTGATGACAAAGAAGGAGCAGGTTGAGTTAGAGTGGTAGGAGGAGGAACAACATTGTAAGTACTACCCCCAGCTCCTGACTGACTAGGTGTAGTTTGAACTTGTACTTATACAGGAGGCATTTGAGGAGACACTACCCCCAGTCCAGTATTGATAGGTACCGAAGATGCTATGATTTCTGGACTCGTAGTAGGTGCAGTTGGTGGTGTAACATGCTGTGCTACGATAATGGAATGCATACTAGCAACCATTTCAGCCATGGTTTTTAGTTTGTCTTCAAGTGCAGCAATTTGTTGTTCCTGATTTATAGAAGTTGAAGCATCTGGATCATCAGTGACAACATAAGCTGTCACTTCTCTTGGTACAGTGGAAGACATCGTCTGTTCGGAGCTTTCGCTATATGCATCATAGTCTGAAGAAGAATAACCTGAAGGATTTTGAGGAAGATTTCTTTAACCGATTGTATCTCGGCTTCGAGAACAGGTATGTTGAAACACTCCTTCGGAAGATTCTTGGAGTAATTCTAAATACCGCTGGCTTGGCTTGCGGAGTCTACCGTGCTTAGAGCATCTTCTACCCCCAGTGTCTCGGGAAGTCATGTTGACCGAAGCATACAAGACTTCGTCTTCCTCCGACATAGGTTCAGATTTAGCAAAAGTCAGACGATCGAAGACGGATCGTTTTGTTGTTTGACAGCAACATTGGATGATGACTTTATGATTGCAATGATGATCAGATGGTTGAGATGGAGGTGTTGAGACATTCTTCCGTTTTTGTCTAAGATGTTCTCGAAGATCAGGAACAACAACAGGACGAGGAAAACTCTGAGGGATCTGTTATTTGGTAATGTTCGGAACATGATTCTGATTCTTCAAATATTTAGTCCCTTGAGTATACAGGGAAGTGCTCACTTCATTAGCATAAGTGTCAGGATTTTTGACCCTGGAGATTTGTTTCTGGTGATGTTTGATCTTCGACATTGGCTGTTTGCATTTTACCAAAGTGGGTCTATTGAGATAAGTTCTGAGATCCGTAAATTCACCCCCAGGGGTTTCTGTCTGAGACACTAACAGTTTTTCCTGTCTGGAACGGGAAATCTTGAGAGTCGGGAGGTCCTGGAATTCTGCTACCGGAGTAGGCAAAATACCCCTTGATCAGTACAAGTTCTCTTGTTATAAAGGAAAGAAGAATCCTTGTTTGAAAGAGTTCTAGTACTGATTGGTGCCAAGGCACATTCAGATGGATCTTCTTCAGTAAAGACTGAAGAAGATTGAGAAAAGACCAAAGTGCCTTTTCCTTTATTTTGTGATGAAGGGTTAGCTAAAGAGCGTTTCCCTCTGTTGTCTTCCAAGTCATGAGACAAGGAAGTTTGAGAAAAGACCAACGGCCTTTCCCTTTGTTTTGAAGAGAAAGAGGAATAGCCAAAGGACTACCCCCAGTGGATTGCACAGGAGCAATAGTATATTTGGGAAGAGGAGCAGAATCTCTTCCTTTGTTGTGAGAAGAAGAGAGTTTAGCCAAAAGGCTGTCACTCTTGGATTGTGCAGGAATGCTTTGCACATGAGTTGATGGTACACTGGTTCTGGCCACAGAAACTGTGGTTTGCGCATCAGGAGTTCTTGCCACAGAGTGCTTAGGTTGCACTCTGGTTGCTGGAATATTGGTTTGCGCAGGAAGTTTTGCAGCCAATTGCGCCAGAGGCATAAGAGTTTTATACTTAGCCATGGCAGCATATGAAGTCTTTTGTGCACTGGCCATAGCAGACTGTGCAGCAGTAGCAGAGAAAGATTGTGCACTGGGCTTGGTGACAGAAGCTCTGGACTGTGCAGCAGACTTGCTGGCAGATTGTGCAGGAGACTTGCTGGCTATATTGACAGAATGCGCAGCAGTCTTTGGAACCCACACTGGGCGCACTTTGCTTATGGCAGCAGTGGTTGCAGTGCGAGGAGTGGTCTTGGAGTTGATCATAGATTCGTAGGCTGTCTGGTTGATCTTCACAACCAGTGTCTTCTGCGTCTTTCCGATAGACGCTACGTCACATTGAGTTGTCACTTCCTCATCGGAGGAGAAAGTCGTCCCCAGCAGAGTTGCCATTTTATTTGTAAAAACAAAAGTTGAAGAACTTTATTGATACAAACTTTGTAAAAGATTACAATTTGAATTCTGGGAATGGTACAACTTTAGGAATCCAATCTAGACGACAATTGCTTTATCCCTTGGACGATGTGAACTTTGAAGACGAAGCCTCTGAAGTTGAGAACAACTCTGGAATTGAAGGCAAAAAGCCTCGGAAAGTTGAAGGCAAAAGCCTCGGAAGAATGCAGCAGCACTTGGACAAGAACTCCTGAACTCTCTGATCTCTGAAGTCTGATTTGTGATCTCCTTGAATGAAGACTTGAAACTCTATTTATAGAGTTCTGAGAAATAACTAACTTTTAGTTATTCTGGACTACGCATGATGGATTGCGCAGCAATTGGTTTGCACAGCAATGGACTGCGCAGGCAGTTGCTGGATCATGGGTTAACTGTCTTGGACACATGGCATCATTTGATTGAAATGCGCATGATCGTGCATAGGCAGTTGCCACAAAATAAGTAATTGATGGCATGAATGCCAAGTGTACTTTATTATTTGTATTGGTAGAACGCGCACATTAAATTACGCACATTCTGGATTACGCCAACTTGATTTACGCAGAAAATGGATTGCGCCAACTTGATTTGCGCAAACATGAATTGCGCTGCCAGCTGTCCTCGAGCGCCGTGCTGTACGATTAAACGAACGGCCGCCTCGATCTCCGTGCTATCAGTTGTCAGAAGATTTGATTGTGTCAGATAATAATGACTTTTGCCACGTCAGCTTACGCATTTGAGAGTGTGCGCAATCGATCCTGCGCAATCTGAATGGTGCGCAATCTGTTGTCTGCGCAAGTCATCTGAAAGTTGTATTTCTTGATTTTCTGACTTTGTTGATGTGTGCCATTTGATTTTTTTAGGACCTACACCTTCCTCTCAAGATTCTTAGATACTTTAGTACTTAGCATTTTCGATTCCTATGGCTCATTTCTTGTAGATCTAAGTTTAATATATTTTTGGAATTTTTAGGTTTTGATCTAGTAACTTTGTTATTTTTCAAGTTTTGATGGTTCCATGTTGTAGAAAATTTGATTCTACCCAATTTTGACTATCGGAAGTCC
The DNA here is from genome assembly GCA_029216955.1 of Iris pallida. Lineage (NCBI taxonomy): Eukaryota > Viridiplantae > Streptophyta > Magnoliopsida > Asparagales > Iridaceae > Iris > Iris pallida. The sequence goes on along the minus strand of JANAVB010006599.1, from coordinate 17,281,477 downwards.
TGATTTCGACTTATTTTGAGGGATTTATGGTCTTTTGGTTTATGGGTTTTCATGGCCATTGGGGGCTGGTTGGAGAAGATAAGCAGTACATGATGTCCTGGCACATGCTGTTTGCTGGTAAAAAGTTGTTGTCATGCTGTTTGCTGGCGCATGCTGTCCTGGCGTATGTGTTTTTCGTGGCGCATGCTGTTTGCTGACAAAAAACTGTTGCCATGCTGTTTGCTGGCGCATACTGTTTGCTGGCGCATGCATGCTGTCATGGCGCATGCTGTTTCCTGGCGCATGCCATTTCTGGCAAAAAGCTGTTGCCATACTGTTTGCTGGTGCATGCTGTTTGCTGGCGCATGCTGTCCTGGCGCATGCTGTTTTTCGTGGCGCATACTGTTTGCTAGCAAAAAGCTGTTGCCATGCTGTTTGCTGGTGCATGCTGTTTGCTGGCGCATGCTGTTATGGCGCATGCTGTTTCTGGCGCATGCTATTTTCTGGCGCATGCTGTTTCCTGGCGCATGCTGTTTCTGGCGTATGCTGTTTGCTGGCGCATGCTGTTTTCTGGCGCATGCTGTCCTGGCGCATGCTGTTTGCTGGCGCATGCTGTTTCCTGGCTCATGATGTTTCCTGGCGCATGCTGTTTCCTGGCGCATGCTATTTTCTGGCACATGCTGTTTTCTGGCGCATGTTATTTACTGGCGAGGAGAGGCAAGATGTTCAAGATGAAGACGAGGAAGAAGCTCAACCGCAAATGATAAATTCTTCTTCCTTGTTAAAAGCAAAGGAGTTCCTGTCACGACCCGCTACCCAAATTGTTGGGCCAGGCCGAGCCATCTCCAGCCTACGCTTGGTAAAAGCATAGTAAGCTGTTCTAGAAGATAGTCAGGGTAATACTAAGTGTGTGCTAAATGATTATATTTAAAGAATTTAAGATGTTCGTCACAACACAACATTTATAGATGAAAGCAAATTTATTTTAAAGTTTAATACACTTCCAAAGTAATAACTGGAGACAAAGTCCAGTAATTAAATAAAGGTTGTAATAACTCTAAGTCTAAAGTCAACTGGCAAGACTAAGCAAGGTTCCCCGCTTGGGCCTCTTCTGGAGCAAAGGCCAGGTCCTCAAACGCAGCTCCATAAAAAGTGTCGCAAAGCATTTCCTCCTCGGAAAGTACACCTACAATGTTATTCTGTCAGGACGGGAGCAAGTACTTGTACTACAAACATATTATACTGATCATGTGATGGATAGAAATAAGATAACATAATCATGGCATATCTTGATTTATCCAGTTTTACATACAATTTAACATGGCAATATATATTTGTTTTAAAGTTTTAAAATTGTAGCATGTACGTGATCGGTCAATAGGTAGTAGGATGTACTGTGGTACATATCAATTTTTGAAGTGCACATACGTACACTTAACGGCATCGGTGTATATCCATACACAAACGCGGGATCAGACATACGACAAAGATACATATAGAATGTAACAGTGCACAGTAAATACATACGGAGAAGGGGGCATGATCACGTACTCTACTAACAGTTTCCCCTTATCCGTTTTTAACATGTGAGTGATACGAGAACAGTATAAAGCATGATGGATACTCAGAGCAGTATAAGGCATGTGAAACATGAAGAGATATGACTTGCAATTATCCAAAAAGCTGTATTTTAACATGATTTAATCACAGTTTATTGTTTATACACAATAAATAAGCTTGTTGGGGTACTTGTCTTAAACAAAGCAAGAGTAATAATATGAAGGTACAGATGTCCGGTGTCCTGTAAAAATGATATACAACTTAGCCTCTAAGTTATGATTAAGATTACACTAGTGTTGTGACACGGCTCTTAATAGGGCACTAGCTATGCGAAGCTCTAGTAGTCTAAAGTGAGGTGTTACAACATCTAGACTAACAATTATGTCTCTACACTAAGGTATGGTAAGGTCCCGATACTAAAATATCCCAAAAACACACAAGTCAATATTAATTATTTAATTAATCATACTGTACATTATGTTCCAATAATTATTAAGATAGATATACAGTTCTAATTTATATGAAATAATATACCAAATTGATCCTTGTTAATTATAGTAATTTAATATAAATTTTTTGGAATTTATGATCCAGAGTAAGTATTTATTAAAAATCAGAATACATGTGTGCATTAAAAATAAGTTCTGTTTTACTATTTTTATAAAATACTAAAAGTACTTATTAAATGCTGAAAAAATTATAATAAATTAGTTAAATTAACATAGTATTTAAATACAATTGTTTCTAAATTTTTACAGCAGTTAAAATATATATACAAATTTAAAAACAGCAAGTAACAATAAATAATTAACTATTTACTACTTTGTTCATGTATTCGAAATTGAACCGAAGTCCAGATACAGGACCCGAAGCCGTGCATCAAGTCTAATATGACTTGACTAGACCCTGAATATGTGTAGGCTCACCTGAGTCCGATCAACCCATGCTAGGCTTGGACTCAGAGTGGTCGTTTGCACAAAGTACGTAAATCGTAAATAAATGCGTAATTTAAATACATGGAATTTAAATTGCAGAAATTGAAGGCGTACATATTACAGTATAGACACTGTATTTATAAATATGTATTATAGTATAGGTATTGTATTTATTTACATATTACAGTATAGGCACTGTATTTATATTGACATAAATTTAAACGACAGAATTTAAATGACAGAATTTAAAATACATATTACAGTATAGGCACTGTATTTATATTGACATGTATTTAAATGATATAAACTAAATGACAGAATTTAATGACATAAAGTAAAGAACATAAATTTAAATACATACATATTTACATAATATATTCATCCAAAAAGAGAATTTAATTATATTGTTACAATATTAATATCACAATATTAATATTAAAATTACATATGTATATTATACATATATATACATATAATATATTTAAAACAGTAATTACATATTAAAAATCAGAAAATAGCATTATTAATTAAAAGGGTGAGTTAACTTGTTGTTTACAATTATTATACCTATATATTCATTTATTGAATTATATATATATATATATATATATATATATGTATATATATATATATATATATATATATATATATATATAAACATATATATATACAAAATATATATATATATAATTAACAATTTATTAAAATACAGAAAAGTATTTTAAACGGTATTATACAATATTTATGTAGTATTTATATATATATATATATATATATATATATATATATATATATATATATATATATATAGGTTTTATACATTATATATATATAGGTTTTATACATTATATATATATATATATATATATATATATATATATATATATATATATATATATATATATATATATATATATATATATATATAACAAACAAAACCTAAAAATACCAAAAAGAACAAAGGGGGGGTTGAACTAGTGCAGCCAAAGGGGAGCTTGCTTTAACTGCACAGCCGCTTGCTAGTAGGCCAGCTCAGCTTTAGTGGAATGGGTTAAACTTAGCTAATTTTAATCTAAACCAGATGTATATTATATATAAAACAAAAACAAAATAAAAAAATAACACAACTCACGAAAGGGGGGATCGAACCTAGGCTGGGGAAGGAGAATTTTTACAGATACACACTGACCAGTAGGCCCAACTTGGGCTCTAGTTTAGCATGGGTTCTTGTAAATTTTATTATGAAGGAAGGGGTTGGTCACCATCTTCGTGTCCCAACCAGTGGGACACTCGAGATGTGTCCTGCTCGTGTCCGAGAGGGTGTCGGCACGAATTTGACACCAATCCTCGTGTCCGAGGGTAGTGTCGAGTTCGTCTCGTTTCGTTTCGACACGAAACTTTACCGTATCCGACCTAGGGCTCGTGATTGCTCCGTGTATAGACGTCGAGACGAGTCGAGAGTCGGGGCGATGGACTCTTCGTGTCAAGACGAACCTAAATCTAGGTTCTGATCGACGTGTTGTGAAGAAAAGGAGGGGAGAATCAACTCATCCGATGGTCGGGCGGCGTGGCGGCGACACTACGGTGGCCGTGGGCGGCGGTGGTCGGCGGCGTTGGGTCGGGCTCGTCGTGCTCGTCTCAATGGTGGTCTATGCGATCGATGGCGGCATCGGGGTGTTGAGAAAGGGGTTCGCCGGAGTAGAGTGGCCAGCGACGAACTAGTCGGAGGTGAACAGTAACCCAGGTTACTGTTCACTGCACAGTAACAAGAATTTGTAAATATTAAAAAAGAGGATAAAATCAATAATATAATTTTAGGATTTTGCATTGGTTAATTACTAACTTGACCCTAGGATTAGATTTTTACCGTTTTGCCAAAACGGGAAGAAATACAGCTTTTACGGTAGCAGTTATTTAATTCCAAAAAATTCAAATGACGTCCAATCGACTCCAAACAAATCGCAGAAAAATTCTAAAATTAATAGAAAAATATTTAGAACCTAATGGAATCAATTTGGGGCAAATTTGAAATTATTTTTCATTTATTAAATTTTTTGAAAATGGGGGTTACAAATCTACCCTCTTTAAAGAAATTTTGTTCTCGAAATTTAAGATTTGACAGGGGCTCAAAACACGATAGTGAGTTTAGGCAAATATCTTATGCACGATCAAAGAACAATGTCTAGATGTGATTAAGATAATCAAAATTGATTAGTTATGATCAAGTTTGAATCAGGCTTAAGTATAGAATGGTCAATAGGATAGGCACGATCTAATATAGGGACGATGCGATTAGACATTATTAAGAATAATTAAATATTTGACATGATCAAGTCCTAGAATTATGATCGTGGGGATCAAAGTCGTCTAGTCGTGCCAGATCATCTAGGCACGATCAAACAAGAAGAATGATGGCTAAGTCAAATCATGGTTAGCATGAAACGAGTTACTATTAAGAATTTAAATCGAAAGTTTAGGCACGAGTGATAATGGTATCTAGATCCAAACATGATCATAATCAAAAATTTGACACGATCAAAAATAAGGTTAATATATCTTTGGTCAAACAGTAATTAGGCATGATGAGGAATATAATCGAAGGCGAAGCACGAGCAACATGTTGATAGAAATCTAGGTCACGATGGGATCTAAATCAATTAAGTACGATCATAGATTAAGAATATTGGTCTGATAAAGGAGATGACCAAAGTTGAATGGTCGCGATCAAAGGGATTTCGTAATTAGCGATATTGGAACTTAAATAATAATTTGAGGATAGGGAAAATCAAATCCCTTTTATTATGATAGAGAAATCAAAAGGCAAGATTTCATAGGGAAGTCAAGATAATCATCTCACTCTGCTACTACCAAGTTTATCTGATCATCATTTGCCAATCATACATTTATCTCACAAGTCCAAATATGAAAATCAAACCCTTATATGACTACTACCAAAAATCATAACCTTCAGTCATGAAGGTTGAACCCTGCCATAATACTATAGACTTGACTTGTATTCCAAGGTTACTAACCCATAAAGTATATTCTTGTTAGAGCTTCTCAAAATTTTATACCCTCCTTAATTTTGCAGTTCATTCTCCATTTAGTCATCCTGAAGTCGAAATTCCTTCATCTTGCCTTTAACCTAGATCCAAAATTCTTGAATCAAGGATCATAAATCGTTAATCGTTATTCCAATTGATGCTCTTGTATTGCTCAAGTCTAACATCACTATTACCATATAAAATTTTATCCTTCATTATAAAATCAGTTCACAATCCTTTCAACTTACACCTTTAATCATTATCCTCATCAAATTCAGAATTTTTACAAAAATCTCTAAGGGTTCCTTTTACTCAATAACGTAGTGTTCTCTCTGTTTCTAGTCATTCTCTTACCAATCGTTGTTCAATTTCGTATCATCACCACATGCGGTTAAAGTCTCTTCCCCATTATTTAAATTTCTAAATTGGTATCATAACCTCAAAATAAAATATCTCGAGAATTATTAATCCTAAAATCATCCAAGTTCTCAAAAACATTTCGACCTTAAATATCCATGCCAGTTCTAAAATAGATATACGAAATATTAATGTTCTAACCATTAATGTATATTCTATTGCTCTTCTTATTCGAAATTCTCCTATGTTCTTTCCAAATAATTTATCCTCAAAATAATTCTCTAGTGTAATCATTTCTAATACGATACTACTGATCTCTTCCTGTTTCTAATTTCAGTCAACGCTTTCTTCCACAATTTTATCTGAATGTCTAATATTTTATATTTCCACCAAGATTACCATATGATAACAGCTTACGTCCTTTCCGAGCTAGATGATTTATGATACCCTTCTTTCTTTTGCCTTTTCCAAGTGAAGAAATATGAAAATTCAAAAAGATTTCAAAGTGTAACTAACTGAAGTAGATACGAGATAATTGAGATGTAATCAGGACAGGGTTAATTAAGACGAAGAAATAATGGTAAGACAAAAGAAATAATGATAGAAATTTGTTCTTGCTTATTTGGTCACAATGAAGTAAACTGATCTAAGATATAATCTGATAACCATACACGTCTTCCTGAAATCATGTTGCCAGAATTTTGCCACGCCAGTAAGCATAGATGCAATAAATGATGGAGTCATAACTAAAGTATACACCCTATAATCATGTTATCTAAAATTCTCACCACGCCAACCGGTATGGCTGTAAAAAATATAAATTTCATGACTAGGATAAGTATATCCAAAATCAGACTCTATGTTTTTGTCATACCAGCTAATATGACTACGATAAATTCTATACTCCATAATTAAAGCAGACATTTACCGTTATCACTGTCATCATCAAATATGTTATCAGAATACACCTTAACTCAATCCATAAAATTTATATTGATGAAAATTCAAAGTAAATAACGAATATCAGGAATCAAATTCAACAACGAATTAAGGAAGAGGAAATGGAAACAAGCAGAAATAGATTTTAAGGTAAGATTTAGAGTGAGATCCTCAGGGGTCATCCCAAGGGTACTATCTTGGTCTAAATTGACCCACTTAATTACAAATAAGAGACTCATTATATTTAACGGTCCTATGCTGTGATGAGTTTTCCTATGTTGCAATCCTAGTAATCCTCTAGGTGTTCTAAATGTTATTCCTAGTGTTATCAAGTTGTCCTAAGTTCCTAACTGCAGGCTTGCTTGGTACAATAATGTAACCAAACAACTTTAGTCTCGACCTGCATGGGCCACCACTAAAAACATGTCATGACCCGCTACCTAAATTATTGGGCCAGGCCGAGCCATGTCCATCCTACGCTTGGTAAAAGCGTAGTAAGCTATTTTAGAAGATAGTCAGGGTAATACTAAGTGTGCTAAATGATTATACTTAAAGCAATTAAGATGTTCGTCACAACACAGCATTTATAGATGAAAGCAAATATGTTTTAAAGTTTAATACACTTCCAAAGTAATAACTGGAGACAAAGTCCAGTAACTAAATAAAAGTTGTAATAACTCTAAGTCTAAAGTCAACTGACAAGTCTAAGCAAGGTTCCCCGCTGGGGCCTCTTCTGGAGCAAAGGCCAGGTCCTCAAACGCAGCTCCATAAAAAGTGTCGCAAAGCATTTTCTCCTCGGAAAGTACACCTACAACGTTATCCTGTCAAGACGGGAGCAAGTACTTGTACTACAAACATGTAATACTGATCATGTGATGAAAAGAAATAAGATAACATAATCATGGCATATCTTGATTTATCCAGTTTTAGATACAATTTAACATGGCAATATATATTTGTTTTAAAGTTTTAAAACTGTAGCATGTACGTGATCGGTCAATAGGTAGTAGGATGTACTGTGGTACATATCAATTTCTGAAGTGCACATACGTACACTTAACGGCATCGGTGTATATCCATACACAAATACGGGATCAGACATACGATAAAGGTACAAATAGAATGTAACAGTGCACGGTAAATACATACGGAGAAGGGTGCATGATCACGTACTCTACTAACAGTTTTTCCTTACCCGTTTTTAACATATGAGTGATACGAGAACAGTATAAAGCTTGATGGATACTCAGAGCAATATAAGGCATGTGAAACATGAAGAAATATGACTTGCAATTATCCAGAAAACAGTATTTTAATATGATTTAATCACAATTTATTGTTTATATGCAGTAAATAAGCTTGTAGGGGTACTTACCTTGAACAAAGTAAGAGTAATAATAAGAAGGTACAGATGTTCGGTGTCCTGTAAAAATGATATATAACTCAGCCTCTAAGTTATGATTAATATTACACTAGTGTTGTGACACGGCTCTTAATAGAGCACTAGCTATGCGAAGCTCTAATAGTCTAAAGTGAGGTGTTACAACATCTAGACTAACAATTATGTCTCTACACTAAGGTAGGGTAAGGTCCCGATACTAAAATATCCCAAAAACACATAAGTCAATATTAATTATTTAATTAATCATACTGTACATTGTGTTCCAATAATTATTAAGATAGTTATACAGTACTATTTTATATGAAATAATATACCAAATTGATCTTTGTTAATTATAGTAATTTAATATAAAATTTTTGGAATTTATGATCTAGTGTAAGTATTTATTAAAAATCAGAATACAAGTGTGCATTGAAAATGAGTTCTGTTTTACTATTTTTATAAAATACTAAATACTTATTCAATACTGGAAAAATTATAATAAATTAGCTAAATTAACATAGTATTTAAATACAATTTTTTCCAGAATTCTACAGCAGTTAAAATATATATAAAAATTCAAAAACAGCAAGTAACAATAAATAATTAATTATTTACTACTTTGTCCATGTATTCGAAATTGAACCGAAGTCCAGATACAGGACCCGAAGCCGTGAATCAAGTCTAATATGACTTGACTAGACCCCGAATATGTGTAGGCTCACCTGAGTCCGATCAACCCATGCTAGGCTTGGACTCAGAGTGATCGTTTGCATAAAGTACGTAAATCGTAAATAAATGCGTAATTTAAATACATGGAATTTAAATTGCAGAAATTAAAGGCATACATATTACAGTATAGACACTGTATTTATAAATACGTATTACAGTATAGGCACTGTATTTATTTACATATTACAGTATAGACACTGTATTTATATTGACATAAATTTAAATGACAAAATTTAAAATACATATTACAGTATAGGCACTATATTTATATTGATATGTATTTGAATAATATAAACTAAATAACAGAATTTAATGACATAAAGTAAAGAACAAAAATTTAAATGCATACATATTTACACAATATATTCATCCAAAAAGAGAATTTAATTATAATGTTACAATATTAGTATCACAATATTAATATTAAAATTACATATGTATATTATACATATATATACATATAATATATTTAAAACAGTAATTACATATTAAAAAAATCAAAAAATAGCATTATTAATTAAAAGGGTGAGTTAACTTGTTATTTACAATTATTATACCTATATATTCATTTATTGAATTAGATAAAAAATAATAATTTTATATATTTTTTTTATATATATATTACAAATAAAACCTAAAAATACCAAAAACAACAAAGGAGGGGTTTGAACTCATGCAGCCAAATGCGGGCTTGCTTTAAGTGCACAGTCGCTGGCCAGTAGGCCAGCTCAGCTTTAGTCCAATGGGTTGAACTTAGCTAATTTTAATCTAAACCAGATGTATATTATATATAAAACAAAAACAAAATAAAAACATAACACAACTCACGAAAGGGGGGATCAAACCCAGGCTGGGGAAGGGGAATTTTTACAAATACACGCTGACCAATGGGCCCGACTTGGGCTCTGGTTTAGAATGGGTTCTTGTAAATTTTATTATGAAGGAAGGGGGACTACTGGGACACTCGAGATGTGTCCTGCTCGTGTCCGAGAGCGTGTCGGCACGAATTTGACACCAATCCTCGTGTCCGTGGGTAATGTCGAGTTCGTCTCGACATTCTCTACATGATAGAACGTGTCTCGTTTCGTTTCGACACGAAACTTTACCGTGTCCGACCTAGGGCTCGTGATTGCTCCGTGTATAGACGTCGAGGCGAGTCGAGAGTCGAGGCGATGGACTCATCGTGTCAAGACGAACCTAAATCTAGGTTCTGATCGACGTGTTGTGAAGAAAAGGAGGGGAGAATCAACTCACCCGACGGTCGGGCGGCGTAGCGGTGACGCTACGGTGGCCGTGGGCGGCGGTGGTCGGCGGCGTTGGGTCGGGCTCGTCGTGCTCGTCTCAATGGTGGTCTCTGCGATCGATGGCGGCGTCGGAGTATTGAGAAAGGGGTTCGCAGGAGTAGGGTGGCCGGCGGCGAACTAGTCGGAGGTGAACAGTAACTCAGGTTACTGTTCACTGCACAGTAACAGGAATTTGTAAATATTAAAAAAGAGGATAAAATCAATAATGGAATTTTAGGATTTTGCATTGGGATGGGAGCCTATTTATAGAAAAATAAAATTAGGGCAAATTAACCATGGTTAATTACTAACTTGACTCTAGGATTAGATTTTTACCGTTTTGCCAAATCGGGGAGAAATGCAGCTTTTACGGTAGCAGTTATTTAATTCCAAAAAATTCAAATGACGTCCAAACGACTCCAAACAAATCGCAAAAAAAATTCTAAAATTAATAGAAAAATATTTAGAACCTAATGGAATCAATTTGGGGCAAATTTGAAATTGTTTTTCATTTGTTAAATTTTTTGAAAATGGGGGTTACAGTTCCGCAAGATGAATCCACCCAAATTCAATGGCCGAGCAGAGCCTAATTTGATAGTAGGACGGCTCGCAAAGATTGAGGACTTGTTTAATCTGCTTAGCATTGAAGGGTCCCAGAGGGTAACTTGTGCGGTGTTACAGCTGCAACTAAGGGCTTACGAGTGGTGGGCAGCTAAGAAGCAGGAAATCTACGAAGCCGATACGGATACCATGATTTCCTGGAAAATGTTCAATGAAGCATTTCTTGAACAGTACGTTCCTCGTGCCGTCCGTCGTCAAAAAGAAGATGAGTTCATGATGTTGCGACAAGGAAATATGTTAGTCGACGATTATGACTCGAGCTTCTCGAAACTGGCGAAGTATGCCGGCACCTTCCTGCCCAACAAGGAAGCATGGTGTGAACGCTTCCAACAAGGCCTAAATGACGAACTGCGAAGGGACGTCATGAATCAAAGGTGTCGAACCTACAGCAAATCCTACGATGTCGCTCTCGATAGTGAGCGTATCTTTGGCCGTATGTCGCATAGAGTCGTGCCTGTCGTCCGTAACCACTTCAACAAGCGTCCTAACGATGCTGGAGGATCGATAGTATCAAAATATTCGAGCACATTTGATAACCGGAGCCATGGCGGACAATACTGTAGCAGATGCGATAGGCGTGGGCACCGAACCACCGATTGCGTCACGAAATCTTGTTACAAGTGTGGCGAGATAGGGCATATAGTTACATATTGTCCAAAAATTGTTCCGAATCAACACAACTCACCAAAGAACGTTCTGAATCCACATAAAGCGCCTACACTATAAGGCGCAAATGCGTTGCCCGTGAACCCGCAGAATCAACGCCATGGAGCTCAAGGCCGACTCTATGCATTAACTAGGGATGAGGCATTCGCGTCCGATACTGTTGTAACAGGTTTATTACTCTACAAAAATATACCTGCTCGAGTACTATTCGATTCGGGTGCGACGCATAGTTTTATATCTGCTGATTATGCGAAAGAAAATAAAATAACCATCCAATCACTAGATATAGATATTAGCGTTAGCACTCCATCGGGAGTCGATATGCCTGCAAACTTAATTTGTAGGGATGGCCACATTTGCATCGGGAGAAGAAATCTATCCTTGGATGTCGTCGTACTAGACATCAAAGAGTACGACATAATCCTGGGCATGGATTCGTTTGGCGCTTATTATGCAACGATCGAGTGCACGAAGAAGAGATGTCACGACCCGGTCCCAATTTCTTGGGTCGAATCGGATCATGCCCAGCCTGCACCGTTGTTGAGACGGCGACAGTAAGCTGTATCAAGCAGTGAAACTCATGCAGATATAATTCTAACGAAATATAAAAAAAACATTTTATTCAATTTGAAAAGCCTGAAATTAATACATCATTCAATTATTACACTTGTTTCCAAAAGAAAAATAAATACTAATCCAGCTCTTAAGATTCTGGGGTTCCAAGTTCTGTGGGACCAGAGTTAGACATCAGATCCTCGACGACGCAATCACCTAAAAATGTTGGTCTCCAGTCAGGAGGGAGCAAAGTACAATTCATGATAATCCAACAATTGAAATAATAACAGAGTTATGCACTTTTAAAAAATTTGAAATAGATAGTTTTCCAACAGTTAAAACATTGTGATGTGAATAGGCAATAAATATGACCGGATTGGGTTGTACAGTTGTATCCTATTGATACGATATGGCTTATCCCCATGTGTATGAGGGGTAAGCTAACACAGTCAGTATACTACTTTGGATGTGGTCATACTCATTACACTACTCCCCCAGTACCCAACAGTCAATCAGTCAATGCTCTCAGAGAGAGTTCCGTGTTACATCGTGGTTTAAACTTGCAATAAAACGATTACTAAATAATTGGTAAACTAACACAAATTGTACTTGCCTTGATTATGACTGGATTCGATGTTGGTTCCAAAATGATGCTAGTACAGTCCTCGAAACCCTACAATTTAGAATTCTGACTTAGAACCAATTTGGAAACCATTCTAGGTGTGCTAGTTATAATCTCTAGAATTTTATCCTAGTTAAGTTTTATATTGTTACAATTATACTACTGTTACACGATTATCGATACAAATTAATATTATTAATTTACGAAAGAAAAAGTCAATTTAACATTTATTGGAAAAATTCGCATTTTCTGATTATTTGGCAAAACTTTGTATTTTGTAATATATCTAAAACTAGATTTTCCTCTAAATGAGAAAAACATGAATTTTGTTTAAATTACAAACTTGTAATTTATTATTACTTAATGTGAGAAAGTTATTTAATTTTCTATATATAAAAATAAATATTCAATTTTATTATTCTACGCTTTTACGAACAAAACAACATCCCAAAAAAATAAAGGAAAAATCTACGCTACACAATTACATTGCCATAAAAAAAAAAGGAAAGCTGGGCTTATGCCCTTATAGGCCTTTTTACATAAGTTGAAATAAGAGGAAAGGTTAGTACCTCTAAATAATATCCTGCACTTTAATTACTAAAACAAAATTAATAAACTAAATTAAAATAAATATTATTAAGAGTCTCAGACTTGGTCCAATCGTCACAAAATTAGCTAATGCCTCAATGTTCGGAAACCCCGGTTTCGTTTGTATTTAGCTAGGGCCCATGGACCAGTACGGTCGTCGCCCAAAAATTTAATTTATAAATATTTTCGAAAACCGATTTGAAATCCATTTATATAATTTTTATAAAATTTCGGCAGCATTTCCTCTATTTTCGGGATAACCCAAAACTGGGGAAATGCTAGAAACACAACCAGTAAAATTGTCCCAAACCTGGAAAAACCCATAAATAATTCCAGAAGCTATATATATAAATTATAATCCACATAAACATTCCCGAAAAATATTCGAAAAACCCAAAATAGGATCGGAACACCACTATACCAACAAACTATCATTCGGAAAAATCCGAATTAGATACTAATCCAAAATCCCAGGAACTTTTCCGAGACAAACTCGGATATTTCGAAATCCAACCAACAGAAACAAATTTCCGAAAATCTGAATTAAATCGGAAATTCCGAATACAGAAACATTCCCGAATCAATTCTCGGAAATTCCGAGAATTCGATGAAACCACAGAACCAATATGGTTTCGAAAATTTCGAAAACCAAGACGTAAACCAAAAACCGAATTCCCGGGGAGGAATCGGGGACCAACTCATCACAGACTACGGAACGAAAAGGGGGAAAGCAATTATACCTGGGGTTGCTCGGCTAGAGCTCTCAGATGAAAAGAGAAATTATCCATGTGAACAGCGGAACAGAATCTGTGAAACAACGAACAACGTCTCAGAAAAGCCGCGAGGCTCGGGACGAGCGGGGACTTCGGATCAGAATCCGAAAGTGAGGCAGACAGCAGCAGCGCTGTCGCGGGGCACTGAAACAGCGGGTCGGGAAACCTGGGGGAAAACAAATCAGGGCTAGGGCAAGGGCAGCCACGAAATCGGGAAGCACGCCGGGAGGCGGACGCACGGGACAGCATACACGGCGTCTGGGCTCGAACGGAGCCGGCGGGAGAACAGTCGGCGAAGGGGGTCGTCGCCTGAGCTACTGGAAGACCGTGCACGCGGGGGTCAGCCGGCTGGAGGCGCTGGTCGGTCGGGCGCCAAGCCGCGCGGGGGTGGCAGTCGGCCGGGATCGGGTCGGCCGAGAGGCCGGGCGGTCGGGATCAGCCTGGGTGGGGTCGCCGGCTTGGTTGGAGCCGGCGGAAACTCGGGATCGCCGGAGGGGTGCCGGATCGGGGTGCCAAAAGGGCTTGGGCGGAACTAGGGCTCGGAAAGTGGGTTTTGGGGAGTGGTTTTTGATGGAGAGTGAGGATGAGGGTTTAAATAGGAGTGAGCACCTGGGGGTACGGAAGCTAAAGTGCTCGGACGTTCGGAAAGGGAAATGGAGAAGGCGCGGCCGAGCGTTTTGTTGGCGTGAGAAAAATGAAGGGTTTTTAGGAAATATCAGTAGTAAACGAGAGTAAAAGAGTGCTTTAAGGAAAAGAATTGCTTTTCCCTTTGCTGAATGGATCAAATGAGTATAAGTATTTATAAAAGAAAATAACTTCTTTTCTTAAATAAAAATAGGGTTCAATATTATACTAATGAACTCAAGGTTAATTTCGGAAAACCGAAATTGGTTCAAGTCATAATAATTAATTTAGCAACAAATTATACAATAAAAATTTTACGGGTTTGACCAAACACTAAAATTCCAGAAATAATAATTTTCTAAAAAATATCATTTCCTAAATAAATGATTTATAATAATAATTGGCTAATTAAATATTGAATTAATTAATTAAAAAATTACGGGTTTCACGAGAGAGTAGTGTTTCGTCTTCCTGGCGAGACAGAGTTCTCATATTCGTATGGTACGGTCTCGAAGACGACAATGATGGTATCGAAAATCTCGGCGAGGCGTATGTTGCGTTCCGGCTGTGCGGGATACTTGGCATCAGTTCGAGACACGTGAAAGAATAATACAAATATAATGCAGACTGATGTTGTGGCAGATTTTCCCGATGTTTTCCCTGATGAGATGCCCGGGATGCCGCCGAATCGAGAAATAGAATTCAGCATCGACACCTTTTCGGATACACAGCCGATATCAAAGGCGTCTTACCAAATGGCTCTAGCAAAACTGAAGTAGCTGAAGGTACAATTATAAGAGTTGTTAGACCGCGGATTTATTCGCCCTAACTGTCACGCCCCGCTCCCGCAGGAGTGATCGTCCTTGCTAAGGCATGATGCCGCACGGGCCTAGGTTGCGCCCGTGCAAGGCTAAGTCCAGAAACGGCCGATTTGAGCTAGGCCACAGAGTCGCACAGAGTGTCCCCATTTGCAGCGAAAAGTAAATGAACACAAATTGAAAGCAAATTCAACTCTTTATTGACATTCAAGAAGTTTACAAGTGACGCTAGGCCGATATTACAAATCGCTCAAGCTCTCTCTCCCTGAAACATAAAAGGCGTGCCAAGTGGCTTACAAGATAGAATGATCCATGGCGATGTTCCGATAATTTATGTCTTGTCTATGGTGCTTCAGCTCCTAGCAACGCTCCAAGGCTCCAGAGATAGCTCCGTGCCTTAGCACGTTCGATGGAAGCTCCGCACCCGTCGGCGTCTCCTGCATCCTGCAAGCAGACTGTGGGGTTATCAGTACATTGTTATGCCCTGGTGGGGAGGCTAGCTCGCCCACAATGCTATCATTACCAAACACGTTCCATTTACTTTTGTGCATCGTCTATCATTCATTGTGTTTCTAATCTTGCCTTAGGATCAGTTTCATGGCATATTGCATAGCCTATCTCGTGTTGCGTAAAAAAAGTGTCGTATGGAATAGCATGCACGACTTACCCATACTTACCGTCTGGCCTTCCCTGTCCAACGTAAACCAAGTTAGTCAACAATTCATATGAAATAACTTAACGTAGTTCATGTGAGCATTCAATGTCAAGTGCGTGTCCTTGCCTCGATTTCTAGCACGTTGTAGGCACATTTTCTAACTCGTTTGCTCGAAGTACTCTTGATCATTTTGTGTGTTATATTCAATCCTATTCAGAAAGTGCTTTGTACAGTTACTTAGACTACTTAGATTTTAATGCAAGGACTTGCACGTGGATTGCCACCAGCAAATCCTACTTAAATCTATATGCACCGGTCGCTGGCATCACAAGCCATTTTGGACATCCAAGCCGTTGTATTTCTCAACTTAGCGTAGGGTGCAGACTGGCATACACCCCGTTAGTCTCTTAAAATACTGCAGCACTTACGTCCCCTGGATGGCCAAGTCCGTACCCAGGCAGCCCGTAAGCCTTATTTTGATTCCGCCTAGGCCGGCCACGATCCTCCCTTTGATCATGCCGCAAAATCCGTATCATCCGTGCACGGGTCCGTCCACGACCATTTTGTATTTTATCGTCATAGGCTAACCCTTAGCCACAATGCGTTATCGACCAGGTTGGCGTCCGTGCAGCACGGGTAGCGAGCCCCGTTGCACGTGCCCGTCACACCTGTCGCTAACCATTCTTTCTTTTTTATCTTTCATTTATTCTTTCTTTTCTTTGTTTCACTTGTCCGTTTGTTCATCGATTCATTCACGTATTCATTCTTTCATTCGTTGATTCATTCATTCACTTATTCGTTCATTCATTTATTTATACATTTTGCAACTCCTCGTGTGGGAGTCGCCTTGGCGACCCATCGGTCCCATAGTATTTCAATGTTGCTAAACTCTACTCGGAACGACTATGTTGATAGTCTTCCCGTTTCATTGTTGTAAACCATTCATTGTTTTCATTGTTTGAACGCATCAGAGACGTAAACGTAAGCTTGTGCCTTAGCACGAGCATGGAGCGCGGTGCGAGAGTTCTCACAATTTCCATGTTCTTTTCCATATTCTATACAAGCATACAAGATGGGATTAATCCCTTAGCTAGGTGCGCTGGGTCATTTATTAGCATGCGCGATGTTATCGCGTAGCGATTTCAGTGATAGTGTCCGTATTATTATGTGTCTAGGCTAAGCAAAGACGGGTTCATCGGAGCCACCCACCTTAGCGATGTTCGCATCGGCCGAGCGATACTCCGAACGCGCCTTTGAAAGTCTAAGTCTGGATTCATCTTGACGGGCTAATGTAAGCCTTGCATCGATTCTTCATCTGGTCGATGCCAACTCTTTGGGTCGACGGCTCGTTTGAGTCGTTGAACTTGCCGTTTGAATCGGCGTTTCGCTAGGACGGAGCGGGTTACTACATAATACACCACTCAAAACAAGTCTCGTCCTCGAGACTTCCTGAGTATAGGTCATCCTACCATTCCTTAACTCGCGTCGTCGTGTTTCTTAGGCAATCCCTATCGAATGGCTCTATCGTTCTTTGGCACCGAACTATACTCGATAACTTTCCAAGTTCTGTGTCGCATACGTTTGGGTCGATTTTATTGAATGGCTTTTCATTCATTTTAGAGTTGATTGTTCTTATTTAATTGTTGCGTTTCTTTGACTTGGTTGCTATTTCGACGTATCATGGGACTGAAACGGCCGCACGAGGTACGTTGAAATTCTCAAACACGAGAGTCGTGGGATGAGGCAAACTCACTCATTCGTTCATGCACATCTCAACACCCACTTGCAGCTGCATTCGAGTTCATCATATCGCTGAGTTTGGATCGTGCACGCATTCAAGGCGTCCCCCGAATACGTACATTTCAACCAAGCTTAGCGACTAGCGAAGTGTCACGACCCGCACCCGCTTTCTCGGATACGAGACGTGTCTAAGCCAGCCTACGCCGCAGAGTCGACGGTAGAACGCTGTCAAGCCCGCAAGAAATAAATGCTCAAAATGCAACATTTGCTGCTTATTCATATTTCTAAGTTTGTTACAACATTTACAACATTTATAATAAAATAAAATATAAGATTTTATAATTGCTTTCTATTTCTAGGTTGACCTCAGCATACTCCAGCCTTCCCCATGCTAAGAGTGATCGCGGCTAAACCTGAAAAATGTTGATTTCCAGTCAGGAATGGAACAAGTACACAAACCGACGGCAATGCGAAAACACAATAGAATTAACAAGACATGAAAATAACATATGAGATATAAAAACTGGAAAGAAAGGATAACGTGACACGGTGGAGATGAAAAGGAAAAATAAAAGACATCTACCTAGGTGGTATGAAATATCTATTTCGACATATGAACGGCTAGGAGGTAAATCTGGCACACTGCACGTGTCTTGTGCAGCAGCTATTATTCAAGAATAGACTCATGGGATAGTTCTGGGTAGTTCACATGTCTAGTAAGATATTTTCCCTCCCGACTACTCCGTGTGACGAGCGTGTCAACAAGCAGCAAGATATATGTATAAACATAAAATGAGAAGATTACTATGAATCGAAAGCAATCAGAAAGTGCACTTGCCTGAGGTCCTTAGCTGGAGAAACCAATAATACTATACCATTCAATGAGCCACAATCAGTCAACACATGCAGAAGTTTCCAAATGCTGAAATAAATAGTTCCAACGTTTTCAGAATAGTCAAATTAGCTAGAATTGCCTGTCCTTAAGTCCAATTCTGAACACATGGACAAAACGGTAATTTTGGGTCAAAGGTGTCCGCCGTTGGACCCGCTTTGTACCGAAAAGCGTGCCAAAGTCTATGGTCTCTAAAGTCGTCAAGCTATATGTCAACATGTCTGATTTTTCGATACGAACCCAACCGTATGTCCAAAGTTGGATTTCAGCGGGCCGTGCACAAAATCGTCCGTTGAATCGGACCGTTGACATATATATACAAATCCATGAAATATATAAAGGTCCATTTGAATCTACATATATGCATAAAACTTAACATTTAAGTTAACTAAAATATTACTCTAAAAGTTCAAAGACCAATATATTGTTAATCTCAAAACCAAAATCAGAGCCTAAAATATTTGTTTACAAGCCAAGTAATACATATATGTATATATATAGCTATTCTTGGAAAAATATTTATAATTATTTTAGATAGATATTTAAGAAAATATTTATTTCTCCTTTGAATAGAACCCCTTAATAATATATATAACTATAGGTCCAATATGGTAAGTCCAAATATTAACAAGTTTATATGACAAAGTATTTGCCAAAATAGATATATATTTGTATTTAGAAAGTATATATCTTAGAAATTATTTCTAAAAATAACAGGCCAAAATATCTCTTTATTGTCTTTATGAATAAGGCTAGACCCAACATAATAATAATTCGGTTTACTAAAGAAAATCTACATAGAATCTATTGAGCTCATACCAGTTTATTCTAGCCCCAAATACAAAATCTTATTACCATGCCTATTACAACTCAGTTGGCCCAAAATATTTATTAATGATAATATTAACCTCAAAACAATAATAATAATAATGGTAAATAAAATAACTATAACTAATAATATAACGAACTATAACCCCTGACAGCATTGAATGCCGATGCATATAGGGAAAAGAAGGCCTGCTGTTCCCCATACGTTATTGAGTATAATTAATAAATGTCATAAAAGGGGGGTGTTCCTTCACCTATGCAAAGGAAGAGAGAGAGAGAGAGGTGATAAGAAACTTACAAAGAGGGAAGGAGGGAACAGTTGTGAGGGGTTTCGCCGGAAGTTCGTCGTGCGCTGGCGAAGGAACGGTCGGTGGCAGCAACATCGTTGTGGCGTCGTGCGTGGCTCGGGAAGTAACGCCCGGATTTGGCACTGATAGTCGGGCGCGAGGTAGCTCCATCGCCGATGGCCGACGGAAGTTGGGAACGACCACCGGACGACGCGCGCGCGGGGGTGGTGGCGTTTGTGGTCGAGCGACTCGGGGCTGGCCGCTGAGGGTGCAAGCACCGTCCAGAGAAGGGACGGAAGCCAGTGCTGCCGACCATGAGGTCGGGCTGGCCCCGCCGGCGGCTCGACACTCGGCCGGAGGATCGAGAGGAGCGACGTCGACGGGCACGGATGCGCGAGGGCACGACTCCTCAAACGGAGGGTTCGTAGAGGACCGTCGACATGGGAGGCTGACACGCCATGGGTGCGGGGGCGGTAGTCTGGCGATACGCGGCAGTCGAAACGCTCAGCAGAGTGGGCGCTGAATCTGGCAAGCCCCCAGATCCGGACGGTGTCCTCTGGAAACCGGGCGGCAGGGAGACACGGCCTTGCGGCGGCGCACGTAGGAGACATATGCGGTGTACACGGTGGCGTGGATGGGGATGATGATGATGATAGGAGTAGTCATAGATGGTTCTGCAGGGATTTGAATCGTGAGGTATTCGTGGGGTGTATATGAACACAAAAATTTCGTGGGGATAGAAGTGTTGTTTCCTTATATATTGATGAGGGAATTTAATGATAGAGATATATTTTTATATGTATATAGATAAGATAGGGGTTTGGAAGAGTTGTGTTGTTTATATATATATATAGAGATAGAGAGAGAGGGAATCTTAGCGGCTTTAAGTTTTCCTTGGTTGGGAATTTCTATATATACATACATGACAAGATATATATATATATATATATATATATATATATATATATATATATATATATATATATATATATATATATATATATATATATATATATTAGATCCTTATCCGATTTTAAATAAGTTCAAAATAAATAACATGGAATCCTTTATTGGTCAAAGGAGTAATAACTAGCTTAAATTAAGTACATCAAATTTAATCATGATAATAAAAATAATATTTGCTATCATCAAAATAATTTGAATGATAAAACTCAATTCCAAGTCAAGTAAATGATCAGCCTAAAAGCTTGAAGTAAAATTTTAATGCTATCAAAGAAACTTAGATTACAAAAATACAATCGTACTATTAATTTCCTCAAAATAATTTAATTATACTAGTATAAATAAATCCTATTTTAAATAAATAGTTATCCTTGTAGTTCAAATATAACAATATCGCCCAAGTAATTTAAAAAAAATTTTAATCTAATTTTACTTCAAATGATTTGACAAAACTCTTTTTATCGAATAAAATGCTTATCAAATCACCTTCGAGGCCACTAATTCTGAAAGTTCAAAATAATGACAAATATCTTTGTGGTGCAAATTAATAAGCTCAAGGCTATAATATATTTTACTATGAGAGACTACTAGTTTTTGAAATGACAAGGTACAGTAAAATAACGTTTCTATGTTGCAAAAATAATTTATTTAGAAACACAAAAAGAAAAAGAAATATATAAAAAATAGAGAAATATAAAATTTTGGGAAGAGGAGTTATAGCAAAGTCGGACAAGCTACTCGTGATAGTTTCGATTTGTCGATCGTTTTGCTAACTTCGATTTAAAATCGAACTCATGTGTGTATCACATATCGTTTATCTCGGTCCTCGAGATGATTCGATTCGCTTCTCAAGCGCTCTTGTCAACAAAATCAATACGATTTCTTCTTAGCGGAGTCGACCAAGTCTAAGTAATTCTCGTCTGATTCGAGACCAAGTATTGCACTATCATCGAGTACATCTTCCGACCAATGATTCAATTCGTTATTCCAACTTTACTTGCGCAACATTCATCCCTATCATTCCCTTCGTTTGGGGCCAATCTCGTCGTCGTTCACGCACACTCCTAATTCCCCGTCCTACTCTAAGTCTTGTTGCCCAAGTCTATCGTCCATCCAGACGATACTGTAAATGCCATCGCACAGGTTCAATCACTCGGCATAGGGTCGTCCGCCTATCCGCTAGGTCAGCTCACAAGGTCATAGTTACACGTTAGGTCCGTGGCTCGTCGTGCAAGGTCGTTGCACGACGCTCTTCCCAAATCCTATGGTCAAGCCATTTGTTCGCTTGTACGGGAGTTTCTATCCAAGTTCGTTTCACTCATATTTCTAAACATCGAGCATGATCACCTAATTCGCATCAAGATAACCAATTCGTGTATTCGATCACGAGGTCATCCAGCTCGACAATACATTGCGCCCCAATCTCACGCGAGTCCGATTATCCACGGCGGTTCATGAATCACCATGCAACGCTCCCGCGGAATAATCATTCTCATCGGGGCGTAACTCTTGTTTGAGTTTTAGACTAACCCATTCTTGATACGCGGATTGGATCTACTAAATCCTCAAGTTCAATTCTTCAAGCACACAAATTCATTCTCGAGTCCACCTTCGCGTCAAACCACAAGACGAAGCAATCAGATTGCCACGCCATCCAAGTTCAATCACTCCCGCTGTATGAATCACCATATCAGCGCTCACGCGGAGTGATCATCATAATCCGATGCGACGCATGTTCGAGGCTGGAGTTGCACTCGCATAAGACAAGAATGTCGACGTTGGGGTTATCGTCGAAGCAAATCCAACATTTTATTTTCTATCCAAGCCAAGATCGAAAGTCCATTCATCATTTCGTTCAACTAAAAAAATCCTCGAGCCACGTCTATATTTTCCTCGACACATTTCAATATCAAAAGTATTGCATCCATCGGAACAATGACATTTGCACGGTCGTCATTCGCTGAGTCAGAGTACCCCCGAGTTATCGCATATCGATTTTTGATACACCTCAATACCATCAACGATATGCATAACCTGACGATCTTCCTTTGTAACCAATTTTGAGTCGTACGTTGATGCTGTTGTCCGAGTTGGATATTCCACGATTTTCTCGATATTCAAGATCAAGTTCGATCGCTATTTCTCAAGTTCAAAACTCAAGTAACATTTCATTTGAATCAATCCAAAATCGTACGTGCGATCCTTTAAGTTTCTTCGATCACGACATTCACTTTTATTCATCGTCCCGAATCATTTTCTTTCTCGCGTTGCTCATTCACAAGTTGTCCGAACGACATCTCGTTCGGGACACACGAAGTCACGACCAACTAAGCGTGACGCATTCTAAGGCTTTGCGCGATCGCATCGCCTCGCCGACGTACTCGTTGTGTTTTGTAATCCTCAATTTTCGCTCGAATGATTTTCCAAGAACATCCATACACCACTCGGATTCGAGCCATACGATCTAGTCGTCGATATTCATTCTTATTCTTCTCCGAACCTATCACATACACCACTCGGATTCAAGCCATACGATCTAATCCTCAATTACGTTCGCGTCATGCGCTAAGACACCCTTCAGATTCGTTCGACGAATCTCTAGCGTAATTGCTCACGTCGCCTCGACGTACTAAGTCGTTCGCACTAATCCTCAAAATCTAAGCCAATCTTTCGTGCACGCCTAAGCGTTAGTTTGATAGCGTTCCTATCGATATACACTCTAAGTGTAGCTTCGTTTTCGACCGAGCGGTACTTGATATCGCTCACAACTCGATTGCACCAAAAGTCGAGGTACGCGACACACGGCACAACTTAGCCAAAAGGCCATGTGCATAGCTATCCCGTACGGACTATATTCGAGTTCGCATGCTCCCTTATCCTCGTTTGAGCGATAATCGATCTCACTCGCAACTCATTTGCACCAGAAGGTCTAGGTGCGCGATACTCTGCACAACTTAGCCAAAAGGCTGCGTACGTAACCATCCCGTTCGAACTATACTTTGGTCTCGTGTACTTGTTTGCTGTCAGCGTAAGCTCATTCAAGCACGTACTGCGTTTGCTAACTCTTAGCATCGGTTCCTTCCAACTCAAGTTCGTCGTGGTGGCACAAAGGCCTTCGTTTATCGATCCCGTCCAACCGAGTAGTTGTACGAGCTTTTGATAATATTAGACTTATTGTATAGAACATTCCAAGGCACAATAAGAGAGAGCGTATACTTGTTTTGTTTCAACGAGCTTTCAAAACTGAGAAAATCGAAATGATGTCCAAGGACGTAAAGCCGTGCTCTGATACCAATCTGTCACGCCCCGCTCCCACAGGAGCGATCGTCCTCGCTAAGGCGTGATGCCGCACGGGCCTAGGTTGCGCCCGTGCAAGGCTAAGTCCAGAAACGGCCGATTTGAGCTAGGCCACAGAGTCGCACAGAGTTTCTCCATTTTCAGCGGAAAGTAAATGAACACAAATTAAAAGCAAATTCAACTCTTTATTGACATTCAAGAAGTTTACAAGCGGCGTTAGGCCGATATTATAAATCGCTCAAGCTTTCTCTTCCTGAAACATAAAAGGCCTGCCAAGTGGCTTACAAGATGGAATGATTCATGGCGATGTTCCGATACTTTATGTCCTGTATATGGTGCTTCAGCTCCTAGCAACGCTCCAAGGCTCCAGAGATAGCTCCGCGCCTTAGCACGTTCGATGGAAGCTTCGCACCCGCCGACGTCCCCTGCATCCTGTAAGCAGACTGTGGGGTTATCAGTACATTGTTATGCACTAGTGGAGAGGCTAGCTCGCCCACAATGCTATCATTACCAAACATGTTCCATTTACTTTTGTGCACCGTCTATCATTTATTGTCTTTCTAATCTTGCCTTAGGATCAGTTTCATGGCATATTGCATAGCCTATCTCGTGTTGCGTAAAACAAGTGTCGCATGGAATTGCATGTACGACTTACCCATACTTACCGTCCGGCTTTCCCTGTCCAACGTAAACCAAGTTAGTCAACAATTCATATAAAATAACTTAACATAGTTCATGTGAGCATTCAATGTCAAGTGCGTGTCCTTGCCTCGGTTTCTAGCACGTTGTAGGCACGTTTTCTAACTCGTTTGCTCGAAGTACTCTTGATCATTTTGTGTGTTATATTCAATCCTATTCAAAAAGTGCTTTGTATAGTTACTTAGACTACTTTGATTTTAATACAAGGACTTGCACGTGGATTGCCACCAGCAAAGCCCACTTAAATCTATATGTACCGGTCGTTGACATCACAAGCCATTTTGGACATCCAAGCCGTTGTATTTCTCAACTTAGCATAGGGTACGGACTGGCACACACCCCGTTAGTCTCTTGAAATACTGCAGCACTTACGTCCCCTGGATGGCCAAGTCCGCACCCAGGCAGCCCGTAAGCCTTATTTTGATTCCGCCTAGGCCGGCCACGATACTCCCTTTGATCATGTTGCGGAATCCGTATCACCCGTGCACGGGTTCGTCCACGACCATTTCATATTTTATCGTCATAGGCTAACCCTTAGCCACAATGCATTATCGACCAGGTTGGCGTCCGTGCAGCTTGGATAGCGAGCCCCGTTGCACGTGCCCGTCACACCTATCGCTAATCATTCTTTCTTTTCTTATCTTTCATTCATTCTTTCTTTTCTTTGTTTCACTTGTCCGTTTGTTCATCGATTCATTCATGTATTCATTCTTTCATTCGTTGATTCATTCATTCACTTATTCGTTCATTCATTCATTTACACATTTTGCAACTCCTCGTGTGGGAGTTGCCTTGGCGACCCATCGGTCCTATAGTCTTTCAATGTTGCTAAACTCTACTCGGAATGACTATGTTGATAGTCTTTCCGTTTTATTGTTGTAAACCATTCATTGTTTTCATTGTTTGAACGCATCAGAGACGTAAACGTAAGCTTGTGCCTTAGCACGAGCGTGGAGCGCGGTACGAGAGTTCTCACAATTTCCATATTCTTTTCTATATTCTATACAAGCATACAAGATGGGATTAATCCCTTAGCTAGGTGCGTTGGGTCATTTATTAGCATGTGCGGTATTATCGCCTAGCAATTTCAGTGATAGTGTCCGTATTATTATGTGTCTAGGCTAAGCAAAGACGGATTCATCGGAGCCACCCACCTTAGCGATGTTTACATCGGCCGAGCGATACTCCGAACGCGCCTTTGAAAGTCTAAGTCTGGATTCATCTTGACGGGCCAATGTAAGCCTTGCATCGATTCTTCATCTGGTCGATGCCAACTCTTCGGGTCGACGGCTCGTTTGAGTCGTTGAACTTGCCTTTTGAATCGACGTTTTGCTAGGGCAGAGCGGGTCACTACACTAACGTCTCTCCATGGGGAGCTTCCGTATTGTTTGTGAAGAAGAATGATGGATCGATGCGGTTATGCATCGACTATCATGAACTCAACAAGGTGACCGTACGGAATAAGTATCCCTTGCCACGAATTGACAACTTGTTTGACCAGCTGCAAGGCGCGTCAATATTTTCAAAAATCGATCTTCGTTCAGGCTTTCATCAGTTGAAGATGAAATCCGACGACGTATCGAAGTCTGCCTTCCACACTCGATATGGTCATTATGAATTCCTAGTCATGTCGTTCGGTTTAACGAATGTTCCAGCCACTTTTATGGATCTGATGAACCGAGTCTTTCGACCCCAAATTAATAAATTTGTAGTCGTGTTCATCGACGACATCTTTATCTACTCAAAGAATCGAGAAGAGCATGCAGAACACTTGAAGACGGTATTGCAGACTCTGCGTAAAAATAAATTATATGCCAAGCAGAGTAAATGCGAGTTATGGATGAGTAGTATGACATTTTTCGGACATGTAATCTCTGCCGAAGGTGTCACGGTAGACCCAAAGAATATTGAAGTGGTGGTAGATTGGAAACGACCTACCTCGGCTAGCGATATTCGGAGTTTTCTGGACTTAGCGGGCTACTACCGAAGATTCGTACGGAGCTTTTCAAAACTAGCGTCGTCTCTGACTCGCCTGACCCAGAACGGAGTAGTATTTGAGTGGAGTGACGACTGTGAATCCAGCTTTCAAGCGTTGAAGCAATGGCTCGTCTCTTCTCCAATCCTTGTACTTCCAGATGGTCCAGAAGGCTTTCAGATATTCAGTGATGCATCGGGAACTGGCCTCGGGTGCGTACTCATGCAGAGAGATAAAGTCATCTCCTACGCTTCACGGCAGTTGAAGCAGCACGAAAAAAACTATCTGACGTACGACCTAGAATTGGCGACGATCGTATTTGCATTAAAATTCTGACGGTACTACCTCTATGGTGTGGCGTACAGAATCTACACAGATCATAAAAGCCTGAAATACTTGTTTACACAACGAGAACTCAACCTACGGCAGCGACGTTGGCTTGAACTCATAAAAGATTACGAGATAACGATCGAGTATATGCCGGGCAAGGAAAACGTTGTAGCCGACACACTTAGCTGAATGTTTATGGGATCACTGGCCATAAATAATGAGATACAACGAGACCTTGAAGCGATGGGTATCGAACTCGGAATTGATTATCGACACTTGCACCTAGCTCAGTTGAAGTTAGGATCGAGCTTTCTTAGCAAAATAAAGACCGCACAGAAGGATGATTCATTCCTGAAAAAGATGCGTAAGCTGATTTCAATAGGAAGGGCGACTGACTTTGCGGAAGACAGAGACGGAACGATGCGACTAAAAGGAAGGCTCTACATTACTGAAACTGTCGAGCTCAGAAAAGAAATTCTGATGGAGGCACACTATGCAAAGTACTTGTTATATCCTGGAAGCACCAAGATGTACAAGAACTTGCGCACAAACTTATGGTGGCACGACATGAAGAAAGATGTGGCTACTTTCGTGTCACAGTGCATGGCGTGTCAGCAAGTGAAAGCGAAACACCAAAGGCCAGGCGAAGAGCTGCAGAATCTCGCCATTCCCGAGTAGAACTGGGATAACATCTCGATGGAGATTTTCAAAGACATTGCGGAAGAATGATACGATTTGGATCATTGTTGATAGATTGACCAAGTCGGCTCACTTCATCACAATTAAAGTAGGATGGAGCGTCGATCGGTTAGCATAAATCTATATCGACGAGATTGTTCGACTGCACGGGGTACCGGCCTCAATAATTTAGGACAGAGACGGACGATTCCTGTCGCATTTTTGGACGAGCCTGCAAGCGACGATGGAGACCAAACTAAACATTAGTTCTGCGTACCACCTCCAAACATACGGTCAGACGGAGAGGGTAAATCAAGTCTTAGAGGATATGTCGCGTTTGTGCACGATCGATTTAAAGACTAGTTGGGATACACATTTGCCGCTTGCAGAGTTTGCGTATAACAACAGCTATTAATAGAGCATTCAGATGGCTCCATACGAAGCACTCTACGGGAGGAAGTTTTGTTCACCAATATGCTGGAACGAAGTCGGAGAGCGACAAGTGCTTGGACCGAAACTGGTGGAGCAGGCCGTCGAAAAAGTTCGCTTCATCTGTCACTACCACTTTTCTAGCTTGAGGGTATTTTGGTCATTTTCAAAAAATTTAGAATTTAATTTGAATTATTATTATTATATTTAATTAATGTGATTTTTGAGTGATTTTTAGAATAATTATTTTTGGTGTTTTAGAGACTTTGACTTAAGTTGACCTTGTAGACTAACCTAGTGGCTAACCTAGGTCTTGACTAAGAGATTAGGATTTGAGAACCTAGGTTGACTTAAGTTCATGAGGATGAACTCATTGGGATTAATTTGGTGAAATTAGGAGTTAGTTTGATATGGAAATGGCTTGTGAAGTCACAAGTCATTTTATGACTAATAGGCTTAATGGCCCATAGCCCACACCCATTGAACCAAGCCCTAACCCTAGGAATTCTGAATAGCCTTTTTGGTCAGCCCCTCCCCTATTTATATGCTCTTAAAACTAGGGTTGCCTCTTTAGAAAACTTGCCATTTGGAAGAGGTGAGTCCCCAACTTTGTAAATCCTTAGAAAATCCATTTCTTCTCCAAATTCCTTCAAATAAATTACAATAGGACCTAATTCCTTTGTTCTTGCTGTTGGTAATAAGTTTTGACATGAAGGAAACAATTTGGAGAGCTTTTTGTGGTTTGAGAGATCCTTCTCTTTGGAGCTTTTTGGGAGCTTGTACACCTATAGGTATAATCCTATTTAATGCCCTTAAATTCTGTCAAAAATCATTTTAGGGAAGCCCTAGCCCTCACCTAACAGTAGGATAGGCTAACCCTAGGTTTTGGACTCGTTTCGTGTCCGTATCGGACACGTATCAGAGTTAGATCTAGGTGTTCGACGAAATGTCTCAAAGGACATTTCGTTCGAGATTTTTGATTCTAAATGAATAGAAAATTAGCCCTAGGTGTCGTCTAAGGATTCCCAGTGTCGTGTGGTGTTTTGTGTGTCGTGTCGAGTCGTGGGGATACGGGAACACGCGGGTGCGGGTGCGTGCGCGCGGCACTGTAGCTCCCCTGCTACTCGGGGGCTACTGCGCGCTGGACACGCGACTTCGACATGTGATTTTTGGCGTAGGGATAGGGACACTGACTGACACGAGGCTCGCAAAGTTTCACGAGTCCTCGTGTCGTGTCGGATACGTTATTCCGTGTGCACGGGGAGAACACTGGTGCGTGCGTGGGCTGTGTGTATGCTCCGTTGTTAAATCGATTTTAAATGTTTCAAATTATGTTTTAATGTTTAATTAAGATCCTAAATGTGATGTTAAACCCCTGTTACACCACGTTACATAATTGTTTGGGTTTTATATTGTGTTTTGGCTCGAAATGGTTTTAATTAACTGCCTTCTCTGATACATGTTCTGATACTTTGATTTCCAGTTTTTCCTAACCATTTTAATTCTCTTGTGATATGTTTTTCAACTGATTTTTGGATCCCTACAGGTTACATATTATGTTAACTAAGTGTAGGGCATTCGAGTTGGGCTTGGGGATGTGTAGATGGGATTTTGGTATTCGAGTTGAGTTGGTCTCAACTGTTGTGAACTTTTTTTCTGTTTATATGAACTGAGTTCATGATGTTATTAAACTAAAATTTGAGTTATGATTTATGTCAAACCTGAGAATAGTTTTCACCATATTATTAGATTTGTTCACTGTTTCCTCTTCATTGTTATCAATGCTGTTTTCTGTTGAAACCTGGGAATTGATTTCCTTTACATTCATGTCAAAACCTGAGATAATTATTGAATAGGCTGTTAACTGATTATTAGTTGTAACTTGATTCCCAGTTTTCAACATGAAACCTGAGATTGGTTTTCTGCACAACTGTTCCTTTCCAATGGGCTAAAATCTGATTTCACATTTGATTGATTCCAATGAATGTACTGCAAACTGAATTTTTTATGTTTAATTGTAAACTGCTATTGAACTGTTGCTTACATTAAATCTGAAATGAGGATTATCATATTAGACTGTTTGGGACTTTAGTTAAAGGAATTTTGATATGAGTTAGTGACCCCCCTCTTAACTGTAAACTGAATTTTCCTCCTTTCCTTACTGTTACATAATGCACTGATTTTTCCTTTCATTATATCAATGTTGTTCACTGTTGAAACCTGAGATTCTTCTTCCTTTTAAAACTGAGTTTAAATCCTTGATAACCTATGATTCAATATGTTGGCTGGGATGAGATTTTGTTCTCAGTTTTCATTACCTGGGTTTGAGTTCAGTTTGTTGGACTGGTCCCTTATTAGTTTTTTTGAGTTTATATGTGAAGGTAAAAATCTGAGATTAAGGATTGATTTATGATATAGGAATTGGTATGTAGAGTTTTTGGTTTCAACTTAATAACTGTTACATTGATTCCCTTCCATTGCTTTCCTACGTGGTGTTAACCTGGGCTAGGAAGTAGATTCCAGTTCCTATTTATTAACTGTTAACTGTTTTTGGGGATCAATGTGTGTACTGTTTTGACTGTTAATTAATGCTATGGACTGAATTTGGCCCTCTAGCCACACACACACTCATTGTTAACTGCTCTTCTTAACCTGGGATTTAGTCCCTGTTATTCCAGTTTCTCTTGAACAGTACACACACCACACTACAGTTTATTCACAGATTTTAGTTCCTTGCTCACTCACCCTATAATCTATCACAGTGTCCTTTGGCACTAGTCACACACCCTTGTGTGGTTCACACAAGCCTATGGGCTAGACACACTGACACACCTGTTATGTGTTTCCCCCTCACACTCTATGTATGTACCTAATATATATAGGCATTGTTATATATATATATATATATATATATATATATATATATATATATATATATATATATATATTTATATATATATATATATATATATATATATATATATATATATATATATATATATATATATATATATATATATATATATATATATATATATACAAGTTTTCCTATATATGTGTATTCCTATATATATATATATATATATATATATATATATATATATTTATATATATATATATATATATATATATATATATATATATATATATATATATATATATATATATATATATATATATATATATATATATATATATATATATATATAGGTGTCAAAAAAAAAAAAATATATATATATATAGGTGTCATGATGTGTGGGGTTATGCTATGTGTCATAGAGTATGGAATACCATAGGACTAATGTATTGTATAGATGATATGGCGTGTTATAGATTATGTTATAGAGTATTGGATAGATGTTTCCTAATAGACTATTAGTCATAGTATAACCTAGAGTAGACTTGTTAGAACCTAGAATAGTTTGGTTAGACCTAGATTAGACTAGTTTGACCTAGATTAGACTTGGTTGACCTAGTTTGACTTCTAGGGTTGACCAGAGTTGACCAAGAGTTGACTTTGGTCTAGATTGACCTAGTTTCATGTAGAATGCATTAATTTGCATTGTATTATCATTCTGGACTGGTTGTGACTCGTACTGTTCTAAATAGGAGCCAGACACCACTTCTCGGACAGTACTTTCATCTCGAACTTTTAGATAGCAGGCGAGTACATTCTCTGATCTTTTCGTACCTGTCTGGATATATTCATGCTCTAGATTACTCTACATGATGTTGACTCGTATCTTCACGGATTAGTACTATATGGATCCTTTCCTGAGATGTTATCCCTCTATGGGTGCATCGGGTATTACATGTTCATGTACTTTATCATGTGCATCACGTACTCCTTGTACTCGTACTAGTTCATGTTTTTACATGTTCTCATGTGCTATCACGTGCCTCATGTACTACTCATTACATGAGTTCACGTATCTTAGTTGTATTCATGTGCTTATAACGTAACTTGAATGGATCCTTGTGTACTGATTGGGGCGGGGTGAGTAGAATTGGTTATGTGAACACTATCCCAAGTAGCTGTATAAATGTGCCTCCTTATTTGTATTCATGTGCCCCTAAGCCGTTTACATAACCATATTGTACTCTAAATCACGTAGTCACTTACAGTCTTTACTATCATGTATCTATTTCCAGTTACAAAATATCTCCTGTTTTACTTGTACTTTCATTCAGCACTTCCTGTATTTTACTCTATTGTAATGATTTATACTCCTAACCTGATATAAACTGTTGAGAGATATGTGCTCGTTCCCGTCCTGACTGGACCTGTTGAAATATTACAGAGGACGAGGCTGAGGCGTTCTGCCCTACTTACTACGGTGCCACACTAGATGAGTGCCCAGATTTGGACCAGCAGTAGGATCCATTAGCTGTAGACGACACTCCATTAGTTTAGGATTGTCTTACTTTTTGGGATTATTGTACTAGACTTTGAGATATCCTGAGATGTATTTATTTTTAGACACTTAGAACTCTGGATTGTATCTCTGTGATTCTCTGTTCTGGATATTGTTATCTTTCATTATCTATCTATCTTACCTGTTCTACCTTAGCTGTGGTTGAGTTTATTTCTGTTATGTCACCCCCATTCGGGGAGTATAACTGTATTACCTTCAATTGTTAGATGTTGTGACCTAGGACAGCGTTCTACCGCCGACACTGTGGCGTAGGCTGGACGTACCCACGTCTCGTGCCCTTACTCTAGGGTGCGGGTCGTGACACGTTTTTAGTGGTGGCCCATGCAGGTCTAGGATATAAGTGTAGTGGTATTCGAACTAGAATATCGCTGCAACCTGCAGTAGAAATTAGCATATGTTTGAAGGTACTCAATCACACTAGGAAAACTCCTTATCAGATTTCGTATATCTATTTTGCTGCTTATTGTCTTCCTTAGAATTTTAAACTGTCCTCCTTTGATTATTTCGACTCATTCTCAGTAATTGCTTCTTGTTTGATCTGTGTCTCCAGGATTGTTGAGACGCGATCGCATCGCCCCATGACGGGAGAGGCTGGAGAGGGGTCGGCCACCTCTCATGTCCAGCATCCAGCTCCCGGTGCCACAGGGCCAGTGCAGCCCTCAGGAGTGGGAGTTTCTGCCACTTTTGGAGGAGCATCTCCAGCAGTCAGGAGGCCAGTTGTGATTCCAGAGATCCTTCCCACGCAGCAGCCTCCGCCTGCGGGGATGGTAGATACTGCCCATCTCTTCTCCTTCGTGGAGAGGATTCTTGAGTCTCACCAGCAGCAGCAGACGAGGCAGACTGCAGATTTCAGGCAGGAGATCGATGAGGCGCACCAGCTAGTTCGCACCACAGTGGAGATGATCACAGCTCAGGGGACTCAGCAGCAGCCCCGTCGGAGGGAGAAGGATATACAGGACTTCCAGAAGATGCACCCTCGGGAGTTCTTCGGCACAGAGGGCATCCACGTTGCAGACGATTGGATAGAGCATATTGAGGAGATCTTCCGACTGGCGGAGATACCAGATCGACTCCAGATCGAGGCAGCGGGCAGCCAGATGCAGGATTTGGCCCGTACATGGTATCAGGCAGATCCCAGAGTAGGAGTTGAGGGCCAGACTTGGGCCCAGTTCAAGGAGCTGTTCAAGGAGCAGTTCTTTCCTGATGTTGCCTTGGGAGGTATCGAGGCACAGTTCGAGGCTCTGGTTCAGGAAAACCAGACAGTAGCTGAGTATGCCAGGGAGTTCTGCAGATTGGCCCGGTTCATTGATGACTTGACTGAGAAGACGAAGGCGAGGAAGTTTCGTCGAGGTCTGATTAGAGAGATTCGGTCGCTGACTAAGAGCGACCGGAACGCCACTTTTGCTGAGATATTTTCTGGGGCCATGGCAGCGGAGGACGACCTAGGGCTGAAACTGAAGAGAGGTCGTGACTTCCAGAGTGGCAGTAGCAGTCAGGGGTAGGCCAAGAGGCCTCACTTCCAGCAGCAGCAGCAGCAGAGGCCAGTGCAGCAGTATCAGCAGCAGCATCAGCAGCAGAGGCCAGTGCAGCAGCACCAGCAGCAGAGAGGGCAGCAGGCACCTCGTCCGGTAGTCATTTGTGCCTTCTGCAAGAAGCCAGGGCACATGATCCATAAGTGCAGGAAGAAGCTAGGCAAGTGCCTACTTTGTGGTGCTGGAGACCACCAGTTGAGGGACTGTCCAGGGGCTTTTGGCGAGGACAGCAGGAAGGTGGAGCCAAGGCTCCAGCAGGCCAACAGAGGGAACCAGCCCTGCCGATCCAGCAGCAGAGGTTCCAGCAGCACCAGTAGCAGGCACGAGGTGGACAGCAGGGGCGAGCTTTTGCCATGGCAGCTGAGGATGCTGAGGTTATCGGAGAGTTGATAGCAGGTTCGGTTCTTCTCGACTCCCTTCCAGCATTTGCACTCTTTGATTCAGGGGCTTCCCACAGCTTTGTGTCTGTATTATATGCTATTAGACACAGTTTGATTTCAGAACCATTGCCTAGGACCTGTAAGATCACGACCGGGGGTGGGGTCATCCTCGTGAGTGATGTTTGCAGAGGGCGGAGTGTCATTTTGGGAGGCCGAGAATTGAGGGTGAGTCTACTAGTCATGCCATTACCGAACTACGACATTGTATTAGGTATGGACTGGCTGAGTAGACACCACGCCCGTATTGATTGCCGTGGGGGTAGAGTTTTGTTCGGGGCTCCAGGAGAGCCAGAGTTTGAGTACACCCGACGGCAGGCAGAGCAGGACGGCGGAGTCTTCTGTGGAGCATCAGTCGAGGAGCAGGTGGCTCCGTATCCCTTGATCGCAGAGTTTATGGACGTATTTCCAGAAGAGTTGCCAGGGCTTCCACCGGACAGAGATATAGAGTTCTCGATAGACTTGGTTCCCGGTGCGGAACCGATCTTCCAGCATGTCTATCGAGTGAACAACAGCGAGTTAGTGGAGCTGAAAAAGCAGGTGGATGAGCTGCAGGACAAGGGCTTCATTCGCTCGAGTTCTTCACCTTGGGGTGCACCGGTACTTTTCGTACCCAAGAAGGATGGGTCGGTACGTATGTGTATCGACTACAGGGTACTTAACAACCTGACAATCAAAAACAGATACCCACTGCCGCGGATCGATGATCTGTTTGATCAGTTGAGCGGAGCTCGGGTGTTCTCCAAGATTGATTTGAGGTCGGGTTATCACCAGGAGAAGGTGAAGAAGGAGGATATCCCCAAGACCGCTTTCAGGACGCGGTACGGGCAGTTTAAGTTTTTGGTTATGCCGTTTGGGCTAACCAATACACCAGCAGTGTTTATGAATCTAATGAACAAGGTGTTCCACCAGTACTTGGACAAGTTCGTGGTGGTGTTCATTGATGATATCTTGATATATTCCAAGACTGAGGAGGAGCACGAGGAGCATCTGCAAATAGTGCTAGAGACTCTCAGGCAGGAGCAGCTTTATGGGAAACTCTCCAAGTGTAAGTTTTTCTTGGACCGGGTGGACTTCTTGGGGCATGTGGTGACTGGAGATGGTATCTCAGTTGACCCCAAGAAGATTGTAGCAGTTGAGGCTTGGACAGCGCCGACTTCAGTAGCAGAGATCAGGAGTTTCCTGGGGCTGGCAGGATATTACCGGAGATTTGTGCAGGATGTCTCCCGGGTTGCAGAGCCGTTGACACGGTTGACCCGGAAGGATACTGAGTTTGTTTGGTCAGAGGAGTGTCAGGCAGCTTTTGATGAGTTAAAGAAGCAGCTTACGACAGCTCCGATTCTGACATTGCCTTCAGGATCAGGTGGATTCACTATTTATAGTGATGCTTCAGGGAAGGGGCTGGGTTGTGTCTTGCAGCAGCATAGAAAGGTGATTGCCTATGCTTCCAGGCAATTACGTCCTCATGAGAAGAACTACCCTACCTATGACCTGGAGCTGGCGGCGGTGATTTTTGCTTTGAAGTTATGGAAGCACTATCTGTATGGCGAGAGGGTGGAGATCTTCATAGACCACAAGAGCTTGAAGTACGTGTTCACTCAGAAGGAGTTGAACATGAGGCAGCATAGGTGGCTTGAGTTGATGAAGGACTTTGATATCGCACTCCAGTATCACCCAGGGAAGGCCAACGTGGTTGCCGATGCCTTGAGTAGGTATCCGACAGTCATGTGTTTGACTATAGATCGGTACCTGCTTACAGATTTGGAGAGCCTTGGGATAGAGGTGATTGTGCCCGGAGTGCAGATGCAGTTATGGGGCCTTCAGATATAGTCGGACTTGATAGACAGGATCAAGACGGCACAGTTCGATAATGTGGCTCTACGGTGTATCCGAGAGCAGATCAGTATGGGAGTAGAGGATACCGAGTTCTCACTTTCAGAGGATGGTGCCCTGAGGCACGGTGCCAGGTTATGTGTACCTAGCGGGGAGCTCAGAGAGCAGGTTATACAGGAGGCTCACAGATCGTAGTATTCTATACATCCTGGTGCCAACAAGATGTACAGGGATCTGCGAGAGCATGTCTGGTGGTACGGGATGAAGAGGGAGGTGTCCAACTTTGTAGCCAGATGCTTGATCTGTCAGCAGGTCAAGGCAGAGAGGCAGAGGCCCGGGGGATTGTTGCAGCCGTTGCCCATTCCAGAGTGGAAGTGGGAACATATTACCATGGATTTTGTATCGGGGTTGCCGTGTACACCAGGAGGAAAAGACGCGATTTGGGTCATCGTTGACAGGTTGACCAAATCGGCCCACTTCTTGCCATTCAAGGTGGGTACGTCTACAGAGAGGCTCGCGAAGTTGTATATGAGGCAGATAGTCAGGATTCACGGAGTTCCCGTCAGCATAGTCTCAGATCGGGATAGCCGCTTTACTTCCCATTTCTGGAGGAGTCTACAGACTAGCTTGGGCACTCAGCTCAAGTTTAGTACCGCATACCACCCCCAGATGGACGGACAGTTAGAGAGGACTATTCAGACCCTTGAGGATATATTGCGGACGTGTGTCCTGGATTTTGGAGGTTCCTGGGAGGATCACCTGCATTTGGTAGAGTTTGCTTACAATAACAGTTTTCTGGCCAGCATTGAGATGTCACCGTTTGAGGCTCTGTACGTGCGTAGGTGTCGTACACCCTTATCTTGGGATGATATTGGAGAGCGAGCTTTACTGTGACCAGAGATGGTTGTTGACGCAGCCGAGAAGGTGAAGCTCATCAGGGACAGACTTCGCGTGGCACATGACAGACATCGGCACTGGGCCGATAGCCACCGGAGGCCGCTGGAGTTTGAGGTACAGTTTTAGAGATAGGATTAGAAGTAGGTTGTATTTTGTTTTGTTGATTGATCATGTTTGATTTTTAGTAACTTGAGACCTTGATTGTGATTAGGTTGGAGACATGATTTTTCTGCGGATATCTCCGACTCGTGGTACGATACGTTTTGGTGGAGGTGGGAAGCTTAGCCCGCGCTTCATCGGCCCTTTCGTTATCAGCAGGAGAGTCGGTGACGTGGCATACAGGCTAGACTTGCCATCTGCACTAGTGGGCGTCTACAACGTATTTTACGTATCACAGCTGAGACGGTACGTGGCTGACCCTAGCCATATACTCGATCACTCGGAGATAGAGGTTGGACCTACTCTCAGTTATCCAGAGCAGCCTGTGGAGATTCTGGATCGTCGAGAGAAGGTATCGAGGAACCAGGTGATACCCTTGGTACGCGTCGCATGGAGGCATCATTCTCCAGGAGAGTCTACCTGGGAGCGGGAGGATGAGATGCACGAGCGGTACCCCTATCTTTTTGGACCATGAGGTATACTTTCTATCCTTCTTAGCAGTTAGTTTCGCCTTTAAATTTCGAGGACGAAATTATTTTAGGGGGCTAGATTTGTCACTACCACTTTTCTAGCTTGAGAGTATTTTGGTCATTTTCAAAATTTTAGAATTTAATTTGAATTATTATTATTATTATATTTAATTAATGTGATTTTTGAGTGATTTTTAGAATAATTGTTTTTGGTGTTTTAGAGACTTTGACTTAAGTTGACCTTGTAGACTAACCTAGTGGCTAACCTAGGTCTTGACTAAGAGATTAGGATTTGAGAACCTAGGTTGACTTAAGTTCATGAGGATGAACTCATTGGGATTAATTTGGTGAAATTAGGAGTTAGTTTGATATGGAAATGGCTTGTGAAGTCACAAGTCATTTTATGACTAATAGGCTTAATGGCCCATAGCCCACACCCATTGAACCAAGCCCTAATCCTAGGAATTCTGAATAGCCTTTTTGGTCAGCCCCTCCCCTATTTATATGCTCTTAAAACTAGGGTTGCCTCTTTAGGAAACTTGCCATTTGGAAGAGGTGAGTCCCCAACTTTGTAAATCCTTAGAAAATCTATTTCTTCTCCAAATTCCTTCAAATAAATTGCAATAGGACCTAATTCCTGTGTTCTTGCTGTTGGTAATAAGTTTTGACAGGAAGGAAACAATTTGGAGAGCTTTTTGTGGTTTAAGAGATCCTTCTCTTTGGAGCTTTTTGGGAGCTTGTACACCTATA
Organism: Iris pallida; assembly: GCA_029216955.1. Lineage (NCBI taxonomy): Eukaryota > Viridiplantae > Streptophyta > Magnoliopsida > Asparagales > Iridaceae > Iris > Iris pallida. The sequence continues at coordinate 17,242,713 of JANAVB010006599.1, read as the reverse complement.
GGTATAATCCTATTTAATGCCCTTAAATTCTGTCAAAAATCATTTTAGGGAAGCCCTAGCCCTCACCTAATAGTAGGATAGGCTAACCCTAGGTTTTGGACTCGTTTTGTGTCCGTATCGGACACGTATCAGAGTTAGATCTAGGTGTTCGACGAAATGTCGGGACATTTCGTTCGAGATTTTTGATTCTAAATGAATAGAAAATTAGCCCTAGGTGTTGTCTAAGGATTCCCAGTATCGTGTGGTATTTTGTGTGTCGTGTCGAGTCGTAGGGACACGGGAACACGCGGGTGCGGGTGCGTGTGCGCGATACTGTAGCTCCCCTACTACTCGGGGGCTACTGCGCGCTGGACACGCGACTTCGACACGTGATTTTTGGCGTAGGGCTAGGGACACTGACTGACACGAGGCTCGCAAAGTTTCACGAGTCCTCGTGTCGTGTCGGACACGTTATTCCGTGTGCACGGGGAGAACACTGGTGCGTGCGTGGGCTGTGTGTATGCTCTGTTGTTAAATCGATTTTAAATGTTTCAAATTATGTTTTAATGTTTAATTAAGATCCTAAATGTGATGTTAAACCCCTGTTACACCACGTTACATAATTGTTTGGGTTTTAGATTGTGTTTTGGCTCGAAATGGTTTTAATTAACTGCCTTCTCTGATACATGTTCTGATACTTTGATTTCCAGTTTTTCCTAACCATTTTAATTCTCTTGTGATATGTTTTTCAACTGATTTTTGGATCCCTACAGGTTACATATTATGTTAACTAAGTGTAGGGCATTCGAGTTGGGCTTGGGGATGTGTAGATGGGATTTTGGTATTCGAGTTGAGTTGGTTTCAACTGTTGTGAACTTAATGTTTTTTTTCCTGTTTATATGAACTGAGTTCATGATGTTATTAAACTAAAATTTGAGTTATGATTTATGTCAAACCTGAGAATGGTTTTCACCATATTATTAGATTTGTTCACTGTTTCCTCTTTATTGTTTTCAATGCTGTTTTCTGTTGAAACCTGAGAATTGATTTCCTTTACATTCATGTCAAAACCTGAGATAATTATTGAATAGGCTGTTAACTGATTATTGGTTGTGAGTTGATTCCCAGTTTTCAACATGAAACCTGAGATTGGTTTTTTGCACAACTGTTCCTTTCCAATGGGCTAAAATCTGATTTCACATTTGATTGATTCCAATGAATGTACTGCAAACTGAATTTTTCATGTTTAATTGTAAACTGCTATTGAACTGTTGCTTACATTAAATCTGAAATAAGGATTATCATATTAGACTGTTTGGGACTTTAGTTAAAGGAATTTTGATATGAGTTAGTGACCCCCCTCTTAACTGTAAACTGAATTTTCCTCCTTTCCTTACTGTCACATAATGCACAGATTTTTCCTTTCATTATATCAATGTTGTTCACTGTTGAAACCAGAGATTCTTCTTCCTTTTAAAACTGAGTTTAAATCCTTGATAACCTATGATTCAATATGTTGGCTGGGATGAGATTTTGTTCTCAGTTTTTATTACCTGGGTTTGAGTTCAGTTTGTTGGACTGGTCCCTTATTAGTTTTTTTGAGTTTATATATGAAGGTAAAAATCTGAGATTAAGGATTGATTTATGATATGGGAATTGGTATGTAGAGTTTTTGGTTTCAACTTAATAACTGTTACATTGATTCCCTTCCATTGCTTTCCTATGTGGTGTTAACCTGGGCTAGGAAGTAGATTCCAGTTCCTATTTATTAACTGTTAACTGTTTTTGGAGATCAATGTGTGTACTGTTTTGACTGTTAATTAATGCTATGGACTGAATTTGGCCCTCTAGCCACACACACACTCATTGTTAACTGCTCTTCTTAACCTGGGATTTAGTCCATGTTATTCCAGTTTCTCTTGAACAGTACACACACCACACCACAGTTTATTCACAGATTTTAGTTCCTTGCTCACTCACCCTCTAATCTATCACAGTGTCCTTTGGCACTAGTCACACACCCTTGTGTTGTTCACACAAGCCTATGGGCTAGACACACTGACACACCTGTTATGTGTTTCCCCCTCACACTCTATGTATGTACCTAATATATATAGGCATTGTTATATATATATATATATATATATATATATTTATATATATATAAAAATATACATATATATATATATATATATATATATATATATATATATATATATATATATATATATATATATATATATATATATATATATACAAGTTTTCCTATATATGTGTATTCCTATATATATATATATATATATATATATATATATATATATATATATATATATATATATATATATATATATATATATATACAAGTTTTCCTATATATGTGTATTCCTATATATATATATATAGGAATACACATATATAGGAAAACTTGTATATATATATATAAAAAAAAAATATATATATATATATATATATATGGTGTCATGATGTGTGGGGTTATGCTATGTGTCATAGAGTATGGAATACCATAGGACTAATGTATTGTATAGATGATATGGCGTGTTATAGATTATGTTATAGAGTATTGGATAGATGTTTTCTAATAGACTATTAGTCATAGTATAACCTAGAGTAGACTTGTTAGAACCTAGAATAGTTTGGTTAGACCTAGATTAGACTAGTTTGACCTAGATTAGACTTGGTTGACCTAGTTTGACTTCTAGGGTTGACCAGAGTTGACCAAGAGTTGACTTTGGTCTAGATTGACCTAGTTTCATATAGAATGCATTAATTTGCATTGTATTATCATTCTGGACTTGTTGTGACTCGTACTGTTCTAAATAGGAGCCAGACACCACTCCTCGGACAGTACTTTCATCTCGAACTTTTAGATAGCAGGCGAGTACATTCTCTGATCTTTTCATACCTGTCTGGATATATTCATGCTCTAGATTACTCTATATGATGCTGACACGTATCTTCACGGATTAGTACTATATGGATCCCTTCCTGAGATGTTATCCCTCTACGGGTGCATCGGGTATTACATGTTTATGTACTTTATCATGTGCATCACGTACTCCTTGTACTCGTACTAGTTCATGTTTTTACATGTTCTCATGTGCTTTCACGTGCCTCATGTACTACTCATTACATGAGTTCACGTATCTTAGTTGTATTCATGTGCTTATAACGTAACTTGAATGGATCCTTGTGTACTGATTAGGGTGGGGTGAGTAGAATTGGTTATGTGAACACTATCCCAAGTAGCTGTATAAATGTGCCTCCTTATTTGTATTCATGTGCCCCTAAGCCGTTTACATAACCATATTGTACTCTAAATCACGTAGTCACTTACAGTCTTTACTATCATGTATCTATTTCTAGTTACAAAATATCTCATGTTTTACTTGTACTTCCATTCAGCACTTCCTGTATTTTACTCTATTGCAATGATTTATACTCCTAACCTGATATGAACTGTTGAGAGATATGTGCTCGTTCCCGTCCTGACTGGACCTGTTGAAATATTATAGAGGACGAGGCTGAGGCGTTCTACCCTACTTACTACGGTGCCACACTAGATGAGTGCCCAGATTTGGACCAGCAGTAGGATCTATTAGCTGTAAACGACACTCCATTAGTTTAGGATTGTCTTACTTTTTGGGATTATTGTACTAGACTTTGAGATATCCTGAGATGTATTTATTTTTAGACACTTAGAACTCTGGATTGTATCTCTGTGATTCTCTGTTCTGGATATTGTTATCTTTCATTATCTATCTATCTTATCTGTTCTACCTTAGCTGTGGTTGAGTTTATTTCTGTTATGTCACCCCCATTCGGGGAGTATAACTGTATTACCTTCAATTGTTAGATGTTGTGACCTAGGACAGCGTTCTACCGTCGACACTGCGGCATAGGCTGGACGTACCCACGTCTCGTGCCCTTACTCTAGGGTGCGGGTCGTGACATCATCCGAGATAGACTCTATATCACGCAAAGTCGACAAAAGAGCTACACAGATATTCGCCGACAACCGCTAGAGTTTTTGGTCGGGGACCATGTGTTTCTGAAAGTAACGCCCATGCGTGGTGTGATGCGGTTCGACGTTAAAGGCAAATAGAGTCCGAGATTTGTATGCCCCTTCGAGATAATCGAACGAGTTACAACGGTAGCTTATCGGATCGCACTACCTCCTGCCTTGGCTGATGTGCACGATGTTTTCCATATTTCACGACTTTGAAAATACGTGCACGATCTAAGTCCTAGATACAGCAGGCTGCGTCTCGGCGAGTGAGCTCTATATAAGAGTTCCTTCGATGGGGTCGGACCATTGTATGATTTTTTTGGAGCTTTTGTCGCTTGGTTTTAATGAAGTGCTTTCGTATCATTTTCTGAATGCAATTACGAATTTCGAAGCGAAGGAATAAAGAAGGAATCCTAACAAAGTATTGGTGCCATTGCAGGAGCTCGCGTAACTAAAACTTGAACGTTGCGAAGCGCTTCGATGGTCGGCACGATCAAAGAACTTGGTGGGTGATTCGGCCCCTTCTTTTCTGCTCTGTTTCGTAAACGAAATTTCTTTGCCTCGAATTCATTCAAATCGACGATGCCAAGTTAAATGCATGCCAATCCACTAAGGTCAAGAACTCGAATTTATTCTAAAAATACAAGTTTCTCACATAAACGAGAAAGTTTAAGGTTCTAGTAAAAAGATAGACTATTTTACGTGCGGCAAAATAATATGAAACGTCGATCGTAGGTTATGATGCTTCGGACAATTTGGTGCCTACAAGACGCTAAATCGGGAGTACGACTTTAGGAAAAATGAATCGTAGCATGAGTTGAAAGAAATGATAATGTCGTTCAATACTGTCCGTGCTATACAAATTGTTTGCATATATTAAATTGTTCACGCATTGGCATGGTCATGGACAGCTTGTGCACAAATTTGATTTTTCTCGAATCGGTATCCGGGACATCGGAATCGAATCGACCTAGGGGGAATGAATAATTATTCCTAGACAATGATGCATTGTGGGACCGTCAGTCAGGCTTGCAACTTAGACTGAACGGTCCGAAATACCGTTGAGATAGCCCCACGTGAATGACCGCGCACATAAGATAGTAGCGCACATAAGATAGTAGCATGCTCACCTATTGTCTTATACAGGTAGTAAGTATTATCTCCGTTTTTATAGAGGGACGATCACGGCCGTAGTAAGAATCGGAATAAATTATTATGTTTCACTGCTTTATAACTTCTTCAAAGATGGCTATCGATATGAACTGAACTCATTTAGTTCTAAATAGAAAGACAACTCTAAAGAATGCCTACCTTAACAATCAGAGTCAGTTTAGACGAGTGGGTTCGTCTCGTCCACTTAGCAAGTGTGCTAATCCCCTCCCCCAATTCCCCAGGTGCAATGGGAGCTCTAAACTGAAGCTAAAGTACGGAGAGGCGTTTTGAAGCTCTTCATATCCTGAAGTATTTTGAAGCCAATTCAATCGAAGGCTTATGTATAAAGGGGCAAATGTATGGAACGGCAAGTGTTAGTTCAGGCAGCTTGTCGAGTATGTTTCTTTTGTTTTCAATCAATGTAGCCGCAACGGCATCCAATGTAATTACGACTTGCACTTCGTTGCAAGCTATGAATAAAAAAAGTATATTTCTATCTTCCTATACTGCATCTCAATTTGATGTGATATTTGTGAAGTTTCAACTTGGCGTTTCAATATAAAAAAATCAACATAACGTTCTTGCCTTGTACGAGTACAATTCCAGACCCGTACGACATCACGCCTTAGCGAGGACGATCGATTCGGCAAAATAACACCGGGGACGAACGGTTTGTCGACTCGAGGCGTGACAAATTGGTATCAGAGCACAGTTATGTTTCCTCGGATTTTCGAAAGATGTTTCATTGTTGGAATGTTTGTTGCGATGGCTCGATTGATTGCTTGTTGACATGCTGCATGAAGTAAAAGTTCCATACAGGTAAGCCCGTAGATATTTTTGAAAAATACTAACGGGTTTACTCTGTTTTGTAGGAATGACTAAGAGAAATAAGAACAATCCCAGCACAACAACCCAAACCGTGGATAGTACGTCGAGCACAAAAAGTACTGGCCCAACAACCCAAATCTATGGCCAAAGATGAGTTCCAAGTATATTTAAACAAACCTTGTGGCAACATATTTTTACATTGTTGACAATCTTGATGCAAAATGGATATCTTGCAATTTATATAACTAGGATCTTAGACATTTGCATTACCAAAATAAATAAAGGATTGAGCTTTCCCCCACCCTTTCTTTCTGTTCAAAAAATAAAAAATAAATAAAGGGTTGCAAAATTAAATCAGTGCATGCCATCTTTTGTTTGTTCAGTCAATTTTGTACACAGTGAACAGATCTCAAGAACTTATGGTCAAAATTCGCAAACAACAATAGTTTGAATACAAGAACATGAAAAACAAAGTTGTTCATTACAATTCAAGAACTTCCCAAGAATAACATTGTCCCAATTAGAGTACCTAAAGACCCTAAATACATGAATTCAATTACATACCAAATCAAGAAATGAGCTCACAACCAAAGAAATACACTACAGATCAAGCACTTCGCAAGAAATGAGCTCACAACCAAAATTAGTACACTAAATCAGTGCCAGCATTTGTTTGCTCACAGTGAATTGATCCCAAGAACTATGGGCATAGTTGCAACATGCAAACAATAAGTTTTAAGTACATGATGAACAATTAATGAAGCTAAAGAATTTGAGCCCACTCTTACAATACCTCAAAACCATTTTTTTAACGATTAAAGATTGATTGCTAAGAATCAAACAGGAGAGAAACTAAGCTCAACCTATTGGATACTACCAAATCAAGAAATGAAGTTGCGATGAAAAAGATTACTTAGCTAGCTAGCACAAGAACTTGCCAAGAGTATAATGGTGGTGGCTATCAAGAACAAACTTGATAGATTAGATGATGATGTCCATTAACCTAGCGGCGACAATATCGGTCTTCTTGATATGATCCACTCAAGAACTTGGCGCGGGGCTACTCGCTAGCGCGTGTAGCATCATTGAGATAGTCGGGGTAGCAGAAAGGTCCAGCTGTAATCTGGTCGTGCAAGTTCAACGAGTACTCGTCGACGAAGTTCCAGTGTCGACGTTCGCACTGGGGGCAGTCTCTGATGAAGGATCTAAAGTACATGAACCCATCAGAAACAGGTGCCAGACAAGCGCGAATACGAGGATAACGACCTTCGGGGTCGTACGAGTCCCTCGGCTCCATATAGTAGGTAGAGCATTCGTGGGAGTAGGATCCCGTGCCGGGCCGCCAAGTGTCGATCCTGGTGAAGCAGTGGTGCATTACTCGGCACGCGACGCAGTTCCAGGCCAAGAAACCTGCTATGACGTCCGCTCTGGAGCTGTCTCCTCCCTTCCGAAAGTGCACCATCCTCTCCCAGAAAATGTCGTGGCGATCGCAGTATGGAAGCGGACTGTAATCCACAATGACGCTTTCGTGGTTGGGGAATGTTGAGTCCTCTTCCTGGGACTCCTGGAAACGGAGGTGACCTGATCAAATTTGATATTTGTGACATTGATACAAGAAAAACTGATAGAATGGGATAAGATAAAGTAAGAGAGAAAGAAAGACTGGATTGAGAAGAAGAAGTTCTTCAGAAATTTATAGGTAGGAATTAAGGAAATTCATTACACATGATCTCGTCTTCTTACATACTCTATATTTATAGCCATTATTCTCTCCACTTGCAGGTCCATGCCAGCTGTTGCAACAGAATTCTGATGCAGAGCACGAGCAGGAGCTGACGTGGCTAACTAACAATTGCCTGACGTGGCTAACTAACAATTGTTGATGATTACTAACCTACCCTATGATACTGGAGTGATCCTCAAGGCACAGTTGAGCACAGCAGCTGAGTATACTCGTTCAGTCCCACTGGTTCTCCTGGCAATGTAACAACTGCCCTCCTCTTCATTTGGACCTTGTCTCAAGGTCAAAGTGAGGATAATTCTTGGTGAATTCTTCATAGGGAATCCACTGAGCTTCTTCGATAGAGCAGTCCTTCCACTGAATAAGCAAGTCCACAGCTGCCTTGTTCCTTCTTTGTACTAGCCTCCTGTCTGACACCCAATCTGGCTCTAGAATCAGTTTTTCAGTCTGACCTGGTTGACCAATTTGAACTGAGGTTCTCCTGCTTATGTGCTTTTTGAGTTGGGATACATGGAAGGTAGGATGTATCAGAGATCCTTCAGGTAACATGAGCTTGTATGCCACTTCCCCTAGCTTAGCAAGTATCTGGTAGGGGCCATAATATTTTGGGGCTAACTTTTGAGGTTTCCTGTAGGCAACAGAAGATTGTCTATAGGGTTGTAGCTTTAGATATACCCAATCTCCATGTTCGAAGATCCTCTCAGTCCTGTGGGAGTCTACCATCTTTTTTATCATGTCTTGTGCTAGCTGAAGATTGTCCTTCAATAGCTGTAATGTGTTATCTCTAGCCATGAGTGCTGCAGCCACCTCCCTATCTTGCACAGAACCTGTGTAACACCCAGTTTTTCCAAATGAGGGTATTTTGGTCATTTTCAAAATTTTAGAATTTAATTTGAATTATTATTATTATTTATAATTAATGTAATTTTTGAGTGATTTTAGAATAATTGTTTTTGGTGTTCTAGAGACTTTGACTTAAGTTGACCTTGTAGACTAACCTAGTGGCTAACCTAGGTCTTGACTAAGAGATTAGGATTTGAGAACCTAGGTTGACTTAAGTTCATGAGGATAAACTCATTGGGATTAATTTGGTGAAATTAGGAATTAGTTTGGTCTAAGAATGGCTTGTGAAGTCACAAGTCATAATCATGACTTAAATCAATTAGGACTCAACCAACTAGCCAAAACCCTAGTCCTAGGCCCTATGGCCAGCCAAGAGATAGCCCTCCCCTCTATATATATTCTCCTAGGAATTAGGGCTAGCCTCTTTCTTAGGGTTTATGCAAGTTTTTAGAAAGGGGTAAGTTCCATCTTCACAAATTCATAATAAATCCATTTCAAGTCTTTTTTCCCTCAAACGAATCGCATTAGGCTCTAAATCTTGTGTTCTTGCTATTGGTAATAATTTTTGACAGGGAGAAAACAATTTGGAGAGCTTTTGGTGGTTTGAAGGATCCTTCTCTTTGGAGCTTTTTGGGAGATTGAACACCTATAGGTATAATCCTATTTAATGCCCTTAAATTCTGGTAAAAATCATTTTTAGGAAGCCCTAGCCCTCACCCAACTGTAGGGTAGGCTAACCCTAGGTTTTGGACTCTTTTCGTGTCCGTATTGGACACGTATCAGCGTGTGTTTGATTGTGTTCGACGAAATGCCTCAAAGGGCATTTCGTTTGATTTTGTGGATTGTGTTTGAATAGAAAGCTAGGTCTCCACCTCGCTTATGGATTTCTTGTGTACTGAGTACGCTCTTGTGTCGCGTCGTGTCGCTACAGACGCGTGGACGTGCGGTGCCCACACACGCGCGCTGGCAGGTTTAATGCCCTGCTACTCGGGGCTTGGTGTGCAGTGCACACTACACTTCGACCCTCGAGATTCAACACACGTGCTGTATCCACGACTGACACGAGGCTTCCAAAGTCTTGCGGGTCCTCGGGTCGTGTCGGACACGAAATCGTGTGTGCACTGATTTTGCACTGTACGTGTGTCAGTGCATTGATTGTTTTCTGTTTTAATGAACTAAATAGTGAATTTAATTGTCATATTAATCCTAAATATAATGTATAAACTATATTAGATTAACTTACATGATTGGGGTGGGTTTAATGTGGAAGGATGGTTCGAATTGGGTTGATTGGCATGTTAACTATTCACAGGGTCTGATACATGTTGATACATTGTTTTTCTTTCAATTTCCTGAGCTATTAATCCTTGTTATCATTGTTTTTCAACTGTAAATTACTCTCACATATCTGTTGCTTCCTATTATTGAATTTTGCAATCCAAATATGGGCTTTTGAGCTGAAAATGGAAATTTAGCATTGGTGTTGGATTCGAATGGATAGGATTGATTTCCTATTTAACCTGAGATGGCTGATACATGAACTGATTTCATTCCCTTTAAAATGTACTCCTGTTATTTCTAGTTTCAAATTGAACCCTTGAATGATATATTTCACTGTTTTCCTAGTGTGTCTACTGATTTCCAGATTTCATGATTAATCACTGATTTCCTATGATAGCCTATACTGATTTTTCCTTCCCATTTCATTGCAACATTGGGTTCTTCTATTTAAAAAAACTTGGTTTTCATTGTTAGTGCTGATTTTCCTATGAGTATTAAACCTGAGTTCTAAGTGAGTGTTAATATGTTGACTTCCCTTTTCTTTCTTTAAACTGAAACTGAAATAGATTGTTCACTCTTCTTTTCTTTTTAAACTGAATGAAGGAGGGTTCATTGGAATTAACTGTTAGCTGAGATTTCTCTTCTTTTACCAATTGTGTTCCCTGTCAATAAATATAACCTGAGTTATTCCCAGGTTGGAAATCTGAGAATGAGCATGTTGACACATTCACATACCCTGTGCCACACTCAACTGTTACACTGCTTAAACTGTATTCCTGAGACACACACATATGTGTATATTTGTTTTAGCCTATACTAATTTTCCTAAAACCTGTGCACTGTTTCCAGGCTGATCAGGCCCTGCTTTCTTGACACTGTCACATTGTTTCACAGCCTCACACACCCACACACATTTGAATTCATGTGCCCCCTCACTTTCCATATGTATATATATAATGTATTGAGATATATATGTGTATATGGGTAGCTTAGTTATTTTAGGTTGTTAGTTCATTTTGTTTTGGGTTTCCTTTAAAACTGAGTTTAGTTGTAATGATAACTGAGAATGGAGGCTTGTAAAACCTGAGATTCTTGTTAAGCCCTATTATTTGATTACAATAGAATGGAATCCTGTGAACCACATTGATGGTTCACACATACTCACATCTCTACACAAAACCTGAAGCCAATGTCACCTATATTCTTATGTATACACTATTTTTTTTCATTTGTCCTGCACATTGTTATCACCCTGCTGTCCTGTCACCTAGAATCCTGAGTCACTGAGTTATCCTCAGTTCTTTACATATTTAATTGTTAGTTTAACAAATGCTTTTGACTGATAACTGTTATCTAAATGTCACTGTCAATATAATTTTATATTAACTGTCAATCTCATATATATTTCCTATCACACTATATAGCTAAACACATTCAACACTCTCACACATCTCCCACACACACAAGTACCTAGTTACTTTGACACCTATCTAAACTCTATATACACACACATTGTTTGTATGTCCTATTTACACACACATGTATACCTTAATCTCTCTCTAAATCTATATGTATGAATGTATATATGTAAATATGTTAATGTGATGAATAGAGATTTCCTATGTTATATACATATATGTGTATATAGATATGTCTATATGTGGGTTCAAGGATATATGGCCTTGTGTTGGGTTCTCTTCTCATATACACATCCATGTTCACACACACACATAGCTTACATGTTAGTTCCTTCCTCTTTTTATATAGATATAATGTTGAATATGCATGAATAGGATGTGCCTTGATATGTGCTTGTGTTTGGCTTGTATAGCCTTGTGATTGGTGTGTGATTGCTAGACTAGGCTTGGTTAGGCCTAGTGAGACTTATTAGACTTGTTTGGGCTAGGACTTGACCTAGTTGACCTAGTTTGACTAGTCTAGTTGACTAGAGTTGACCAAGAGTTGACTTTGGCCTAGATTGACCTAGAATCATGTAGAATGTATAGTAGAACTTCATTATATCATTTTAGACTTGATGTGACTTGTGCTGTTCTGATTAGGAGCCAGACACCTCTCCTCGGACAGTATATTACTTCAGACATTCAGATACGAGGCGAGTACATTCTCTGATCATTTCATATCCTGTTTAGAATTATTTTCCGGCTTTAAATTACTTTACTTGATACTGTCATGTTGGTCACACGGATTGGTACTATATGGATCTTTTCATGAGATATTATCCCCCTCGGGAGCATCGGATACAGCATGTTTTGTGCGTTTCACGAATCATCACGTATCTCTATGCTTCCTCTGATTCACGAACCGCCTGTGACACATATACTCTCATGTTCACAGAGCCCCCATGAATCACCTTCACGTGCCACTCATTTTATGAGCCATGTGAAGTTTTACGAACCTTAACATAACTTGAACAGATCATTGTGTATGGATTGGGGATGGGGGAGTGGAAATAGACGTGTGAATATTATCCAAGTAGCTGTAGTCATGAACCACTCTCTTAGCTGTAGTCATGAAACTCCTATGCCATTCACATGTTTATATTTTACTCTGACTCACTAGTCACTATTAGTTCTCTATGTACAGTAGATATTTCTATTACAGTTCTCTCTCTGTTTACATACTGTAATTCCTTCAGTATCTATATCTTACTTTACTGCATGATTATATTTCTAACCTGCTATGAACTGTTGAGATGTACTGTGCTCGCTCCCGTCCTGACTGGACCTGTTAAAAATTTTACAGAGGATGATGAGGAACCCTGCACCCCCTTACTTGGAGCTTGCCTAGTTGACACTCGCGACCTGGACCCCTGGGGAGGTTCAGGCAGCTGCTCAGGATGATACCTTGTATAGTGTAGATAGCTTAGATTGTTCCTCTTTTTATGTTTAGTTGTTGTCTTTATTTTCAGAGTTGTAGAGATGTTGAGACTTGTATTTCATTTTTGTTGTACCTCAGTTAAGGATTTTCTTATCTATTTCATCGTGCTATATTCTACCTTAGATTGTGATTGAGTTGTACCTCTGTGTTGGCCTCCTTATGGAGAGTATTCATATTATGTTAAGTTATAGTTCATGACCTAGAACAGCGTTCTACCGCCGACACTGCGGCGTAGGCTGGGCGTTGTTACGTTCTCGTACCCTCACAGTGGGTGCGGGTCGTGACACATTTTTAGTGGTAGCCCATGCAGGTCGAGTTTATGTAGTGGTATTCGAACTAGAGTATCACTACAGCCTACAGTAGGATTAGGATACATATTTTGAAGGTACTCAATCACTGTTAGGATTCCTTGAAAGATTCCTGGGACGACCCTTGAGAATCTTATTAAACTTCAATTTGAATCATTTCCCTTGCTTTGTTGCTCTCACTCCTTGATTATCGAATTTGATTTTGTCGGATCGTTGTTGATTTGATTTTCCTATCGAGATGAATTTTTATGGCCCGAGTTACGATATTTTTCTGATAACATATGACGACGGGAATACAGGGATGGTAAAACGTCTACTTGGTTATGGAACCTAGAGTAATTCCTCGCAGCTATACTAGTCGGCATAGCGAGAATTCCAGATGACATGATTATAGAGGTGCATGCCCTGTTATGTACTCTACCGTTTATCGCAGCCTTGCTTACTAGCGTGGCGAGGACTCTGAGTATCATGATTTTTGGACAGACGCATATGATTATCAGATTGTATCTTAGAAAGGTTCTTAAATATATCGTCTCTATCTTCATTCCAGTTATTATAAATTGTTTCCATCATTAAATAATTTAGGAGTAGAGATCTTCTTAGCTTTATAGAGCTTATGCATATGTTGTTCTTTCTTAGTGTGATGATTTGATGACTTGTGATTAGGCCCTTGTCTTAGGAATGATAGTATACCTGGCTTTAAATAGTAATTCTTGTAGCTAGTTCTCCTTTGTTGATATTTACTAGTTTTTCAGCCTTGATGATTGAGTTATATTTTATTTCCTTTCTCTTTCTTTCAGTATGGCACCCATGACCCGAGCCCGTCGCGAGAGCAGCTGCAGCTATTGAGAGCGTGCCTCCACCTTCTACTGTTCAGGAGATAGTTATCCCTCTATCTGATCAGGGAGTGGTGGCACCTCCTGCCATTGAGGAGATAGTGGTAGCCTCGCCAGAGAGTCTTCCTTCATCTCATGTCGTTCAGGAGAGAGCTACGGATTTGCCTGAGACCGAAAGCCCTTCCCTACCCTCTGCACTCCATACTGTACCACCCGGGGGTTTGCTACTTGATGCAGCCAGGTGTTTGCATTTTCCAAGAAAGATTGATGGAGTCACAGAGAGTTCATGAGGGGCCATGAGGGAGCAAATCCAGAGGTTGCTACGTTTGCGGGACTCTGTGCTTCTAGGAGGAGAGCCTAGCTCCAAGAGGGCGAGAGAAGTACCCAGTCCTACCCAGAGTCTGAGGAGTACCCATTTATCCAGCCTATATCATCATGCCAGTCTCCTGTCCAGCAGAGGCCAGCTGAGCCGGAGCCTATCTGTGCCTACTGCGAGAAGTCTGGACACAAGTGGAACAACTGTAGAAAGAGACTAGGATTGTGCCTAATCTGTGGTTCAGCTGCACACTGGATGCAGCACTGCCCTGCTATACCTGCCCCAACCAGGGTCCTGCTTCCAGGAGGGAGTTCTGGTTCTCAGACCTAGCTGGAGGTGAGTTGACCTAACCTTAGTATTCCTTTTTGAGAATTTTGATGCATCCCTTGCTTGTATGTTTTGATACCTTGTGATTGCCTAGTACTGTAGCATGGTTGGTATAACTAGAAGAGACCACAGACTGATATTGCATGCCATGACCCCATAGGTTACACTTTTCAACTGTATGATTAAGGTAGATTCTGAGACTATGATTGCTGGGGGTTTAACCTAGAAGGCCTGCTACCATCTTAATTTCGAGGACGAAATTTTTATAAGGTGGGTAGGATTGTAACACCCAGTTTTTCCAAATGAGGGTATTTTGGTCATTTTCAAAATTTTAGAATTTAATTTGAATTATTATTATTATATAATTAATGTGATTTTTGAGTGATTTTAGAATAATTATTTTTGGTGTTCTAGAGACTTTGACTTAAGTTGACCTTGTAGACTAACCTAGTGGCTAACCTAGGTCTTGACTAAAAGATTAGGATTTGAGAACCTAGGTTGACTTAAGTTCATGAGGATGAACTCATTGGGATTAATTTGGTGAAATTAGGAATTAGTTTGGTCTAAGAATGGCTTGTGAAGTCACAAGTCATAATCATGACTTAAATCAATTAGGACTCAACCAACTAGCCAAAACCCTAGTCCTAGGCCCTATGGCCAGCCAAGAGACAGCCCTCCCCTCTATATATATTCTCCTAGGAATTAGGGCTAGCCTCTTTCTTAGGGTTTATGCAAGTTTTTAGAAAGGGGTAAGTTCCATCTTCACAAATTCATAATAAATCCATTTCAAGTCCTTTTTCCCTCAAACGAATCGCATTAGGCTCTAAATCTTGTGTTCTTGCTGTTGGTATAATTTTTGACAGGGAGAAAACAATTTGGAGAGCTTTTGGTGGTTTGAAGGATCCTTCTCTTTGGAGCTTTTGGGAGATTGAACACCTATAGGTATAATCCTATTTAATGCCCTTAAATTCGGGTAAAAATCATTTTTAGGAAGCCCTAGCCCTCACCCAACTGTAGGGTAGGCTAACCCTAGGTTTTGGACTCTTTTCGTGTCCGTATTGGACACGTATCAGCGTGTGTTTGATTATGTTCGACGAAATGCCTCAAAGGGCATTTCGTTTGATTTTGTGGATTGTTGTGAATAGAAAGCTAGGTCTCCACCTCGCTTATGGATTTCTTGTGCACTGAGCACGCTCTTGTGTCGCGTCGTGTCGCCACAGACGCGTGGATGCGCGGTGCCCACACACGCGCGCTGGCAGGTTTAATGCCCTGCTACTCGGGGCTTGGTGTGCAGTGCACTACACTTCGACCCTCGAGATTCGACACATGTGCTGTGTCCACGACTGACACGAGGCTCCCAAAGTCTTGCGGGTCCTCGTGTCGTGTCGGACACGAAATCGTGTGGCACTGATTTTGCACTGTACGTGTGTCAGTGCATTGATTGTTTTCTGTTTTCATTTCAGTTTTAATGAACTAAATAGTGAATTTAATTGTCATATATCTTAAATATAATGTATAAACTATATTAGATAACTTACATGATTGGGGTGGGTTTAATGTGGAAGGATGGTTCGAATTGGGTTGATTGGCATGTTAACTATTCACAGGATCTGATACATGTTGATACATTGTTTTTCTTTCAATTTCCTGAGCTATTAATCCTTGTTATCAATGTTTTTCAACTGTAAATTACTCTCACATATCTGTGCTTCCTATTATTGAATTTTGCAATCCAAATATGGGCTTTTGAGCTGAAAATGGAAATTTAGCATTGGTGTTGGATTCGAATGGATAGGATTGATTTCCTATTTAACCTGAGATGGCTGATACATGAACTGATTTCATTCCCTTTAAAATGTACTCCTGTTATTTCTAGTTTCAAATTGAACCCTTGAATGATATATTTCACTATTTTCCTAGTGTGTCTACTGATTTCCAGATTTCATATTAATCAGATTTCCTATGATAGCCATACTGATTTTTCCTTCCCATTTCATTGCAACATTGGGTTCTTCTATTTAAAAAAACTGGTTTTCATTGTTAGTGCTGATTTTCCTATGAGTATTAAACCTGAGTTCTAAGTGAGTGTTAATATGTTGACTTCCTTTTCTTTATTTAAACTGAAACTGAAATAGATTGTTCACTCTTCTTTTCTTTTTAAACTGAATGAAGGAGGGTTCATTGGAATTAACTGTTAGTGAGATTTCTCTTTTTTACCAATTGTGTTCCCTGTCAATAAATATAACCTGAGTTATTCCCAGGTTGGAAATCTGAGAATGAGCATGTTGACACATTCACATACCCTGTGCCACACTCAACTGTTACACTGCTTAAACTGTATTCCTGAGACACACATATGTGTATATTTGTTTTAGCCTATACTGATTTTCCTAAAACCTGTGCACTGTTTCCAGGCTGATCAGGCCCTGCTTTCTTGACACTGTCACATTGTTTCACAGCCTCACACACCCACACATTTGAATTCATGTGCCCCCTCTTTCCATATGTATTATATAATGTATTGAGATATATATGTATATGGGTAGCTTAGTTATTTTAGGTTGTTAGTTCATTTTGTTTTGGGTTTCCTTTAAAACTGAGTTTAGTTGTAATGATAACTGAGAATGGAGGCTTGTAAAACCTGAGATTCTTGTTAAGCCCTATTATTTGATTACAATAGAATGGAATCCTGTGAACCACATTGATGGTTCACACATACTCACATCTCTACACAAAACCTGAAGCCAATGTCACCTATATTCTTATGTATACACTGTTTTTTTTCATTTGTCCTGCATTGTTATCACCCTGCTGTCCTGTCACCTAGATCCTGAGTCACTGAGTTATCCTCAGTTCTTTACATATTTAATTGTTAGTTTAACAAATGCTTTTGACTGATAACTGTTATCTAAATGTCACTGTCAATATAATTTCATATTAACTGTCAATCTCATATATATTTCCTATCACACTACATAGCTAAACACATTCAACACTCTCACACATCTCCCACACACACAAGTACCTAGTTACTTTGACACCTATCTAAACTCTATATACACACACATTGTTTGTATGTCCTATTTACACACACATGTATACCTTAATCTCTCTCTAAATCTATATGTATGAATGTATATATGTAAATATGTTAATGGATGAATAGAGATTTCTATGTTATATACATATATGTGTATATAGATATGTCTATATGTGGGTTCAAGGATATATGGCCTTGTGTTGGGTTCTCTTCTCATATACACATCCATGTTCACACACACACATAGCTTACATGTTAGTTCCTTCCTCTTTTATATAGATATAATGTTGAATATGCATGAATAGGATGTGCCTTGATATGTGCTTGTGTTTGGCTTGTATAGCTTGTGATTGGTGTGTGATTACTAGACTAGGCTTGGTTAGGCCTAGTGAGACTTGTTAGACTTGTTTGGGCTAGGACTTGACCTAGTTGACCTAGTTTGACTAGTCTAGTTGACTAGAGTTGACCAAGAGTTGACTTTGGCCTAGATTGACCTAGAATCATGTAGAATGCATAGTAGAACTTCATTATATCATTTTAGACTTGATGTGACTGTTCTGTTCTGATTAGGAGCCAAACCTCTCCTCGGACAGTATATTACTTCAGATATTCAGATACGAGACGAGTACATTCTCTGATCATTTCATATCATGTTTAGAATTATTTTCCTGCTTTAAATTACTTTACTTGATACTGTCACGTTGGTCACACGGATTGGTACTATATGGATCTTTTCATGAGATGTTATCCCCCTCGGGAGCATCGGATACAGCATGTTTTGTGCGTTTCACGAATCATCACGTATCTCTATGCTTCCTCTGATTCACGAACCGCCTGTGACATGTACTCTCATGTTCACAGAGCCCCCATGAATCACCTTCACGTACCACTCATTTTATGAGCCATGTGAAGTTTCACGAACCTTAACATAACTTGAATAGATCTTTGTGTATCGATTGGGATGGGGGAGTGGAAATAGACATGTGAATATTATCCAAGTAGCTGTAGTCATGAACCACTCTCTTAGCTGTAGTCATGAACCTCTATGCCATTCACATGTTTATATTTTACTCTGACTCACTAGTCACTATTAGTTCTCTATGTATAGTAGATATTTCTATTACAGTTCTCTCTCTGTTTACATACTGCAATTCTTCAGTATCTATATCTTACTTTACTGCATGATTATTTTCTAACCTGCTATGAACTGTTGAGATGTACTGTGCTCGCTCCCGTCCTGACTGGACCTGTTGAAAATTTTACAGAGGATGATGAGGAACCCTGCACCCCCTTACTTGGAGCTTGCCTAGTTGACACTCGCGACCTGGACCCCTGGGGTTCAGGCAGCTGCTCAGGATGATACCTTGCATAGTGTAGATAGCTTAGATTGTTCCTCTTTTTATGTTTAGCTGTTGTCTTTATTTTCAGAGTTGTAGAGATGTTGAGACTTGTATTTCATTTCTGTTGTACCTCAGTTGAGGATTTTCTTATCTATTTCATCGTGCTATATTCTTCCTTAGATTGTGATTGAGTTGTACCTCTGTGTTGGCCTCCTTATGGAGAGTATTCACATTATGTTAAGTTATAGTTCATGACCTAGAACAGCGTTCTACCGCCGACACTGCGGCGTAGGCTGGGCGTTGTTACGTTCTCGTACCCTCACAGTGGGTGCGGGTCGTGACAATCTGGAACATAAGTGAGTATGTGAGGAGGTTCTCTACCATAAACTACTTCAAATGGGGTAATTTTGTGGCAGAATGCCAGTTGGTATTGAACCAAAATTCTGCCCACACTAGGAACTTACTCCACTCCTTGGGTTTATGACCACAGAAGCATCTCAAGTACCCTTCAATGCATCGATTTGTTACCTCTGTTTGACCATCTGATTGTGGGTGATAGGCAGTACTGTACTTCAGCTGGGTTCCTTGTAACTTGAAGAACTCCTTCCAGAACTGACTAGTGAATATGGGGTCCCTATCTGAAACCATAGACCTAGGCATGCCATGTAGTTTGAAGACTCCTTCCAAGAATATTTGAGCTACATCTGCTGCTGTGTAAGGATGGCTAAGAGCAAATATGTATATATTTAGAAAGTCTGTCAACTACAACCATTATGATTGTTTTGTGATGGCTAAGGGGTAGACCCTCAATGAAATCTAGGGATAAGTCCTCCCAAACTTTTTCAGGAATGGGTAGGGGTTGTAAGATCCCTGCGGGTGTCACATTTTCCCCTTTGTTCTTTTGACAAATTTCACATGATTGAACATAAGAATTGACTGCTTTCTTCATACCTTTCCAATAGCAAACTCTCATTAGCCTGTGTAAGGTCTTCTCCACTCCAGAATGCCCTCCCTGTAGATTGTCATGGTGCTCCTTCAACATTCTTTGAACAAATTCAGAGTCAGGATCAAGGAGGAGTCTATGTTTGTAATATATTAACTCATCCCTGACTGTATATTTCGTAGGGTCAAGTTTTCCTGTTCCCATTTGCTCATTTGTTTCTTGTAATACTCAGAGGCTTCCATCTGTTGTTTGAATTCTGGTATCCACCCTGCAGACACCACTGTTACAGCAGCTAATGAGGCTTCCCCCCTCCTAGATAAGCTATCAGCAGCTTCGTTTTCCTTCCCCTTTTTGTACTCTATTCTGTATCTATACCCATGGAGCTTGGAAACCCACTTATACTGGGCCTCTGTGTGAACTTTTTGTTCTAACAAATGCTTCAAAGATTTGTGATCAGTCTTGATTACAAAGGTCCTGCCCCAGAGATATTGACTCCACTTCTTCACTGCTAATAAGATTGCAAGCATTTCCTTTTCATATGTGGATAGAGCTGTGTTCCTCCCTTTGAGACTTTGGCTGAGGTAAGCAATGGGTCTTCCCTTCTGCATCAGAACAGCCCCTATTCCCAAACCAGAAGCATCACACTCCAAATTGAATTCATCAGTGAAATCTGGCATGGCCAGTACTAGTGGTTGGGTAAGGGTTAACTTCAAGTTTTCAAAGGCAGTTTGGGGTTTTGGATTCCAAAGAAAGGAATTCTTTTTTAACAATTCAGTGAGAGGATTAGCTATAGATCCATAGCCTTTAATGAATCTTCTGTAGTAACCAGTGAGGCCCAAAAAACCTCTTAGCTCCTTGAGTGTACGAGGAACAGGCCACTCTACCACTGATTTGACTTTGTCTTGATCAACTTCAATTCCACTGCCAGAGATGATGTGTCCCAAATATCCTACCTGCCTCTGTGCAAACATACATTTACTCTTTTTCAATCTCAACTGATTTGCTTCTAGCTTGTTGAATACAGCTTCCAAGTGTTTGCAGTGTTCCTGCAAGGTGGCACTGTAAACAAGGATATCATCAAAGAAGACTAGTACAAACCTCCTTAAGTAGCTCTTAAAGACTTCATTCATCAGAGCTTGAAAGGTGGAGGGGGTATTGGTCAAGCCAAAAGGCATGACAAGAAATTCGTAGTGGCCCTTATGAGTCCTGAAGGCTGTTTTGTGGATGTCCTCTTCTGTCATTCTTACTTGGTGGTACCCTGCTCTCAAATCCAACTTGGAGAAGTACTGACTCCCATGAAGTTCATCAAACAATTCTTCAATAAAGGGAATGGGAAGGTGTCTTTCACAGTATTCAAATTTAACCCTCTATAGTCAATGCATAGTCTCCATGATCCATCAGCTTTTTTAACTAGGATTACTGGAGAGGAATATGAACTATTACTTGATCTTATAATACCAGTCTTTAACATTTTTGTATTTTCTCTCAATCTTATTTTTGTGCATAAGGCTATCTATAGGGTCTGTTACATACTGGCATTGACCCAGGAAGAAGTGGAATTTTGTGATCAAATAATCTTTTTGGGGGTAAGCTTGTTGGCTCTTCGAACAAATGATTATACCTCTTTAGTAAAGCATATGGCAGGTTCCTCTGATTGGGCTTGCTCTTCAGAGTTGTTGTCTCCTTCTATGGTGCACAATTGGATGATGTAGAATTGGAACTTTTGCCTCATTTCCTTGCTGTCAGGTTCCTGGAGATGATGGAGTTGAGTCTTGGTTCCCTTCAGTAGTTTGGTGACCCTCTGTTCTTCAAACTCTATAGTGAGTTCTTGAAAGTCCTAGATTATTTTTCCAAGGGTTCTAAGCCAATTGGTGCCTAGGACTATCTGGCAACCTGGTAAGGGCAAGAGTAGTAAATCTGCCTTGAGCTTATATCCTTGACACTCAATACTGACTCCTGTGCACATCCCCTTGTTGCTCAATTTCTCCCCATTGGCCACCATGACCTCAAATAGCTTGTTGTCCTGTGGTGTTAGTCCCAACTTCTCACAGAAACAGAGTCTATAAAACTATGGGTGGATCCTGAATCCACCAATATCAGCACAGGTTTATTTCTAACAGTTCCCTTAGCTTCATAGTAGATGTAGGAGAGTTACCTGACAGAGCCTGTAGGGATATTTCAAATAAACTGGGAGGAGCTCCTGTACTGACTGTAATGTCTTCTGAGAGGTCTTTGACTTCATTATCCTCCATGTTTTCTTCATCTGCCACCAGCATGAACAGCTTCTTCTCCTTGCATTTATGCCCCTTGAACCACTTATCATCACAGAGGAAACATAGCCCCAATCCTTTTCTTCTCAGGATTTCTGAAGGGGATATAGTGTTTCTGGAATGTCTTTCTCCAGGGAAAACATTGGCTCCTGCAGGGTTAGGAAAAGTCTTCTTTGCCTGCTCATTACTCCCAGTTGAGGATTCCTGAGTGTAGTTGGATACACTTGAAGTCTTGTTATTGAACATATTGCCTTTGTAGTTCCTCTTGATTGCCAGATTTTTAGCTTCATACAACTTGGATAATTGCATAGCTGCTAGAAGAGTGCTGGGATTTGCAATTTGAACTTCATATCTGATTTCTTCCTTCAATCCCCCCATAAATTGACTGACTAAGCAGCTTTCAGGAAACCCTTGTACCTTATTAGAGATTTTCTGAAATTGGGTATTATACTCATGCACACTGTGATCTTGCTTGAGTAGCTTCAAATCAATTATGTGGTTTGTGAATTGGGAAGGTCCAAATTGCATACGGATGGCCTTGCAGAATTCATCCCATGTCAACATCCCATTTTTATATTCATGAACCAATCTAGCTAATATGCGGCTGTTCCTTTAAGCTGGACTGAAATAATTTTGACCTTGTCCATCTCAGGAGTGTTGTAATAGTTGAAGTAATTATTGATTCTTAACAGCCATTCAACCACATCTCCTTCCCCATCAAACTCTGGGAGTTTCAGTCTAGGAGATGGTTGACTCCCATTGGACCTGCTATTACTTGTTTCGTGATGGGCATTCAAGTGTGTAGGTGTTGGCAATAGTGGTGGATTGGAATATTTTCCCTGCACACTAGGTGTTTGTTCAGTGGAAAATATTGAGGAGGCTCCCAACGATGGATTAAAACCCATGATTGACTGCCATTGACAGGGACAGCAGTCGATGGTGATGGAGGCGTGTTTTGATTCAAATTTCTGAAATGAATCTCAGAGTCTCGCCTAGATCTAACCATCTCTTCGAATAATTTCTCAAATTTTCCATTAAGATCCAGCACAGTACCTGCCAATGCTCCCACTGTATTCTCGAGAGATAGGAACCTATCTTCGTCGATCGGTAGTCGTCTTCCTTCAGACGATTCTCTTCCAGACTCGCCATGGCTCGTACTTCCTTCTCTGCTTCCCTCGATCAGAGGGTCCAGAGGCTCTGATACCAAATTGTTGAGTCCTCTTCCTGGGACTCCTGGAAACGGAGGTGACCTGATCAAATTTGACATTTGTGACATTGATACAAGAAAAACTGATAGAATGGGATAAGATAATCAGTAAGAGAGAAAGAAAGACTGGATTGAGAAGAAGAAGTTCTTCAGAAATTTATAGGTGGGAATTAAGGAAATTCATTACACATGATCTCTTCTTCTTGCATACTCTATATTTATAGCCATTATTCTCTCCACTTGCAGGTCCATGCCAGCTGTTGCAACAGAATTCTGAGGCAGAGCACGAGCAGGAGCTGACGTGGCTAACTAACAATTGCCTGACGTGGCTAACAAACAATTGCTGATGATTACTAACCTACCCTCTGATACTGGCGTGATCCTCAAGGCACAGTTGAGCACAGCAGCTGAGTATACTCGTTCAGTCCCACTGGTTCTCCTGGCAATGTAACAGGGAAGCAGTCGTTCACGTCCACGCCCTCCCAGTGAAGGAGTCTCCTCGTGAACGGTTCACCGTCAGACTGACGGCGGAATATTTGTGTGAAGACCACCATCTTCTTCTTCTTGAACTTCTTGTTGGAGTTCTTGAGGGAGAGAGAGTGTGTGTGAGTGTGGTTGTTTTCTTTTATAATACTGGGTTTCACTAGAAAACGGTGTTTGTTCGTTTCTTTATGATTCTTTTATCCTAATGGGGAAATTTTCTTTTCTTTTCAATTACGGAAATGTTTTTTGCCCGCAGGCGGGCCAGTCTGTCCGTCTGCATGGCACTCCCCCATTGGCCCCCCTGTTAGTATGAAGCCCACGCTGTTGACCGGCCAATGGGAGAGAGCCACGTGGCGGGCGGGCTGGCCCGCCCGCGGGCCAAATATCAATTCCGTTTCAATTATAGTTTGAAGTAACAAAGAAGTCCTGTTTGTTACTATGTTCTCAAGTAGACGTTCTATTTCTGGAGAGAGGTTAACATAGAAAATAGTAAAGAATTATCACATAGGGGTTATTTGGTTTGGAGAAATTCCGGCAACAAATTTAATCTACAATAGGGGCTGTTTGGTATCCGGAAACTCAGATGAAAGTGTTTTTTTTTAACTCATCTGAACATGGGTGAGTTCAGTCGTCTGGTTAGAACATGCAAAAAAATTTTGTAAGGAACTTGAAAGTAGGTGTGTTTCGGAAGAGGCTGCAGTTTTCGGATGGATCTGCTTCGGAAGACCGCCTCCTTGGAGACGTGGCTTTTATCCCAACGAGGTCGTCTTCCTCAGAGGTGAGGAGCTCGTCAAGGATGGCGGCGTGGAGCTTGGGAATGCCGTCAGCGCCCGGCCATGAAATCAACGTAGTGGAGGAGGAGAGAAAAATGGAGGGAGCCGGAGCATAGAGAGAGAGGGGGGACATGAGAGAATAGAAGTGGACGAAGTAGCACTGAGATGCTATCCATGGAGAGAGAAATAGGAGGAAAGAAAGGGAAAGAAAGAATTTGGCCTAGGAAAAGAGGAGTTAAAAAAAGGCTAATTCTAGGGGCACCCTAACTATTGTTTGGGGCTAACTCTTATTTGGGGACAGTTCAATTTGGTGAAATTTTTACTGGGGACAACGCAAATTTTACTTGAGGCTAGCCCAGTCTCTAAAGAATTATGGTTTCTCTAGAGGCGGACGATGGCGGACACGTGGGGGCGCGAGGAGCGGACGTCGGCACTGGCGCGATTGAGCTCTGGGAGGGAGGGGGAGGAGGAGGCGGAGGAGGAGAAGGCAAGGCGGAGGAGACGAGGCGGAGGCGGAGAAGGCGGAGGAGGGGGAGGCAGAGGAGGAGGTGGAGGAGGAGGCTACGGATCGGGAGGAGGACTGTCAAAAATTGTCAAATTTTTCGACAGTCCTAAAAATTAGGACTGTCAAATTTTTGACAGTCATTCCATTAAGAAGGACTGTCAAATTTTTCGACAGTCCTAAATTAGGACTGCCAAATTTTTGACAGTCATTTCAATAATAAGGACTGTCAAATTTCTGGCAGTCCTTCCAATAGAAAGGTCTGTACATTTTTGACAGTCCTTTCTATTGGGAGGACTGCCAAATTATTTAACAGTCATTTCAATAATAAGGACTGTCAAATTTTTGGCAGTCCTTCCAATAGAAAGGTCTGTACATTTTTGACAGTCCTTTCTATTGGGCTGTCAAATTATTTGACAGTCCTGAAAAAAATTGGACTAGCCCAAAACAAAGTTTGGATGGCAAACTTGTAAATAATTTGGAAGAAGTTTAGCTAGCCCCAAGCAAAATTTGGGGTGCCCTTAGAATTAGCCTAAAAAAATCCAAAGTCCCCCATCCATTGGGGACTAAGAATTGAGAGTTAACATGGAGTTTGTTTGTTGGGAATTTTTCTTCTTCTTTTTTTTATTTACAGAAAGAAAGAATTTGGTCTCAAGTCTTCACTTTGTCAATTTAATCAATCTTTCATATCATTTTGAGGGTAAGCATATCCATAGCACATTTGCAATCAACATCCACTTTCAACCATTCAAACAACTGAACTTTTTTTTTCCTTCACTTTCAACAACCATTCAAATAAAGAAACTCATATTTTCTTCACTTTCATATCTTCCAATTCCACAAACCAAATAACTTTTAATTGGGAAGTCAAAATTTATGCCTACGCAAACTTTTTTTCCACTTTCATACTTTCGTAAACACTTTCGTGCAACCAAACATGCTATAAAAATTTTAGCCGAAGATAGTGATATATTTAGTAAATTTAGCCTAAGGTGATTTTATTTATAATGATATTAAAAAGGAACACAACAATAAGAGGAGGATATAAAGTTTTTTGATATTTAAACTAAGTTTATTCCAAAAATTAAGATACTTATAATGAAACTTTTGGATATACAATAATTCAATCCTATTAAAAAATGATTTGCAAATAATAATCCAAAAGAAACTGATAATTCAAGTCCTAACCAAGTCTTTATCAGTTAGTCATTATCCTAATAATAATAATAATAATAATATATAATAATAATAAGGTTCAACGCTTGTAGTTTAAGTGGATAACAATACAAACACCAGACGAAATCGACATGCCGTAAGGATGTATAGATGTGTGTGGGTTGTAGTAAAAAAGAGAGTCATTCTTAGATACTGATATATTTTGTAATCAGTTGTGGTTGTTATTATTCCATCAGTTGTGGTAGTTATTATTCGATCGATAGTAATTAGCAATAGTGGATTAGTCCATTCCTAACTAAATCCAAATAAATTATTCATTAGTGTATATATATATATATATATATATATATATATATTATATATATATATGGGGACATTATTAGATAGATTTTGACATGTATATTATAAAGTGTTGAATAAGCATATGTATTTAATTCTGACCATCCTTAGTCTTTTTGAAATTTGACAGAAAACAACCTTTTTTTATTATATACAAGCTGGTGACTCCGCGTATATTTCATTTTATCAAATAAATAACAATAAATAAAATATTAAATTAAAGTACATTTCATATTAATTGACATAGTAATTTTTTAAATAGTTTTGACATGTTTATTTAAACCATTAGATATGCTTATGTATTTTAATCATGAATCATTTGTCTTAGGCCTCGTTTGGTTCGCGGAATGGAAAGGAAAGAAAATTGATTCCTTGGTATTTCCTTTCCTTTAGGAAATTATAATTCCTATAAACTTTCCTTTCCAGTGTTTGGAAAGATCGAGATTATAGCCGGAATATATCTTTACTTTCCATTATAATGTTTGGTGTTTGTAAGGAAAAGAAACAAAATCAAGTCAATTTTCCAAAAATACCCTCGTGTTAATAAAATAAATATTACTTAGAAATATTTTGTCTAAAAGATATTATGGATAAAAATGGTAAATAATATTATGAACATGGTTATTTTGGTCAAAACTTTTTGTAATAAATGCGGGAAAGTTGGAGGGAAAGTGATTCCTTAGATAAATGGGAGGAACCACTTTCTCCCCTATTTTCCTACCTCTTGGGAATCATTTTCCCTTTCCAACAACTTTCCTTTGGCTCCCAAACATAGGAAAGGAATCACTTTCCTTTCCCAAGCTCAAATTCCGGTAACCAACGAGGCCTTATAGAAATTTGAATTATTTTTTAATAGTTTTAACATACTTATTCTATACCATTTGATGTTTAGATGTTTTAGTTCTGATCATGCTTTGTCTTTTGACAGAAAATTCCACTCTTTCTTATTTTATACATATATTAGAAATGCAAGGGATTGTAACTTTCTAAGGTTCACGTAAAATCATTCCACAATATGGAAGCTAATTTGGCTGGCTTTTTTTTTTTTTTTTACTTGAGAATGTAGCACCAAGGACAAAAATGATGTCTTTTGTAGATCTGTAATTTTTTCGTCCGTTTTGGGGATTTATGTCAGATTTGGCATTTTTACTGTCGGTTTCTTTTGATTTATTTCAGATCAGGGTGAAAAAGTTTTTACCATTTTTGTTGCTGTCGAATACGTGCATGTTCGAATTCTTTTGAATTTCTTTCCGGTCTACAATTTTTTGTGTTCTTATATATTACAGAACATGCATGTTGTCGAAAGCATGCATGTTTGAAAATGGTGTCGAAACTGTTGTTATGCGTAGATCTGCAAAATTGCATTATGCATGTTCGAATTTGCATGTCTACAAGTTTTTTTTTTCTTTTTTCTTTTGCACGTACAATATTTTTAGGTTGTCTGTCCATTTATTCCTGCAGCGGAATTAACATGGTGTAGCTGCTATATATTATAATATATATATTTTGAAATAATGGGTACTTGTGGCGAACTCGCATCCACTGAGGCTTGAAGCATGCATCTCTCTTAACCACTAGGCTAGAGGTCATTTGCATATATATATATATATATATATTATATATATATAGGGTCCGGATCGGGAGCCCCGTTTTCGGAGCCCCGTCGAAGCCCCGCGATCCTTGGCCGTTGGATCGTGCGGCATCGCGTGGGCCCCTCGCGGGCCCCGCTCGATCCGATGGTGCAGGGGGGCGGGCTTCGGCGGGGCTCCGCGGGCAGGGCTCTTGATCCGGATCCATATATATATATATATATATATATCATAGGTTCTTCAAAAAGCTTTGAAGAATCTGGTGCTAAGGGAACATATCTGGATCTCTCGGAATCAATGAATCTGTTATCTCTACAATTTGCAGGATCTTCTAGAGTTCTGCACAAAACTATAATTTTGTCCATATTTAAGCGTGTTATGTATCATTGGGTCTTGTATAGTCTTCAGTGAAGGTAAAATGATCATGTATGCTTTCACGACTTGTTCCAGATATATATCGTTTTAGTAAAGTATATTTTCTAGTATCAAATTTGTATATTATACTGAAAGACACTCAGACATGAGAAGCAAAACCAGGGACTCAGCCTTGTGATTTCAAAAACCCTATGGCCAAAGACAAATTCCATCTATATTTAAACAACCCTCAATTATGTAACTGGCATTCCATTTTGACTAGGATCCTAGACATTTGCACTACCTAAATAAATAAAAGGATTGTTGGCCTTAGTGGTAGCAACGGACCCCCACATAGAAGGCGCATGTTCAAATCCCCTGTTGACATTTGCCAAGTCGAAAAAAAGGATGTCTCAAATAAATAAATAAATAAATAAAGAAAGGATTGAGCTTTCCACACCCTTTTTTCCCCTTCAAAAATAAATAAAATAAAAATAATGGATTGCAAAACTAAGTCGGTGCAAGCCATCTTTTGTTTGTTCAGTCAATTTGTACACAGTGAATAGATATCAAGAACATGTATGGTTAAAACTTGCAAACGGCAATGGTTCTGAATACATGAATGAACAAGAAAAAACGAAGCTGTTGAATACAGTTCAAGAAGTTCCCAAGAATAGCATTGTCCCAATTAGACTACCTCTCAAATCTAAACACATGCATGGACACAATTGCATACCAAATCAAGAAATGAGAGCTCACAACCAAAGAAGTACGTACACTACAGTTCAAGAACTTCCCAAGAATACCAAACTAGAAAACAATTAACGAGTGATTGCTAAGAATCCAACAGGAGAGAACTAAGCTCCACTTATTGCATACCAAATCAAGAAATGAACTTGCGATGAAGGAGCTAGATTACTAGCTAGCTAGCACAAGAACTTGCGATGAAGGATCGCCATTAGAATGGTGATGGCTATCAATACCTTCTCGATCTCCTTGGGTGGCACGGGGGCTAGCTGCTAGCTAGCTAGCTAGCGCGTTTAGCCGCATCATCGATATGGTTAGCGTAGCAAAAAGGTCCGGCTATCGTCTGGCCATGCGAATTCAACAAGTATTCGTCGAGGAAGTTCCAGCATCGGTGTCGGCACTGGTGGCAGTCTCTGACGACGGCTCTAAGACACTGGTACTCATCATTAACAGGTGTCATACAAGAGAGAAAGTAAGAAGTAGCACCAGTTCCATGATACGAGTCCGGCGGCTCCGTGTAGTGAGTGTAGCACTGGTGGGAGTAGGATCCCGTGTCGGGCTTCCAAGTATAGATCTCGTTGAAACTGTGGTGCATTGCTCGGCACGCGACACAGTTCCAAGCCAAGAAGCTTGCTACGACGTCGGGCCTGGAGCGGTCTCCTCCCGCCCGGAAGTGCTCCATCCTCCCCCAGAAAATATCACGGGCAAAGGCCGGCGGAAGTGGAATGTAATCCGCAATGACACTTTCGTAGTCGGGGAAGTAAACGTTCACGTCCACGCCCTCCCAGTGATAGAGTCTCGTCGAGGTCGTGGAGGAGACTCCGTTGTTGCGGAATCTTTGCTCGAAGACCACCATCTTCCTCTCTTCTTGATCTTCTTGTAGGAGTTCTTGAGGAGAGAGAGAGAGAGAGAGAGAGAGGTGAGTTTATGGTGGTGGTGGTGGTGATCTTCTTTTAGGGTCCGTTTGGTAAACCGTATTTGGAGGTGGGATTTGGATTTTTATGGATTTGGAGACAAATCCATGGAATCCTATGTTTGGTTGGAGATGGATTTATGGAAAGTATGACAAAATCCAAAACTTGGATTTGGTTGGATTTTGGAGGAAGATAATAATTATTCTTTAATAATTTAGTTAAAATATTTATTATTTAATAATTTTGTTAAAATTAGTAAATAAAAAATTAGTTAATCTTTAATAATTTCGTTAAAAATATTTATTAATTAAAAAATTAGTTAATTAGTTAATTTTGTTGTAATCATATTAATAATTTATTAGTATTATTAAATATTAATTAATAATTTTAATAACTATTTTATTATAATCTTAATTAATAATATTTTAATCACAATTATAATCATATTTTGTAATAATTTAATTTAATAATTTACTAATCATAATAATATTAATTTATAATTACTATTTTTAAAATATTTAATTTATAGTTAATTAATCGTTAATTATTAATTAATTTATAATTACTTAATTATTAATTATTACTTAATTATTAATTATTAATTTATAATCGTTAATTAATAATCGTTAATTATTAATCGTTAATTATTTAATTATTAATTATAATTACTTAATTTATAATCGTTAATTAATTATTACTTAATTATTTATTACTTAATTATATTACTTAATTACTTAATTATTAATTATTAATTATAATCGTTAATTATTAATTATTAAATTATAATCGTTAATTATTAATTTATTAATTTTTAATTTATTATTTTAATTAATTAATTATTAATTATTAATTAATTTATAATTACTATTATTAATCGTTAATTATTAATTATTTAATTTATAGTTATTAATTATTAATTATTAATCATAAAACCAAATCCTATGTTTGGTTGGAGTTGGATTTGGAGTTGGATTTGAATAGTAAAATCCATGATTTGGATTTGGAGGATTTCCAAATCCAAATCCAAAAAGGGTGTTCATGTTCTGTTTCTTAATATATAATTCTTTTGCTCTCTGTGGAAATTTTCCTTTCTTTTCAATTAATTTTTTTTCAAGGGAGATTCCAACCTGTCTCCCGTGCCTTATCACCGTTGCTACCACTGGCCAACAACCTACAGATTTTTTAATTACACTAGCCAATGCATGTGCTTTGAACGTATAAGAACGTATAATAGAAATATTATTCAATTACAGTTAAATATCTCTTCTAACGCATGTGGTTAAGGTGTGGGATATTTTTCTTGTTTGGTTGAGTTCAATTTCTCATAATGAACATATATAATAAATTTGAACTTTTTTGAACAATTTTTTTACATAATTTTTTTAAAAAAATTAAATGGTTGATGATATATACACGGCTTAAACGACTCAATTTTGAACCGTTTTGAAGTCCTCTTATAATAGTAGAGATGTTGGAATTCACAATTTAAGTAAAAAAAAAAATTACTGTTTTTAAATATTATAGCTTGTAGACATTCTCTCTTTCTGGAGAGGCAACATAGAAAATATAAAGAATAATTATTTCGTTTGGAGGTTACAAAGTGAGCTTTGTAGAAACTCCTAATGAATTCTTCACTCTCTATATGACTAGAGAGGAAGTGGGGTCATCATTGCAATCTATCCTATTGTCTTACACTACTTTCCAATTTTTTTACTTTACTATGAATATTTTGGTTGAAAAATATATTCAGAATTATAATAATTAATTTAGACATGTTAAATAATTTTGTGATGGGGATGTGCCATTAAATTTTGGTTAATTTTGTCATTTATAGACATGTTAAAAAAATTCACTGCTTAGTTTATTTTAAAAGAAACTAGGAGAGAGACTATTCTCACCCTTGTTTATCGTAAGAAAACAATTAGGGCTATAGGAACTAAGTAAACCGATTGTCAAAATGGATAACAAATAATATATTGATGCAAGAATAAGTTGCATTTTTCTTACTATTAAGTATATACTAGTACATATGCATGAATTACACGTATTTCATACTGCTTTTGGAAGGACCAACAACAGTTTATTAATTTCTATTACTTGGGAGAAAACATCGACTTCTTTAAAAAAAATTAAGTTATATACACTTCTATTTCCAAAACTGATGGTATACCACTGGTTTCACAGATCAAACGAAAGTTCTTTACTTTATTAAATTGTGCTGGCTAGTCTTTTTTTAGAAGATTGACACGCTATATTGAGTATCAGGGTCGGTCCTGAACAAGTGCACCAAGTGCATTCGCTTCGGGACTCATATTTACAGGGGTCCCAAAATTAATATATAAGTTGTTAGTTATAAAAAAAATGGTGTATGGCTAATAAAATTAATTTGTGGTATAAAATTTAATGTAAAATAATTATGGTGTAGTGGTTACCATATTGGTTTTTGCACTTTTGAGGTTCTTGGTTCAAATCTAAGTGATAAGAATAATTTTAAGTTTTTAATTTTTTTATATTATATGTGGTCTATTTTAAAAGTTTGTTTGGGCTCCCATGAGGTCAGGGTCGGGCCTGCTAAGTATGCCAAAAAAAATATAGATGAAGTACATGTGGACTTTGTTTGCATACTTTTGAGGGTTCTTTGTGCTACTAGTGCGATATTAGACAATGTCCGTGTTTATATCCACCACACATTTGGCACGACATTTCCTCAACATTGATTCATCCATATTAAGACTCTTAGTTAATTGTAAGTTAGATGGTACTCCGTGACGACTTTTCGTGATTGGAGAAGTAATCATTCGTGTTCACACCTTGCTAGTTGAAGAGTCTGTTCATGGAACAATTATCGCTCACAATGGTGGAATGTTTGCACGAAGACCACAATTTTCTTCTTATTCTTATTCTTGATCTTTTTGCTGGACTTATTAGTGTATTCTCTTTTATATACTAGTAATGTATACATATGATGTTTGCACATATTTTAAACTACTTGAAAAGAACAAACAATATATTTTTATTTTTATTCCTATATTTAATTATTTAATTATCCATGTTAAATTTTAAACAATTTTAATCAATAAACCTTAGACATGAATTTTTTTTTTTGAATTTTTTTTTACGGTGAAGTCTCAACTTTCCTTATTATATATACTAGCATATATGCACGTGTGTTGTATGAATTTATACTACCTAAAAGATGAACATTTTTATATGTAAGTATCTAACTATCAATACTAAATTTAATGAATAATTTCAATTAATAACATAGGCAAGGGTACATTTTTAGAACAAAAACTTTTACGATATAGATTAAAAGTTTTTCTATTATACATAGACTAATATACATGCACGTGTTGCACATATTTAATACTACTTGACAAATGCAGAAAATAGTTATTTAATTTTTTATTACTTAATTTTTTACAACTCACTACCAAAATAAGTCAATTTAGCGACGTATTTAGTGACGAAAGAAGACAACGTCGCTGATATAAAAAAATTTAGCGACATAAAATAAACACGTCACAATACATCGTTGTTGGCGACGTTCCGCGACGATCAGCGACCAATTAATATTGTGGAAATTGTCGTCGCCAAAAGTCGTTGGCTTTTTAACATCAGTGACGTTTAGTGACGTAAGTCTACGTCGCAGTCGCTAAACGTCGCTAGTAGTCACTAAATGTTGCTGACTTCCTACAGTGTACCGACGTCAGCGACTCAAGCCCGCGTCGCTTATAGTCGCTAAGCGTCGCAAATTCGTCGCTATATTTTGCGACCAAATGTCGCTAAATGTCGCTATTTCTGCGACGTGATTATGTCGCTAAAAAATGTCGCTATTGCGACTTTAGCGATGTCTTGGTTGTCAGCGACTTGATGAAACGTGACTAAATTAAGACGTCGTCGTTTACGTCACTATACAAATTAGCGACGTTTTTTTCCCCAATTTAGCGACGCTTTAGGCATAATTGCTAACATTAAGAGTTATTTGTATTTAAACCCTCTCCCCAATTGCTAACATTAATCCTAAGATGAAAAAAAATTAAATTATGTTTGGAATTTGAATATTTTGTATACATGTCCTATGACTACAATTCAAAAAAAAAAAAAAAAAAAAAAAAAAAAAAAAAAAACTAGAAGCATAATTCAATCCTGAGACAAAGTTAGCTGAATGAATTTTGTTGATAATCTTATTAAAATAAAAGAATACAACCAAAAGAGGAGGACATAAAGTCTTTTGATATTTAAAGTACGTTTATTCGAAAAATAAAAATACTTATATTAAAACTTCTAGATACACAATAATTCAATCATATTAAAGGAAAAAAAAAAGCAAATAACAATCGAATTCTATTAACGAAAATGATAATTCAAGTCATAACCAGTCCTTAACAGATGGTCATTATTAGATACTGATTATTTAGTAATTAGTTGCAGTAGTCATTTAGATCGATAGTAATTAGCGACAGTAGTAAATTGGTCCAATTCTAATTAAATTCAAATAAATTAGTCATAAGTAGATACGGATATAGTTGGTCTATTAGATCGATTTTGGCACCTATGTATTTTATAAACCATTGAATAAGCATATGTGTTCTTATCCTGACCATCCTTTGTCTTTTATGAGGATTTGGGCGGGAAATCACATCTCCTTGTTATATAATTCGACAATCTCTCAAGGAAGACAATTTTGTTTGTTAAGTTAATTTTGTACACAGTGAACAGATCTCAAGAACTTAAGTGTAAAATTCGCAAACAGCAATGGTCTGAATACATGAACAAGAAAAACGAAGCGGTTTGAGTACAATTGAAGATCAAGAACTTCCCAAGAATAGCATTGTCCCAATTAGAGTACAAGCTCAAAACCTAAACACATGCATGCATGAATACAATTACGTACCAAATCAAAGTGAGAGCTCACAACCAAAGAAGAACGTACACTACAGTTCAGAACTTCCCTAGAAACTAACCTCAACCTATTGCATACCAAATCAAGAAATGAACTTGCAATGAAAAAAAATTACTAGCTAGCTAGTAGCACAAGAACTTGCCAGAGTAGTAATTGATAGATTAGATGAATGTCCATTGACAACATCCACGACCACGCACCATGCATGCAAGAACAAACTTGGCGCGGGGCTACTAGCTAGACGAGTGTCGCCGCATTGAGACGGTCGGCGTGGCAAAAGGTCCTTCCACAGCCTGGCCATGCACATTCAACCGGTATTCGTCGACGAACCTCCAGTATCGACGTCGGCACCGGTGGCAGTCTCTGACGAAGGACCTGATATGCCGGAACCCAGGTGCTAGACCAGTGATAATATGAGGATAAGACCGTTGGGTCATACGAGTCCTCCAGCTCCGTAAAATGAGTGCAGCATTGGTGGGAGTAGGACCCCGTGTCGGGATTCCAAGTATCGATCTCGTTGAAGCTGTGGTGCGTTATTTCGCACGCGACACAGTGCCAGGCCAAGAAAGTTGCTACGACGTCGGGTCTGGAGGGGTCTCCTCCCGCCCGGAAGTGCTCCATCCTCCCCCAGTAGAAGAAAATATCACGAGCAGGGTGCGGAAATGGGCAGTAATCCGCATCGACTCTTTCGTAGTCGGGGAAGTAAATGTTCACGTCCGCGCCCTCCCAGACGAAGAGCCTCCTCCTGGAGGCGACTGATCTTTCGTTGTTGCGGAATATTTGTGTGAAGACCACCATCTTCTTCTTCTTCTTCTTGAACTTCTTGTTGAAGCTCTTGAGAAGAGAGAGAGAGAGAGAGGTGATCAGTGTATGGTACTTGTCTTCTTTTTATAGTACTGGGTTTCACTAGAAAAAGGTTAATATAATTTCTTTTACTCTCTTGGGAAATTTTCTTTTCATTTCAATTACATGTTGGAAGAAACAAAGTAAGTCAAAATTTTAAATGTTTTTTTTACTGTGTTTTTTCATATTATAGCATGTAGACGTTCTCTCTTTTCTGGAGAGGCAACATAGAAATAGTTTGGAAAAATTACCTCAACAAAGTAAGTTTTGTAGAAACTATGGATGGATTTCTCATTCTCTATTTGGCTAGAGAGAGAAAAAGGAGGTAGAGTAATCATTGCAATCTATTCTATTGTCTTACTCCACTTCTAATTAACTAAAAAAAAATTATTTTTCAGAATTATAATTATTATTTAGACATGTTAAATTATCATGGGGATGTAATTTTGTAATGCGGAAGTGTCATTAAATTTTGATTAATTTTGTTATTTAGATATGTTATAAAAGAAATTCACTTCTTTTTTCTTTTTTGAAATCACACGCACACACACAATTGTGGGGCTCGAACCTTGCCGGCCCCTCCGGATGTCCGCTCTAATACCACTAAGCTAGAGAGCTCGGACAAGAAATTCACTTCTTATCTCTACT
Source organism: Iris pallida (assembly GCA_029216955.1). NCBI lineage: Eukaryota > Viridiplantae > Streptophyta > Magnoliopsida > Asparagales > Iridaceae > Iris > Iris pallida. Next base: position 17,206,103 of record JANAVB010006599.1, on the reverse strand, counting down.
AGTATATGCCATTTGTATATCATCTAAGCCATTTGTATATTATCCACTAATTAATAAAAATATTAATATTACGTAAAAAAAATTGAAAAAAATTAAAATTGTTATGAAACACTGCAGGAAATCAAATCCAACCAACCAGAGAGAATACCTCACATAAACCACATGAGTTAGAAGAGGTTTTATTTAACTATAGTTAGATAACATTAAGTAGGTAAAATTTATTTAAAAAACTTTAATTTTTTTACTTTTTAATTATATTAGAATATATGTACGCTCTTTAGTAGAGAAATATCCATAACAAATTAAAATTAAAATACAACCAAAACTATAACAATTATAATTAAAAAAAAACATATATAACAAATCTTAATTCAATATATTTAAATACTAAAACTATTTTACAATAAATCAGGAAAAAATATATTTTACTTGCAACGCAGGCATGTCAATTACTAGTTTTATTTTAGGCTAAATTTCAACTTGATATCCTCAACTATCCATGTTTTGCAACTTGATACCATAAACTTTCAAAATCTCAACTTAATACCATCAACTATTGAATATTTTTAATTTCATACCCTAAAACCAAAAAAATTCCAAAAATACCCCTGCCCCCTCCATCTCCCCCTCCCTCTCCGACATTCCCCCCTCTCTCCCCGGCGAGGAACGTGCGGGCCGAGCGGGACGGCGCCCCGGAGCAGCAGCGACGGGAGCACAGCAACATCGACGGGCGCAGGCGGACGGGATGCTCGATCGCTGGCCGGGCGCGCACGAGGGGCGGCGGCGAGGCGGAGGAGGGCGGCCCCCCCCCTTCCCTCTCCGGCGTTCCCCCCCCCCCCCCTTCTCTCTCCCCGGCGAGGAACGTGGGGGCCGAGCGGGGCGCGGGCCGGAGCAGCAGCGGCGGGTGCTAGCGGGCGGGATGCTCGATCGTTGGCCAGCGGAGCGCACGAAGGACGGCGGCGAGGCGGAGGGCCGGGGGGGGGGGGGGGGGGTGTTATCGGCAGGAGGGGGGGCAGGGGGGAGTTTAGGGATAAGGCTGGAAAAGAGAGAGAGAGAGAGGGGGGGACATTTTGTAAAATATATTTTTCAGGGTATCAAGTTGACTATTTTGAAAGTTTAGGGTATCAAGTTACAAAACATGGATAGTTGAGGGTATCAAGTTAAAATTTAGCCTTTATTTTAAAAGAAACTCAGAGAGACTAGGCCTCACCCTTGTTTATCATAAGAAAACAATTAGGATTACACAAACAAAGTAAAGCAGATTATCAAAATGGATAACAATAATATATATATAATATTATATATATATATATATAAATATATATATTTATATAATATATATATATATATAAAAGAATAAGTGCATTTTTTTTTACTAACAAATAAGCTTGTAGCATTCATCCTACAGTTAGGCCTCGTTTGGTTCACGGAAAGGAAATGGATTCCCTTGTATTTTTCATGGGAATGGGAAGGTAGGATTCATGTCACATTTTTTTTCCGTTATTTGGTAAAATAAGAAAACTACCTAGAAAAGGAAAACAAAATATAACAATGTTCCAATAATATCCTTACCTTTTAAAATAAAAAAAATATTATAAAAATAATATTAATGGTAAGATAAGCAATGACACATGGTTACTTTTGTCATAACTTTTGTAATAAATGTTGGAAAATGAGGAGGGAAAATCAATCTCATGGGTCTTGAGTGTAACCATATTCCCACCAATTTTTCTCCTTGTCAGGAATTTAATTTCCAAGTTTGCGGCTACCAAACAAAGGAAATGAACAACTTTCTTTTCTTTTCTTGCTTCCTTAAATCCGTGAACCAAACGAGGCCTTAAGGTACATGGAAGGTTTTTATTTTCTTTTTTGGTTGACCAGTAATCGAGAATGAAAGATAATAGATAAAAGACAAACAAACACAAATATAATAATAATAATAGATTCTTGCTAATAGAATTTGTATCCATCTTCCCAAATTGATCAATCCATTACAAAATGCCTTCCTCCCGAGAGAGAAATTTGGTAAAGATAACCCAAATCAAGGGCGCAATCGATCCAGGTTTCAGAATTAAGTTCAACTTGCAAAGACCTGGACTCTTCCTCCTCCTAACTTCTGGAAAGTAAATTTTGATGGAGCATTGATGAATTCATGACCGGGGCTGCAGCCCTCCGAGATGAAGAAGGTCGATTCAAGGGTGTAATCTCTTCTAGACAGGGAGCCATTCTTTTTAGAAGATTGACACTCTACTAAGTATGCCAAAAAAATATAGATGAAGTATATGTGGACTTTTTTTTTGCATATTTATGAGGGTTCTTTGTGCTACTAGAGCGATATTAGACTATCACAAGGATCTTCCCAAATTAAACTCAACATCCGTATTTGTATCCGCCACACATATCTGACACTGATATTTAATTTCCTCAACATCAATTCATCCATATTAGGACTCTTTAATCGTAAGTTAGATGGTACTCCACGATGATTTTTCTTTTTCGTGGTTGGAGAAGTAATCGTTCACGTCGACACCTTGCCAGTTGAAGAGTTTGTTCATGGAAGGTTCATGGATCATCACATTGACAGTAGAATATTTGCAGATCACCATCTTCTTCTTCTTCTTTTCTTCTTTTTTTGATCTTCTTGTTGGACTTCTTAGTTGAGAAAGAGAGAGAGAGAGAGAGAGAGAGAGTGTGAGTGAATCTACGGTGATCTTATTCTACAGTAAGAGTAGTTTGGAAATTTGAATCATCATAAAAAAGATTGAGAAAATTTGAGTGTCACTCTACTTTTTTTTACGCTTATTTAAGGTGTACCCCACAAGTTTACATGAATGTATGACACCCCCCCACTTTGGATGGTTTCTGTCTAAAACGAACGGTCAATTTTTTTTTTACAAAAATGCCCTTGTCTCCTTTTGTGTGTCCCCCCTCCCCGTCACACGTGGCTGCCCCCCTCCCCCCCCCCCCCCCCACCCCCGCCGTGCTCGGCCCCCCTCCACGGCGTCGCCGCCAGGGCCGGCCCTGAGCAATTGGGGGCCCAAGGCCAATTTTTTAAATTGGCCCATACATAATGTTAAAAAAAAAAGTCTAAATAAAACAAAATTTTGTTGGTAGTCAAGATTGGAACCAAGGATCTCTTAAATACAAGTCCAACATTGTATCCACTACACCACAATACTTTTTTGTTACAAAATGCATATGATACATACTAGTTCTATTAGACAGTTCTATGTTGTGAACCCTTTCGTCAGGGGGCCCTGGGTCGTCGTCCGGCCTGCCCTGGGCCAAGGCCGCCCCTGGTCGCCGCACTCCCCCCCCCCTTCCCCGACCTCGCCGCAATCCCCTCCCCGGCCATCACCACCAACACCATCACCAACATCACCACCATCATCATTGTCACCACCACCATCCACCATCATCACCCCCCCCCTCCCACTCCGCCCCTAGCCCCGACCGCCACCGTCACCGTCGCCGCAGCAGTAGCAGCAGCGCGCGGCAGCTAGGGCAGCAGCAGCACGCGGCGACGGTGGGGGCTAGGGGGTGGAGCGGGAGGGGGACGGAGCAGGAGGGGGGGGGAGCGGGAGGGGGGCGGTGATGATGGTGGATGGTGGTGGTGATGATGATGATGATGGTGATGATTGTGTGATGGTGGTGGTGGTGATGGTGGGGGGGTACGGCGAGGTCGGGGAGGAGGGGGATGCGGCGAGGTCGGGGAGGGGGGGGGGAGTGCGGCGACGTCGTGGAGGGGGCCGAGCACGGCGGAGGGGAGGTGGACGAATAGTTGACGTGGGGAAGAAGAGAACAGATGGGTATTTTCGTCAAAAAAAAAAATGGTCAACGGGTTGACCGTTCGTTTTGGACTGAAACCGTCAAAAGTTGGGGGTGTCATACATTCATGTAAACTTGTGGGGTGCACCTTAAATAAGCATAAAAAAGTGGAGTGCCACTCAAATTTTCTCAAAAAGATTTGGTAGAAAGCTAGCTTAGTCTCTTTTATATATACTAGCAAGGTATAGGTACCATGTTTGCACATTTTAACTACTTGAAAAGAGCAAACAATAGTTTTATTTCTATACTTAATTACCTAACTACCCATGTTAAATTTAATAAACAATTTTAATTAGTAAATATATGTATAATATTTTGGAAATAATAATAATGTGAAGTCTCAATTTATTATTATTATTATTATTATTATTTTATTATTATATAGTAAATAAACACGTACGTTGTAAGAATTTATACTACTTAAAAACTGCAACATTTATTTTTTTTATGCACATTTACCTAATAATCCATGTTAACTTAAATGAATAATTTTAATTAGTAAACATAGTCAAGGATATTTTTGGAACGAATTTATATGGTGAAGCCTAAAAGCTTTTCTATTATATCTACAGAAAATTTAAATTGCATATGATTATACTTTGATGTAAAAGAACAAATTTTACTAAAATTATGACAAGAGCATGAAAACGTTATGCCCTTCATAAGGACGTTTTAACGATTTGTTAGAAAAATATTCTTTTGAAGGACGTTTTATTTCTAAAAATTGATATTAAATATACAAATCGTTATTAGAAATTAAGTTTCCTTTAATAAAAACGCCCTTGTGTAGAGGGTTTTTTGTCATTAAAAAAATCAAGCTTCTGACATCCAGAAGCATTAATGTTGTTTGCAACATAAAACAATATTAGAGCATCTCCAACCCTATTGTGAATTTAGAAAAAATGGTTGCCACATAGGAGTACCAAACTTTCATTCCAAAAATTCTTTTCCAATGCAAATGTAGAATAAAACATGAAGTTGACATGACAATGACATGGCAAGGACAATGTGAAGTTGGTTGTCTAGATCTAGACAATGCACTTCACAATGACTTTGTCTCCACATCATCAATTATGAATAGAAATATTTATAAAAAGTTGAAGAAGTGGAGGAGTTGCCTTGGAAGTTGAAAAAAACTTTTTATTGTCTCCTCAATACTTTTGCATTGGAGAGAGTTTTTCTATCTCATTGTCTTTTGAGATATAGTTTTGCCACATAAACAAGACATTGTCTTGTGGCTCATGCCACATAGGAGCCACCTAAGACTCACAACACTTAACAAGACAATAGGGTTGGAGATGCTCTTAATCCACTGTTCACCTACTACACAAAATACCAAGGCTTCTCCCTTCTTAGGAAAGTTTATGGAGAGAGAGAGAGAGAGAGAGAGAGAGAGGGTGTAGGGGTTTGGGGAGGGAAGAGTGCATGTGTAGATTTTTTTTTTTTTTTGGGATACCCGACGTAATGTATGGAAGTTTGTACACATAATATAACATGTCATTTGGGTTCACTATCCCTAATTTTCATACACACATGCACACCTTCTCCACAGTTCAATTTTAAGACTGTCCGTCTAGCCAAGGAGGTTAACGAGAGCTCTATCGATCATAGTAAGAGTAGTTTGGGAATTTGAATCACCAGAAAAAGGGTTGGCAGAAAACTAGCTTATTCTCTTTTATATATACTTGTAATGTATACGTATGTATGGCATTTGCACATATTTTAAACTACTTGAAAAGAGCAAACAATATATTTTTTCTATAATTTATTACCTAACTATCCATGTTAAATTTAATAAACAATTTTAAGTAGTAAATTATGCATGAATATTTTGGAAAAAAAATGATGAATTCTCAATTTTCCTTATTATATATACTAGTTTATATGCATATGCTTTGTACGCAAATTTATTCTACTTAAAAAGAGCAACATTTATTTTTTATACGTAATTACCTAACTATCCATGTTAAATTAAATGAATATTTTTAATTAGCAAACATGTGCAAGGGTATTTTGGAACAAAAACTTTTACGTTGAAGCCTAAAAGTTTTTCTATTATATATTGTTATCAGAAATATTTCCAACTCTATATTCAGACTCTGAAATCAAAATAAATATAAATAAATAAATGATACCGAGGCTTGAACTTGGTTCAATGTCCTTAAGACAATATTCGTCCCGCACTGATGCTTAGGGTTTAATGGTGATTAGTCTCCCAGGATACAACGGTTGTTTCCTTCGGTAGCAGCACTTCACACCGTAGGAATTCGTCGAAGCAACGTTGGTTGTCTCTCTCTCTCTCTCTTAGACTAACTAATGCAATATGGATGAATTGAATGAATGCTTGAATGCTCCAAACATATTTGTATTTATAGAAATGAAGAGACATGATGGAAAGGGGACACCTTTCCAATAAAGAGTCTTACACCTTTTCCAATGAAAAGATTCGTACACCTTTTCATAGATTCGTTGATAGAAAAAATAATTATATTATTATTATAACAAATATACATTCACATTTTCCAACATATAAGACTAGTATACATGCACGCGCGTTGCACGTATTTCATACTACTTAAAAAATCTAAACAATAATTATGTAACTTTCTATTACTTAATTTTTTACTACTTGAAAAGAGCAAACAATATCTACATAATTTTTTTCTGTATGTAATTATCTAACTACCCTTGGTAAATTTAATGAACAATTGTAATTAGTAAATATATATATAAAGGCCCTTTTGGACATGAAAATTTAATTGCGAAGCATAAAACTTTTTTAAATAGTCTAACATGCTTATTTATAACTAAATAATTCTACCTAAATACTCCACTCATCATTTCTAGGTGGAAAGTATTTTTCTTAGTTGCTTGAGTTCAATTCCTAGGAACGATGGTTTTTATAATAAATTTATATTTATATAAATGAGAAGCAAACTAGGGACCCACAGCCTTTGAATTTTCACAACTCATCGCAAAGAAGAATTAATTTTCATCTTTGCTTGAGAAACAAACCCTATGGCCAAAGACAAATTCCACCTATATTTAAACAACCCTTGTGGCCGAAGATTTTCACATTGTTGATGGTCTCTTGGCCGGTGCAAAATGTAGTTTACTTACATTCAATGTTGACTAGCATCTTAGATGTTTGCACTACCAAAAATAAATAAAGGATTGGGCTTTCCACACCCTTTTTCCCCTTCAAGAAAATAGAAATAAATAAAGGATTGCAAAACTAATCAGTGCATGCCATCTTTTGTTTGTTCAGTCAATTTTGTACACAGTGAATAGATCTCAAGAACTTGTATGGTTAAAACTTGCAAACGGCACTGGTTCTGAATACATGAATGAACAAGAAAAAACGAAGCTGTTGAATACAGTTCAAGAAGTTCCCAATAACAGCATTGTGTCCCAATTAGAGTACCTCTCAAAATCTAAACACATGCATGGACACAATTACATACCAAATCAAGAAATGAGAGCTCACAACCAAAGAACGTACACTACAGTTCAAGAACTTGCCAAGAGACTAATCTCAACCTATTGCATACCAAATCAAGAAATGAAATTGCAATGAAAAAGAACATGCCAAGAGTAGTAATGGATAGATTAGATGCTGTCCATTGACCTGGCGACATGCATGCATGACATAATTGGTCTTCTTGACAATATCCACGTACGCACCATGCATGCATGCAAGAACAAGCTTGGCGCGCGCGGGGCGGGCTACCAAGCTAGAGTCATATAGCCGCATTGAGAAGCTCGGGGGGCAAAAAGGTCCGGCTACAACCTGGCCATGCAAATCCAAGTGGTACTCGTCGACGAACATCCTGTATCGACGTCGGCACCGGTGGCAGTCTCTGACAACGGATCTGACACGCCGGAACCCGTCAGGAACAGGTGCTAGACAGGTGTGAACATGAGGAGTACGACCATTGGGATCGTACGATTCCTCTGGCTCCCTGTAATGAACGTAGCATTGGTGGGAGTAGGATCCCGTGTCGGGCATCCAGACGTCGATCTCGTTGACAGAGTGGTGCGTTACTTGGCACGCGACACAGTGCCAGGCCACGAAGCTTGCTTCGACGTCGGGTCTGGGTCTGTAGGGGCCTCCGTCTCCGCCCACCCGGAAGTGTTCCATCCTTCCATGGTAGAATAGAGTATCACGAGCAGGGCGCGGCAGTGGACTGTACTCCGCAACGACTCTTTCGTAGTTGGGGAAGGAATTGTTCACGTCCATGCCATCCCAGACAAAGAGCTGCCTCACGGAGGTGATTCTTCATAGTTGCGGAATATTTGATAGAAGTACACCATCTTCTTCTTCGTCTTCTTCTTCTTCTTCTTCGTCTTCTTGAACTTCTTTGAGGGGGAGAGAGAGAGAGAGAGAGAGAGAGAGAGAGAAAGAGAGAGAGAGGTGATCGTGTATGGTGGTCTTCTTTATATAGTACTGGGTTTCGCTAGAAAAAGGGGGTTAGTGTCCTCTTTTCTTTTTTTCTTTTTTTTGAAAAGAACTTCTTTAAGAATTTTAAGAAGAAACAGAGTTCATGTCATGAAGAAGAAAACAGAGTTCTGTTTCTTTTTTTCTTTTTTTTGAATAAAAGCAATATATTCATTAAAAGCTTAAGAATTACAAGATTCAATATCCCGAAGGATATTAGCAGAAATACAGACAGGGACAGTATCATGGACCTGTGTGGAGTTCACATTGGTATGTAACAGTGAATGCGAAGCAAGTTCGTGTGCACAGTGATTTGCACGACGATTTACATAAGAGAAACAAATATCAGTTCTCATTTTCAAAAGTTTTCTAGCATCAAGGATTATGTGTCTTGCTAACCATAGGGATGGCTCCATGTTAGAGTTGATAGAATCAATAATAACTTTGCAATCCCCTTCCACTATTGTTTGTTGAAGCTCCTTCCTTTCAATCAACACCATGGCAAGATGTAATCCCATGGCCTCAGCCTCTGCAGGGGAGCCACCTTCTTGAAATTTTGAAATTGCACCCATGAATTGTCCTTGATCATTACGGAGGACTGCAGCAGCCGACATTCTCCCATCCAAGTATGCTCCATCAGTATTAATCTTGAAGAATTTGGCATTAGGTAATCTCCATGTTTCGTTGATTGTAGATGTCACAGTAGCACTTGGCAGCATCAAGAGATCAGTGTGAAGATGCATAGGACTCCTTCATTGTGGAAGCTTGCTGAATGATACTACTGATGTTGATAGCTTTATTTTCGAAGATGAAGTTGTTTCTAGCCTTCCAAAGATGCCACATTAGGTAAAAACAAGATGATACATCTTCTCGATCGCCATACTTCAATAGGTTTGTGATCAAAGATGAGATCGTGGAGTCTGGACGAATAAATCTAAGAATAGATTCATAGTTCCTCCAAATTGAACCTGTCAAAGGACAATGTAAAATAATATGATTAGTATCTTCTGCACATACCTTGCATTGAGGACAGGTAGCATCCAAATGATTTAGGCGGCGATGGATATTGGATTTGGTAGGGAGAGAATTTGTGATAGCCCTCCAGACAAAGAGAAGAACTTTGGGAGATATGAGTAAAGGACCAGAGTTTCTTCCATTCAATGAAATCAGGTTCAGGATCATTGGAAGTATCCTTGTTGATGGTTGTATGAATCACTCTGTATACTGATTTTGTAGATAATGAACCATCACTTGTATGTTTCCAGATCAGCATATCAGTATTGCAATTAGCAGATAGTGAAATCTTCAAGATTTCAATAGCTTCATGTGATGGAAATAATAGATATATAAGGTTTTCCTTCCATCTGAAAGTGTCAGTATTAATCAGATCACTGACATAGGTAGCCCATCTTCTCGAAAACTGATATCCAGTTACTTTGTTGTTAGGTGTTGTAGGGACCCAGGGGTCATCCCAAATGTTGATTTTAACACCATTCCCGACTGACCAAAGGATATTGCCATGAAGATATTGTCTGATTTGCAATAAACTTGACCAAATGCATGAAGAAGTAGGAGAAGGATTAGCACTCCAAAAAGAATTTGAATTAATGTACTTGCTTCGAAGTAGAATACCCCAAGTAGAATTTGGATCAGTTAGAAATCTCCATAATAGTTTGACTAACAATGATAGATTGACAATATGAGGATCGCGGATACCTAGCCCACCTTCAAACTTTGGTTTGGTGAATAATGACCAAGATTTGAAATGAAGTTTCCTCTTGTTAGTGCCAGAGTCCCACCAGAATTCTCTTTGGTGTTTGGATAGAGTATCAGTGACTGTTTTAGGAACAATGTATGAAGAGAGAAAGTATGTAGGAATGGATGATAGTGTAGATTTAATAAGAACAGTTCGAGCGGCATGAGAGAGACAGGATCTCTTCCATCCTTGAAGTCTTTTAAGACTGGATTCAAAAAGTTCAGAAAAGGTGCTAGTCCTGCTTTTAGGAAGGAGAATTTTGACCAAGATACTTCTCTGTAGATTGCATAGACTTAACCCCAATCAAATTCAGATAAAGTTGGCGCATGTATGGATCTGTTTTTTTCGAAAAGAAGATGGAGGATTTGTCAAAATTGATTCTTTGTCCAGACCATTGTTCAAAAGTCTTGATGATGTATTTGATTTGGGTGATGTTGTGGAGGGAACTTTTGCCAAATAATAATAAGTCATCAGCAAAGGATAAGTGAGTGAAGGATATAGGGCAATGTCTAATTTTGACACTATCATACAGTAAATTTCGATCCATGATATGATGAATGTAGACAATACTTCCATACTCATAATGAATAAGTATGGGGATAGTGGGCAGCCCTGGCGAATACCACAAGTAGGTGAAAAAATTTCTGTGGGTGTACCATTGACCAGGAAGGCAAATGTAGATGAAGAGATGCACTGCATAATTAGGTGATGAGATTTTCCTTTGATTCCAAAACCAGATAAAACCTGATCGATGATTCCCCAGTTAAGCCGGTCATAGGCTTTGGACATATCGATTTTCAAAGCAAAAGCTATTGTTAGGAGTAAATCTAGATATAGAATGAAGGACTTCTTGAGCAAAAGAGTTCTGTTTCTTAATATACTCTCTTTTACTCTCGGGGGGAATTTTCTTTTCTTTTTCAATTACATGTTGGAAATAACAGATTAAATCAAAATTCTAAATGTTTTTTTTTTTACCAATTATGCTATTTGGCTCCCAAAAAATGTGGGAGATGTCATCTCTCATTATGTTGCATCTAACGTGGCAACTGACATGGTAGCTGACATGTCATATTTTAACCCAAAAATTAATTACCAAATTTTTTTATTGTTAATGCTAATGCTAATTTTAATTTAATATTAATATTAATTTTAATGTTGTTAATTAATGTTAATATTAATATTATTATTAATATTATTATTAATATTAATATTCATGTTAATTTGATATTAATTTTAATTTTAATATTAATTTTAATGTTAATGTTAATGTTAATTCTAATTCTAATTTAATGTTAATATTAATTTTAATGTTAATGTTAATACTAATGTTAATGTTAATGTTCATGTTAATTTAATTTTAATTTTAATTTTAATTTTAGTATTAATTTTAATGTTTAATGTTTGGTTTTGCCATATCAGTTGTATGTCATCAAACATGTTATATGTCACATAATAGGAGATGGTATTGTAGAACCCTAGAGGGGGGTGAATAGGAAAATAAATAATTTAAACACAAGAAGCTAAATTCTTCAATTAAAGAGAGAGAGAAGAGTAAGAAAATCAAACACGCGATGTATCCTGGTATCCTCCCTAGAGGCAATCCAGTCTCGGAACTCTCTCTGGCTTAAATCCACTATTTAGTAAAATAGTACACACGAGTTTGGAACCGAAGAACTCGCCAACTTCAACACGAGTTTGGATCCGAAGAACTCGCCAACTTCTTACACACGAGTTTTCTTACGAAGGCTCGCCAACTTCAAAGGAAAGGAAGAGAACTGTTGATCTTCTAACACTTGAAGATCGAAAAGTACAACTCTCGAATACTCTAGCACTTTTGGAATAGATGACAATGAAAAGCTTGGGCAGAGTAGTAATGATGGAACTCTTGGTTGTTGGAAAATTTATGGCTTGAGTGGATAAGCCTTCAAAGAGAGAAGGCATCCATTTATAAAGAAACCAAGAGTAGGTAGCATTTAATGCTCCTGGATATAGCCCAGACGGCATACCGTCGGTATGGACCGGCATGTCGTCGGTATGCCGGTCTGAATAGTAATGGTCATAATTATATCCGTTGGGGAGTATTTAATGCTAGCAATTAATGCTGCTATCGTCCATTCAAAAATCAAATTAGATGAACCGGTATACCGATGTTCGTCACAGAACATTTTGTGGCTAACAAAACGGTATACCGTCGGTATGTCGTAGTATACCGTCGGTATGTCGATGTTTTGTCACAGAACGTTTTATGGCTCACAAAACGGTATGCCGTAGTATATCGTCGGTATGCCATTCTTTTAGACATTAATTTTTGACTGAAAATAGAATAGCTTTTCGTTTTGTCATCCAACCTTAAGTGTTTACAGAAAGACCTAGACCTTGTACAGACTCGATATCTTGAAGTGTTGAGAGCCGTCTTTAAGGATCGCTGGTCTTTTCTTCAGTCTTCAAGGCTTTGATGACTTGTCTTGAATGGATAGACTTTATGTAGTAGAGCTTTTTGAAAGAATATCAATCTGAAATACAGAGCAAAACTAGACTACGAAGATGTTGTTAATATTATCAACATAAATTGTGCCAACAATCTCCCCCATTTTGATAATTGACAAAACAGAGAGATAGCATCTTCAGAGAGTGACTCCCCCGTAGGTAGACAACTCCCCCTTAATACGTTTTCTCCCCCTTTGTCACTTAGTCAAATATAAAAAATAAAACAAATACAGCAATAATATGAAAAACCGTATGATAGACAAAAGCAGGCATATATTAAAGTATGGAAAGTAGGTACATGCTGGACACTACAAAAGACAAGATAAAAACTCTCCTCCATGAGAGTGAGCAAGACAAGATGAAAACATATAACTAGTCCCCGTAGGACTACACACAACAAACCAACAAACTACTGGTCCCGAAGGACCTTAAAGGACAGACACTAAAAACGACAACCATTTATTCTACCACCATCAACAACAGGAGGCCGCAAC